>CM077524.1:246870-835294 GCA_039654895.1 Mongoloraphidia duomilia
GGTTTGACGCGTAGATTGGACAAAGTGTACTTATCGAAATCGCTTTGCGAATCACGAAAAAAAAAATACAACCGAATTGAGAACCTCCTCCTTTTTTTGAAGTCGGTTAAAAAAGAAGGTTTATGATTTATATTGTTCACAGAATTTCACAAAACACACTTTTCACGTTGTTATTTTTGAATTGAACAGAATCATTGAATGATTAAATTGTAACTTTAGCACCGCCGATTTACGCTATCACTCACCAGATGGCAGGACCTCTGCTCAAATAGACAAATCTATGAATTCCGTCCAGCAAACAGTGACATGTTTTTTAAACTATACACTGCATAGAAGTGAAACTTACGCAAAATCTGTACATCTATAATTAACGTTAAAAATTGACATTTACATAATAATATACGATTTGTTTTTCGTTACATCATTAAATGTTAAACGGCCCGAACTCTCGTGTAAGAAGTTTCACATCAAAAATTTCAGTGACGTGTCTGATCTAAGTGCAAACCTGTATTCTAAAACGCACTCGCGGGTTCTTCTATAACAGCGTTTCTCAACTTACGGGTCGCGACTAGGGTATAGCCAACTCTAAAAAACGACTTCGCGGGAAAAAGACAAATCATTCCAATACTGGATCCGGACATCGGTCAAAAAAGTGGGTCCCGACAAAAAACTTACTTATATTGTAGATTATAGACGCTCGACAACAAAGGTCATTACTCATAAGCGTTTATGTCGATAAAAATAAATTAAAACAAAAATAAAATAACAAGTAAGTACCTACCTAAATATATATAAAAAACAACAAAAAAGTCATGACTCGCGTTAAATTTTTTATAGGTCGCGAAGGAACTTGTAAAATATCAAATTAAAAATATAATTATCTTGTTTGAAAAGAAAACCCTTCGGAACTTAACAACAGTGGTTAATTTAAAAAAAAAAAACATTTATTAGTCCATTGTTATAATCAATATCCATTTTTGGTAGGAATTTCGAAGTGTAATTTAAAATTGCCGCTACTTAAAGGGCTAATCAGAAGACGCGCGCTTTGGAAATGACGAAATATGGCTGAGACAGCGTTGTCCTGTTATTGTGATATGAAAATTTCGTAATTCTCCCTCATATTAATTTCTCAGCAAAAACGTCTGGAAAAATGTGTAAAAAATAGAATATATTTGAACGTATGAAGTAACAAAAACACTAAAAAACGCTTCTTGACGCTTGACAGGTGTTTGACAATACGACACCAGTGTATTTTCATTTTTCATTTCTGCTGGCTTTACTCCTATTGGCTGTTAGAAAAACGCGCGAACCTAGTTTTATTACTAACAATTGTCAACTTTATTATTTTATAGCCTTTCCGAGTCGTAAAAATTCCGAACAAAATTTGATAGCCTTAATTCAAAAATATTGCCGATTAAAAAAAAAACGTGTGTCAACCCCATTGGGTCGCAGTACTACTAGAAAAAAATATGTTGGGTCACGCGTCAAAAAGGTTAAGAAACGCTGATCTATAATATGATGTATCTGAACACATTTTTCTACCTCCTAGCTATTCGAACTCATTTAAACATCTGGCATTTTTCGGTTAGTACTTAGTTTAGTAAACGATCGGCGCGTCAACATCTTTTCTATAAACATTTTAAGACATTTTCTATTAATACCAAAGTTTGAAAATTCCTGATTAATTATTCTTTATGAACGCAACTGAATGAAGATTTTTGCGACAGTGCAAAAAAGTTTTTATGCGCACGTTTTGCGTATTTAGTTTGGATTCCCTGTTTACTGGCCGATCAATAAAATGCGCAGTAGTAGTTAGTCACGATAGTGTTCTGTTTTGACGCTTTGTTAGATTGGTCAGGTTTCATACCGGCTTTTTTATGATTATTTATTTGCCGGAGTGTTAATTTTTGTGTAGTAAATACTCAATGATTTGAAAAACGGTACGTCGTTTGGCCATTGTACGTAAATATATTTTTATAAATGTGTGTTTTAATAATGGTGTTTGGTGTATCAACAAATTAAAGAACAAATCTGCATGTAAGTAAACAGCATAGTTTTTTTTTAGTAATTACAAAAAAACGGACAGTATATAATCAGTGACGTAGATACGTTATTGCTCTGGGGGGGTCCGTCCATTTTTTTTATCAATCTGTTGTTGATAAAAAATATATTATTTATCAACAGTAGAATATCTATTGTTGAAATTTTTTTTTCTAAGAATGAAATTTAAAAAATTGAACTAAATTATATTGTTGGGGGGGGGGTCTCTAGATACCCTGGACCACCCACGTATATACGCCACTGAACTGAATACAAGCAGGGCCGATTTAGCATGTTGGGGGGCCCTGGGCTTACAGATACTATGAGGCCTCCTTTCGTAACAAAATCACAAAAAATAGGAACTAACAACATTTATATATTTTTTCGAAATTTTCATTTCAGAAGATAACAAAAAATTAAATATTCCTTCGCAATATCAGAAAACAACAAAAATAAAAGATTTCTTCTTCGCAGTTTTTTCTTTTATTGAAATTAAAAAAACTTGGGAAGCTCGAGGCCGAAAGGTTTCTGAGGCCCCTGCGCTACAGGCGCTTACAACCCTTAAAACTCATGCTATAATACGGCCCTGAATATAAAATGATTCAGTTGTAATATTGATCAAACTTTATTAGTAGTTTCTCCACTCGTGTGTGTGTTTTAAAGACCACCAACAGCTAAGGTTATTTGGGCCTAGCACCAGTTCATATTTTCAATTCATTAATATTTTTTTTAATAATAAATTGAAAATCCAATTGACACTTTTACCAGCTCTCGGGCTAGAACCCGGGAACTGGGGTCTTGTAATAGAGGAACCATAGCAACGCCATGTATAAACCACAGCATTGCTACACGCTCGACCATTCTCAAGCTCGATATTCTTTTAGACTGTGTTACTGTGTATACATCTATTTAACATAGTACAATTTCCAAATCGAAACAACATTTTTCTAAGCATTTTGAATTTCGAGAAATCCTTTCCTAGTGGATGCTTACGTCAGAAAAGGTCCAAATTTCAAGTTACTAGCTTCAGCGATTTGGCCTGGGCGTTGATTAGTCAAAAAAGCCCTACAACCCCGTTTGAACCCCTTAGGGGTTGAATTTATTTCTAAAAACGATTTATTCATGTATTGTCATCGGGAATACATATGTGTACAAAATTTCAAATCGATCGGATACGTGGAAGTAGTTCAAAATTGACTTGCAAGATTTGACCTAAACAAACACACAAACATTGCAAGTTAAATAAAAGCTTGTAAAAAATAATGAATTGAAAATATGAATTGGTGCTAGGCCCAAATAACCTTAGCTGTTGGTGGTCTTTAAAACACACCCAACTACTGTCGATACAGTTTGCAATGATGGTTGGCCACCATTCGGAAGACAAAAACTGTCAGAAGGTTACCGGCCTTTGCAACTCATCGTTAAAAATTACTTAAATTAACACAGAAATTAATTGCGTTTAGAGAAAACTGGGTCACATTAGATGACTGATGTAGTTAATAAACTAATATCTATTGATGAACGTGTGTTGACCATGGTTGCCAGATGCATTGATAAAGATGTCGGGTGGGGGGGGGGGGTTAAAAAGTGATCCGATTGCAATGAAGCCATTATCTTAAAGGTCAACGGCTCCGCAGAAAGGCCAACGGTCCGGCAGAAAGAACTACTTCACCGATTCTAAAAATTCTTTCACTAATCCCTGAGTGTTACAGACTATAGCCCTATAGGCTACATTTTATTAACCGACTTCAAAAAAAATTTTTTAAAAAAATAAAAAACCCGACTGCGTAAAAATCGAACATAAAAGATGGAAACAAGATCAAATGATAACATGCAGTCGGAGGCATAGTAGTAACATCAGGTATTTCTGTTCAATTTGTTACTACTATGCCTCCGACTGCATGTTATCATTTGATCTTGTTTCCATCTTTTATGTTCGATTTTTACGCAGTCGGGTTTTTTGTTTCTTTAAAAATTTTTTATTTCCTTCCTTTTAGTTGAATGATTGAATCTACTCATCAAGCCTTTCCATTTGATACCCCAGACACAAGGTTTTACCGATTTTTTGCGTACTGACAAAATGGCGTCTCGCGCCCACCATATTGAATTTTCCGTGACGTCATGTACCCTATTTGAAATGTCGACAAAACCTTTCTTTTTTTTTTTTTGTTTGTTTTGATTTTGATACCTATATCAATGTATTTAGAAGGAAAATTACTTTTGCATTCTGACAAAATGGCGTCTAGCGTCCGCCATATTGAATTTTCCGTGACGTCATGTCTTTCATGACACTCGCCGAACTAAGGGGAATCGATTGACGTGTGAATCATAAAAATCGGCCCAGGAGTTTGGTCTGTATTGTGCTTCAAAGGAACATACAAACATACATACCCACATACATACATAGGCTGATAAACACATTACCACTCCTTTGCGTGCGCAGTCGGGTAAAAAAGGAGGTTGTATTTATTTTTATTTTTTTATGTTTGTTACCTCAGAACTCCGTCATTTATAAACCGATTTGGAAAATTCTTTTTTATTTGAAAGGATATAGGTACTTTCAGATTTGTCCCATAAAAATTTCATCAAAATCGGTTCAGTAGTTCGGCTGATTTTAATAAAAGTGAGTAACGGCGTGTGATTCCTTAAGATAAATGTCACTTTTTGACACATCAGACAGCGTAAGAAAGTCGGTTAATAATAAAAGTGAGTAACGACGTGTGATTCCTTTAAGGTAAATGTCACTTTTTGACGTAAAAAATAAAACACTTTTTAACAAAATAAACCTCCTTCAAAAAGCCACTAAAAAGAGGAAAATAATGAAATGTTGAGATCTGCGCCAATTTAATAAAATCTGAAGTCGGCTAAAAAGAAGATATTAATCATTATACTATACTTTTTAACCGACTTAATATTTTATTAAATTGGCGCAGACCTCAAAATATCATTATTTTCTTCTTTTTATTTTGATAAATTAATTAAAATTTTGAAAGTGTTTTCAAATATTATTCTTAGTTATCCAGAAGTCGATTGAAAAGTAAATCTATTGCTATAATACAATATTCGTGAGTATTTAGAACCAGAGTTGCAAAATTAATAATCAATAAATTATAAATAAATATTTATTACCAAATTTCCTTAAGCTAACAAAGGCCCTGTAGGGGGACAATATAGTAGGTATCTACTTATATTTAAAATTATGGTAGATCCAAATACCTTATTCTTTACAACCACCTCGACATGGGCATCAAATAAAAGGGTATAGGTGCATTTTCATGTGACGCTATAGACGCTGGCGTCTAGCGTCAAATGTGGTCACGTGACATAAACGCCATCTTGAAAAACTGTAGCGTCAAGTTCCAGCGTCAAATTTTAGCGTCAACAGACAGGAAGGTTTTGACAGTTGTAAACTTGTAAAGAGAGCGTCAAATAAAGACATCCATAAAATCAAAACCGTGGTGAATTTGTTATAATAATTAATAAATAAGCTCTTTGTAAATTTATTAACAGAAAAGACGTCTGAATACGATTATCAAAAATGAAATTCCCATATTTTTGACTTAAATAACCGGCGAAAGTACACGAATTATAAGGAATAAAAATTAAAAATATAACTATGCTTACTTTTTTATAGGTAATTATATGCACTACCAGAATATGAAAAAAAAATAAATTGTATCTTGAGAAATTTTAATGTTTTTAGTATTCAATAAAAAAAAATTGTTTTGTTCTAAGTGAGACGGGAATTTTAATTAACCATCGAAAAACCATCAGGTGATAGTATTTTCCTTAATAAATAGGTACTTTCGAAGTAATAAAATCAATGGTAGCAACATAAAGCAATTGGGTTTTTAAGTGAATTTTTTTTTTCTTAAATGGAAGGACCCATACAAGTTTTATAGCAAAACTGTTTTTATTTAATTTTTTTGCTTACTAATTAAAAAGTTATATTTAAATAAAAATTAATTTTTAAACTCAGTTCCGATAACGCGCCGAAAGAATCCGAACGCGTGTGACGTCATTATGTTATCTATAGTCTGTGTATCCATGGTTACTAAGTTAAAAATTTATTATTTTTGATAGTATGTGTAATACATATTATACACAAATACCAACAAATGCAGACACATTTTAACATAACGACGTCACAAACATTCCTGGCGCGTTTGAAGTCACGTGATATTTTTTAAATTTTTATACATTTTAATTAATTTTTAGTAATTTATCTATAGCTTTAAAAAATTTTTTCTTTTCGATTTTCAATATTATTTATGTTAAATTATTAGAAAAAATTAAAAAATTAATAATTTTTTTTAAACTTAAATACCTAATTCTTTAGCAAGCCTGTGTGTTGATACTTGATGCACAACTCAGTACCTAGCTGTAGAAAACTCGTATCATTAATGACCAGAGACAACTAATGACGCCAGCGTAAAAGCTAAACAATGTTTAGCTTTGACGCTACATTTTTTTCAATATGGCGTTTATGTCACGTGACCACATTTGACGCTAGAAGCCAGCGTCGAGCGTCACATGAAAATGCACCTTATGACAAGTAGAATACAATAAGCTATGTGACGTCATTCTAAATTCAACATGACGGCCGACACAAAATGGCGGATTGCCTATTTCTTTACAACCCCCTTGATATGGGTATCAAAGTGAAAGGGGATACAATATAACGTCATTATAAATCCAAAATGGCGGCCGAAAATTTTGGAAGACTAAAAAGAACAAAATAAAATATTAGTAAAAAAAAACTTTTTATAGACAAATTTTTATTGAAATGGACTAAAAAGGAAAAAATAATTTTTATAATAATTTAGGTTCATAATTATAAAAGCGTGGGTTATAAACTCTATAGTAGTTTATTAGTCACGACCCACGCTTTTATAATATATGAACCTAAATTATTAAAAATTATGTTTTTCCTTTTTATTTTTAACAAACTTATCTGGCAACGCTGAGCGATAAAATTTTATGATCCAAGAGCTCCCATGCATGTATGTATACAATGAAATGGATAGTGGCCCTTCCTACATAAGTAATGATGCAGATTAATAGATTATGAGATAATAACAGCAGATTGACATCGTGTGTTATCACTGCGAAAAAATCAGTTATGATTGTTGCCTCGTGCTGGATTAAGAAGGACGTCCTGTATTTGGGCCCCCTTTTTACGTCTTTCCAAGACCCCTGAAACAAGGCCGTAGCCAGGGGGGACTCAACAGGTTTCAAACCACCAGCTATTTTGAAAATACCTATTTTAATCGACTTCAAAAAAGGAGGAGGTTCTCAATTTGATACGTTTTTTTTAAATTTCAAATGCATCGTTAAACCCATTTTGCACATCTTTGGACAAAACTATGAAAAGAGGCTTGGTGTGTGGGTAAAACTACATTGCTAACTTTCCATTGGGTGTCCTTAGAGGTTAGAGACCAGTCAACCGTAGAGAAACTATTTGCAATACAGGTTAACATGTTTTTTTTGTTATAAGAAAAACCGCCATTTCAAATTGTTTGCAAACCTTATCAGGTGGTTCATTATGCAATTATGCGTCGAATTAAATTGGTCCGCAGTTGATATCATTCTTTGTTCTCGAGATATGCGAGATGAAAAAAGTTTACGAACGTACGTACGTACACACGCACACACAGACGTCTCACCAGAGCATATTTTAAGCAATTTTTACTGGGGCGGCACTAGGGTTCGAGAGTTAGGTCTACTAAAAAAATGTGGCGAAGCGTCAAGGATAATTAAGAAATACGCAATTTTAATGCATAGTACATTTTATTATAGGTATTTATTGAATAAAAAACTAAAAACTATGGTGTGGTGTCTTTTGAATCTTAACCTGCAAAACAGTAAAAAAGCAAGACACTACAAAAAGGATATATGAATGAATGCAATAAGTAATGCAACTCTATAAACGCGTTCACCCCTCATACTGGAGTGTGCAGACTGCAGATACAATATATGCCGAAAAATTAAAATTCAAACACTTGTGTCGCCGGCACAACCGACTTTCACTAGGCGGCACAAACGCGGCACTAGTGCCGCCTACTTTATATGTTATTTTATGCTCTGCATCTTACTAAAAACGATGGGTTCGAACTCTAGTCTCGGACCTAATACAATAATTTCCAATGGGAAGTTAATAATATTTTGAAGTACTATTTCATTTATGTTTCAGGAAATAGAAGAATAAAAATGTACAACATGGCTGCTAAGGATAACGAAGAGAAGAGTGACGATAAAAAAGTGATCGAAGACGAAGAAAGAGAGAAAATGTTGAACAGTGAAAATGAAGCAAAAGCGGCTGAAGTTGCCGAAAGAATTAAACCGGCCATTTTAGATTTAGAAGAAGGACGCGAAGTTAAGCCAATGAAGATTCCGATTGGCGGAATTAAAATGCCAGGGTTTTTTACACGCAGTAAATCAAGAGAAGGTTGCAAGGTTTGTATTTTCTTTTATTTCTTATTATTTTTGACTCTGAAACTATACAATGACTTTAGGGCTTGAGAAAGGCCGAGCGTTTAGCAATGCTCTTGTTTACATGGCGTTGCTATGGTTCCTCTATTACAAGTCTCCAGTTCCCGGGTTCTAGCCCGAGAGCTGATAAAAGTGTCAATTTATTAGATTTTGAATTTATTATTAAAAAAAATTATGAATTGAAAATATGAATTGGGTGCTAGGCCCAAATAACCTTAGCTGTTGGTGGTATTTAAAACACAATTTTTTACAATGACTTTAATACATTTTTAACACTAAAAAACGGGCTTGAGAATAGCCGAGCGTATAGCAGTGCTCTTGTTTACATGGCGTTGCTATGGTTCCTCTATTACAAGTCCCCAGTTCCCGGGTTCTAGCCCGAGAGCTGATAAAAGTGTCAATTTATTGGATTTTCAATTTATTATTAAAAAAAAAATAATGAATTGAAAATGTGAATTGGGTGCTAGGCCCAAATAACCTTAGCTGTTGGTGGTATTTAAAACACAATTTTTTACAATGACTTTAATAAATTTTTAACACTAAAAATCGGGCTTGAGAATAGCCGAGCGTGTAGCAGTGCTGTTGTTGACATGGCGTTGCTATGGTTCTTCTATTACAAGTCTGCAGTTCCCGGGTTCTAGCCCGAGAGCTGGTAAAAGTGTCAATTGGATTTTCAATTTATTATTAAAAAAAAATAATGAATTGAAAATATTAATTGGGTGCTAGGCCCAAATAACCTTAGCTGTTGTTGGTCTTTAAAACACAATTTTTTACGATAAATTAATAGATTTATACGGCTGAATTGCAATTGAAAATTTTTCGTTGGAAAGCAGCTAATTATACAATTGATTCGAAACATATTGGAAAAAATCATTTTACCAACCATTGATTCCGAAGCATATAAGGGGAATGTTAAATTATTAACCTTGTCACGGTTGAGTAAATGTAAGCTCATTCCGCCGCAAAAGTGGAAAGGTTCAGGCTAGAGTCCTGACTGTGACTATGGTTGATAAAATGATTTTTTCCAATATGTTTCGAATCAATTATATAATTGACTGCTTTCCAACGAAAAATTTTCAATTACAATTTTTTACAATGACTTTAATAAATTTTTAACACTAAAAATCACTTTAGGATGATCAAGATGGCGTTGAAGAAGATAAAAAAACGGAAGCAACAAATGAAGAAGAAAAATCACAATTAGACGAAAAAGTTCAACATAGAAGTTTTAAACTTCCAAATCTGTTTAATAAACAGAGGCTTATAGAAGAGTCCGACGGTACTCCAGGTAAGGAAAAAAATTCACAGATTTCGCAATCCTTGCAACCATCGAGGACATTGGAAATGATAACAGCATATATGAAACATAATTAACTGTTTATTATACACACAATATTTATCAATGCACTGTTTAGTTTTGTCAGGAATAACCCTATTATTCTTCTGTTATATAAGTACGCGTTCACTTTTGCTTGATTATTTAACTTTTAAATGGATTTTTCTACAGTATTTATTAACATTTGCTCAAAAATAACACCGCAGATCGTCGCAAATACCTCTCAATTAACTAGACATGATATAAAACACATTTCGAAAAAATTGCACTTGTTCAATTTTGCATGATTGCTCCTCACTTGATCGCGACACCGTTGTCTTTTGGCCTTGAACGAAAACTCGTAACTCTGCCCCCATATACGAACATAAACATTTCCAATGTTAAAACTGGCCAAGTGCGCCGAGGTTTCGAACCGTCAACCAAATTATTTGCCTTTGAGAACTATTCGTGATTAAATTCAAAGTGGCTGACCTCTACATATAGTCGTTAACTGAAAATTGAAATCGACTACAGAAGTAGGCAGTCCTAATTTGAGCGCGAAATTTAAAATGGAGTCGATTGGCGTTCAAAAATGTATGGGGTTTAACGGAATATTCATTACTATTCTCTACAAGGAAAAATCATTTCTGTTTGGTTTATTGATGATAGGTTAAAGTGGACGGGACTAGGCGCGCGGGACTACGGTCCCCAGGTCCCACGAATTTCGGCCGCGGCCACGTCACAAATCCCGTACGTATTCGTTAAACTTCAGCATAAAAACTTACAATCTTGTTTGTAGAAAAGGAAAAATCTCGAAGACGGAGTTTGCTGGATTCGATACGTCTTCCACTGGTCTCAGCATTTCCACCAAGATTTCGCACTTCGACCGGCCGGGAGCAAACACTCGGAGCACCCCAAGCAGGTTTAGCATCTGTCGAAACGTTAGGAGATGACAGGACAGATGATGGAATGGAAAACATCAAATTAGATTCGGTATAACCATTTGATTATCCATATATCCGTTCTTCTTTTGTGTCCTTGAATAAAGTATTATTATTATATGTGCATTAGTGTATAATATGTGTATAAGTGCATGAGTCACTTTCTATTATTTCCGAACCGTTTTTTAGCGGGCAGGGCTAGATACAGTCGAACTTCGATAACTCGAACCATGACTTGCCACAAAAAAAATCGAGTTATCAAATAATATTAATTTTCACTCTTGACGCTACTGTCAACCATTGTTCGAATTATCGCAGTTCGAGTTATCAAAGTTTGACTGTATTTCAAAATTTATTTTTGAGTTTATTTGAAATCAGAATGAAGTTATTTAGGTGTCATTTTGTTCAGAATTTATTGGTCTATTAATATAACACAAAATTCCATACAAATACGCTATTGAGATTATGATTTAGTTTAAGTCTAGGTGTACATATTAGTGATTTTAACAAATATTAATTTCAGGGTAAACCTGAAGAGCCTGAAAAGCCTGTACCAATAGAAGAAGAGACGTGGAAAGAAAAATTTACAAAACACCGAGTGATTATAGGTAAAAACTCAAAAATAAAAATATACAGAGTGTTAATTAAGCATGTGCACAAACTTTAAGGAATTAATCTATGATTGATTTTAAGACAAAACCTTAAAATTTGAAAAAAAATTAAGATTTTTTGATTTATTTTTTGAATAGTGCCAGCTACTTAATGAGCCATTTTCCTTAGAGTAGTTCTTTCAGTTATCCACTAGAGGCAGCACTTGTAGTAGGTACAAACATTATGTTACCGGGATACCCAAATTTAATTTAGTGGTTGTTTATTCCACTAATGAGGTACCCCTGAGTTCTTTCTCTGATGTGATGTTGGTGATCTTAGCAGGCAAGGGTTAAGATACTTAACAATCCAGTGTAAAAATATATTTAAAAAAACAAAATAAAAATAAGTAGGAACCACATAAAATTATAGTATTATAATTTTAGTTACAATAATTCAGTTTAATTTCTATGATTTGGACTTACCCTTTTTTCTATCTCTGGTCGACGACACAAACACTTTTTATGTAAACTCAACTTTTAGAAATATATAAGTACTTTGATTCTACTTCGTTCGAGGTTCCCCCAATGTTCTCGTGTATTGTGTGTTGTGCGCGCTCGGTGGAAGGTATTTCTCGTATTTATATGATATGTGTCCCTTTTCCCCTGGAGCCTTTGGTACGACACGTGTGTGGATGACGTGGTCAAATTCAGAAGAAATTGCGTCGTTAAACTTCTACCAGTCAGCAAGTATTTGTTTATATAAACATAACATTTTAGGTAGTAATTTTCAACGCATTATTTATTTAAAAGTCGGTCTAAAATTATTAAGTTTGTTTAGTTTTTAAAACACTATTAATTCTCAAACGTGTCATAAATTAATCGGAGTTTATTAGATCAGATACGTGGTATTTATGTTGCGTCATACTTCTTTGAAGCATACTTAAGGGACACATTTCATTACGCCATATTGCGCAATAGTTCTATGAACCCTTTCAACAATTATTTATTCCCCATTAATGTCGTGTCATTTTAGTGGTATAACTTAATTATTTAATTAATTTAATAATAATAATTTAATAATTAAGTTATGCCATTAAAATGACACGACACTAATGGGGAATAAATAATGTTTGTACCTATCACAAGTGCTGCCTCTAGTGGATAATTGAAAGAACTACTCTCAGGAAAATGGCTTATTAAAACGTTGCACACACTAATAGATAGTCAGAAAGTACATTTTGCAAGTATTAAATTATATTTAACTGAACCACTTTAAACTTTAACACCCTGTATCTGGAAAACAGGGCCGTTGCGAACCCATATTTAATATTGTACACGATGTATCTGACATCTTTTTAAAAGATTTGTCTTTATTACAGGTGCTCTGACCGCTTTTCTATTCGTTTTGATCTTAATTCTAATCTATGCACTGTCGGGTCCGGCGTACCCGTTAGAGTCGCCCGTTGAAAATGGCCGCTACGTCACGACTGGAACTTCTTGTGGAAAAGTCCAAGGGTTGGTATTTTATTTATATGGTATAGTAGGGTCATCCCGCTTATCAAAATTTGATAATTTTGACAGGTCTGTGTTATTCCTCATACATAAACGAATAATGTAAACCAACTTTTTAGTTCTTATATCCTTCCTCCTAATTGCAAACAATAATTAAAAAAATGTGTTCATTTCAAACAACTGAGCGAAGCCGCCATAATATGATGACGTAAAAGCCAGACCAATGAAGTCAGGGGGCAGTATAGCCTAGTGGATAGCGTACTTGCAGTACCGCAGCCTCTAGACTAGACTGTCATGGTTCGAATCCCACCTGCGCTCATGGATGTTATTTAGTTTTAAGAAAATTGTTATTTAGTGTAGTTGAAAGACGCTAATGACCTGAGATGTCGACGCGTCTATAATCTACAATAAATAAAATAAATAAAAACCAATGGAGCCAGACATACGTCCACGCATTAGATAAAGAGATGTATTGCTATGAAAAGAGAGGAATACTTCCTCGTCAGTCGTAACTCGTGAAGAAGCTAACCTAAGTTCTAACTGCCGGCCTATCACTGTACATAAACAAATCGGTGTACTATATTTTCTCTCTATCTATGGATCAGTGGGCATGATTCAACTACAACTGCCAATCAGAGAAGGCTGGCTGTGAATAACATATTCCTTAGCGGTATAATTCTATGTTTAAAATTATCTACATTGAAAAATGCATACATTTGGGATTTTTTTTCTTGTAGAAAAAGCTTCCGAAAAATTCTAAAAGAAATTGTTTTATTATCTATTTGTAACGTAGATTCCAACCCTAAAAAAAATATGGGGCAACCCTATTTTTAACAATAAATACAAATTTAATACGTAAGTCGTGACCAAATACATAGTTAAATGAATGCATAATGTCTGCAAACAGTATATGAAAACACCTGTTATAAGAACAATGAATTTTTCCTGATTACAGCATTGTTACGTCATTGTTCTTACAACAGATGTTTTCATATACTGTTTGCAGTCATTATGCATTCATTTATACCTATTTTTAACCTGTGCGTCGAACGTCTATAACTCACAGTACCTATCTATCTATATTTACAGAATACTGGAAGATGGTTCGGTGGCTTTTCGCGGAATTCCCTACGCTTTACCTCCTACAGGAGAGCGTCGTTTTTTGCCAGCAAAGCCTTTGAACAACTTGGAATATTGTTGGAACGGCACCTTCTTAGCCCACAATTCGACGCCACTGTGTTGGCAAATATATTCAAACGGTACTAGCGCCGGTGTTGAAGATTGCTTAACGCTCGATGTGGTCACCCCTTACGTCCGTTACGATTCACCGTTGCCCGTCGTAGTGCTTATCGGAAGCGAAAGTTATACCGGTGGAACGCCAGGCAGACTACGTCCGTCAGCCAGATATGCCAAATCGAGAGACGTCGTGTTCGTAAGACCGAATTTCCGCGTTGGAGCGTTGGGTTTCCTGGCCGTGTCACCTCTGACAAAATCCACTTATCCGTACTCGAGTGGTAATTACGGATTAACTGACATCGTCGAAGCTTTGAATTGGATTCAGCTAAACATAGAACATTTTGGCGGGAATAAAAGTTCCGTCACTTTACTAGGACATCGAACCGGTGCTACTTTAGTTACGGCTTTATCGTCGTTCAGAAAAGCTAAAGGATTGTTCACAAAAGCCTGGGCGACTTCCGGTTCTGTTCTCTTTCCCGGAAAAGAATTGATCGAATACGAAAGAGCAAACAGACAATACTTGGACATTATCAACTGCACCGATGCCGATTGTTTGAGAGTTAAAGATGTTGAAGCGTTGGTACAAGCTGTACCGGACACGTGGAGAAAAATGGCATCTGATTTACCGACACTCGACGAAGAACCTGAAAAAAGACACGAATGGTTGGTTTTAGACGGCGAAGTGCTCGTAGCTCATCCTGTCGAACTGTGGCGCGATAAACATATGGGAATGCACGTGAAATTGGTTTTGGGCACGACGGCTCACGCGAGCGAATCCGAAAAACTCTATCTTAGACACAAGGAATGGACACCGGCGCTCGTAAGGGAACACGTACAGAATTCCCTTCTTGGGAAACGTAAACTTGCCGACGAAGCTTTGCAAAAATATAGCGCTACGTATAACGGTTTAGCAGCTATGATATCCGATATTCGGACCGTCTGTCCGTTGTTTGGACTGTCGAGTCAATTAGAAAATTCGACTTTTTACGTTGCGACCATGACTCGAGGTGAGAAAGATCGAGACATAGCCGATGCAGATGCCGATATTGAAGCCATATTGGGCCGTTTCGAAGCTAAAACACCCGAACAACGTCGATACGTATCGGCCATGCAGCAATTATTTTATCATTTTGTATGGCACGACATCATACCGCAGGCGTCCAATAGCACCAATGTACTTATTGTGGATCAGGACACTTTGCCGGCTGCAAACTACAGTCACTGTGATTTTTGGATTAGCAAAGACGTCGTACCTTTGTACGCCAACCTCGACTAGAAATCTTATTAAATACTAGTCAAGTTACCAACGCTGATATTAAGTGGGGGAACGTCCGACATCTTGTATGGAACTTTTCCAGGGCATGTGATGACCAACCGGTGGCGACTAGGCCCAGCCCTAGGGCGGGCAAATCTGTGCCGCGGCCCACAGCAGCGAGTGCCCACTATCTAGCTCAAGCACGTGTGGGGCGTGGTGGCATCAAACGTGCACTGTCTCTGATAGTTATAAGACCATCTTTCCTCTAGTTATATAAATATGGCTGCCTTAGTTTGTCTCTGACAGTAAAAAAATATAATTATGATAGTCATTTCATATATTAATATCTGGATGACCGAGCTTTGCTCGGATGAGTTCAAAAAAAATAGTACTGAAAGTTCTCATTTCATCAAAATCGTTAGTTTTTTTGAGAAAAAAAATTACATACCTATAAGTAGATAATATTATTATACGTCATACTACATAACATATGTACCTACATATTTTATATAGGTAATATAAAAGTAATATACCTATTTATTTAAATATTAGTTAAAAAAATAACAACAATAAAATCTAAACATAATTATGTATCTAAGTATAATTATGTTTAGATTTTATTGTTGTTATTTTTTTACTATTCAAATAATTACTGATTATTTTAATAACTTAAAGATTGACTGTCAGAGTAATTTGACATAAATAATGAAAACAGTTTGTTTTTTCCAAAGCCTACTCACCATACGACACTGTTTTATAACGTTAAAAAAATTGTTTTTTAAAATGATAAAATCGATAAGAAAACGAATTTTTCCAGGGATGAGACCCAGCTAGATCGATTTTTTGCCCCCCGAAACCCCTTTTCGGTAAATTTGATCAAAATCGTTAGAGCCGTTTTCGAGAAAATATTTATATAGGTACATATATACAAGATTTGCTCGTTTAATAATATAGGGATGGAAATTGAACGCGTGTCAATTTTCATACAACTTCACATTTCTACGCTAAAAAGTTCGCAGAAAAGGGCGGCTGGTACTGAACGGCCTGGGACGGCCAAAACTGTTGGTCCGCCTCTGCCATCAACATGAAATAATTCTTCGGCGCCGTGTAAAGATGATCGCAGCGCAAAGACATCTACAGGCGCGCCTACCCGGAAAATGATCCCAACAAGATGTCGGACGGAGTGACTATGGCATCGGGTATCCATATATACATATCAGTGGGTACTCACCAACAAAAACGTTTTATATTATAGATTCAAAATTGAATCAGTTTGTGATCAAAATCTACAACTTTTTGTTTACATGCTTAATCTTTTCTCGATGCCCAGTATCTTTTTTATCACATGAATTTTAGGCACATCGTAAATAAAAGTAAACCAGTGGCGTAACGCAAACTCTTAAGGCCCCCTTGCAAACTTAAGTTTGGACCCCTTATCACGATACATTTTGCAGTTTATAGTACGTAGATACTATTTTTCTAAAAGTAGTTAAATATATATCGACCTGGTTGGGCCCCTGTGATGGCTGGGCCTCCCCGCCATCCGGGGTCTGTGGGGGTGTACGTTACGCCACTGAAGTAAAATCAAACGCCATTTCTTTGTATTTGTTATTTATAAAAAAAGTCAGTCTAGTTGAATAGGCGGTACTAGTCTATATTCAAATGATCCAAAGGTACCTAACTATTAGGATAACCCGCGATCGCGACGGAAAACAACGACATAGGGTGTTCCACTTGGCGCCCGTAACGCTCGCGCTGACGACCGTAATTTAGCTAAACGTTGCGAACAAAAACTTTACGGCTTGTGGGCGACAACAAACATGGCTACCATTATCGCGTTAAAAAAACAGAATATTTTGCAATAAAGTAAGGTTATACTCTTCTAAGAGAAGCAAAATCAACCAAATGTTATGATAAGTATATGTTTTGCGTCTTCCACACACATGCTGAGCTCAAATGAGACCTTTTCACGATTAGTTACGCGCAAGCGCCATCGATATGATCGCGGCTTTCAGAAGTTTTTGACGCAATAACTAGGTCGGAAACGTTTTTCAATGTTAATTTAGATGAAAATGTTACTGATGGTGCTAAATTAGTGCACAAAACAGTGGAAGAACATATTTGTGCTAAATTGGGATAGTGGTTGAAGTGTCACGGCCGGAAAACTGGTGGAAGTAAACGAAAATTGGTTGAAAGGTTAGAATCCTACCTGTCATAAATTGTTTATCGTAAAAAGTACTCAAATATTTTTCTAGGGTGTTGTAGCACTTCTTTAAATAATATTTCTTATTTAATTACTATTTACTTTTTTCAAAATCAATCACTTGCCATCTGTCAATATGAAAAGTGTCCGAAAAACATGGCGGAATTGGGCATATGCGCAGGAAAAAAATTGATAATGAAAAGGTCTTTATATTCATCCATTTCAATATTGTAAAATATAACATTTTCTGATGTCATCTCTGTGACTAAAATGCGCGGGAAAATAGTTAACGACCGCGTCGACCCACAGACAAACATGGGCTTTGTGAGTTCGTTTCGCACGCCATCCATGACGTTTTTGTCACGACCAAAGCGACCGCGATCGTTAGGTGGAACAATACAGCAGTCGTTGTGAGCCTTGCGGACGCCAAGTGGAACGAATCCTGCAGACGCCGATGTGTCACGTGACAAGGTCGCTCGTCTCGGAACTAAATCATACTCAAATAGGGATGCAACATCGTTCATAAAAACATCGATGTTTAAAAATTTTGAAACATCGATGTCGTAAACATCGATCTTTATGAACGATACATCGATGTTTTTCCGATGTTTTATAAAATTAATTATAGATAGAATCAGGTGGAAAAAAACCTCAAATTAAGTGTTATAACACTTAATTTGAGGTTGTACACAGTACAGGGCAGAGATAAAAGAAGTATAGGGTATAGCGTACAGCCACCAAACACAAAATCGCTATCATTTCATTCTATGAACGATGTTCAAAACATCGTTCATAGTGACATCGATGTATCAATGTTTTTCATGTCACGACATCGATGTTTATGAACGATACATCGATGTTTCCAAAACATCGATGTTACGTTTGCATCCCTATACTCAAATCAATTTTGAGACCTGTCGTTGTTTCTCATCGCGGTTGCAATTTTTGAAATACTACCTTAATAACATTACCAATACAACAATATATTATAATAAACAGTAATTTAAATTTTCATTGTACAAACGCCATTTTTTGTTTAGTATTTTAGTTGATTTTCAAGTCCCAATGGCTGTTATAGATGTTAAGTAATATTGTATGCAAATAAGCACACGTTTTATTTATTTTATTATTTATGCAATGGTTGCTTTAATCGTACATCAATTCTCATTAATTTTTTTTGTTTTGTCAACTATTAAGCATATCTTATCTTCAGCCCCCCGACACTCGCCAAATTTAGAGGTTCTGAAAAGAATCACTAGCTAAGCGTCTCTGTAACGGTTGGTCAAATTCTAAAAGTATTGACAGAATTTTCCGAACAAATCCGACTGGACTATCAGAAGTTAGTAATTGGAACTCTTATTTTCCAACAAGTGGTACAGCGAATGTCAGGGGACTGCCTATCTCATTTAGACTAAAGTACTTTTTCTCTCTATTTAATTTGAACGTAAAGCGTGGGTTATACAGGCAATGAGCATGCGCAGAAATAGCTTTTTTACTATATTAAAACGTTATAACTAACGCTTTATGGTCGAATATAAAAAAAACAGAAATTAATAGTGATGTAAAAATACGCTATTAAACTTGTATTAAACCCATGGTATAATACCGTATTTTTTCAGTATAAAACGGTTTTTTACTTTTTCACACTACGGTTACGGTGCATTATTCAGTATTGCCAACTGCATAATAGGAAAATTTCCTGTTCTCATTAATCCCAGAAATTCGCCCAAATTCGAGCGAAAATCCCAGAAATTCGCCCAAATTCGAGCGAAAATCCCAGAAATTCGCCAAATTCGAGCGAAAATCCCAGAAATTCGCCCAAATTCGAGCGAAAATCCCAGAAATTCGCCCAAATTCGAGCGAAAATCCCAAAAATTCGCCCAAATTCGAGCGAAAATCCCAGAAATTCGCCCAAATTCGAGCGAAAATCCCAGAAATTCGCCCAAATTCGAGCGAAAATCCCAGAAATTCGCCCAAATTCGAGCGAAAATCCCAGAAATTCGCCCAAATTCGAGCGAAAATCCCAGAAATTCGCCCAAATTCGAGCGAAAATCCCAGAAATTCGCCCAAATTCGAGCGAAAATCCCAGAAATTTGCCCAAATTCGAGCGAAAATCCCAGAAATTCGCCCAAATTCGAGCGAAAATCCCAGAAATTCGCCCAAATTCGAGCGAAAATCCCAGAAATTCGCCCAAATTCGAGCGAAAATCCCAGAAATTCGCCCAAATTCGAGCAAAAATCCCAGAAATTCGCCCAAATTCGAGCGAAAATCCCAGAAATTCGCCCAAATTCGAGCGAAAATCCCAGAAATTCGCCCAAATTCGAGCGAAAATCCCAGAAATTCGCCCAAATTCGAGCGAAAATCCCAGAAATTCGCCCAAATTCGAGCGAAAATCCCAGAAATTCGCCCAAATTCGAGCGAAAATCCCAGAAATTCGCCCAAATTCGAGCGAAAATCCCAGAAATTCGCCCAAATTCGAGCGAAAATCCCAGAAATTCGCCCAAATTCGAGCGAAAATCCCAGAAATTCGCCCAAATTCGAGCGAAAATCCCAGAAATTCGCCCAAATTTGAGCGAAAATCCCAGAAATTCGCCCAAATTCGAGCGAAAGTCCCAGAAATTCGCCCAAATTCGAGCGTAAATCCCAGAAATTCGCCCAAATTCGAGCGAAAATCCCAGAAATTCGCCCAAAATCGAGCGAAAATCCCAGAAATTCGCCCAAATTCGAGCGAAAATCCCAGAAATTCGCCCAAATTCGAGCGAAAATCCCAGAAATTCGCCCAAATTCGAGCGAAAATCCCAGAAATTCGCCCAAATTCGAGCGAAAATCCCAGAAATTCGCTTAAATTCGAGCGAAAATCCCAGAAATTCGCCCAAATTCGAGCGAAAATCCCAGAAATTCGCCCAAATTCGAGCGAAAATCCCAGAAATTCGCCCAAATTCGAGCGAAAATCCCAGAAATTCGCCCAAATTCGAGCGAAAATCCCAGAAATTCGCCCAAATTCGAGCGAAAATCCCAGAAATTCGCCCAAATACGAGCGAAAATCCCAGAAATTCGCCCAAATTCGAGCGAAAATCCCAGAAATTCGACCAAATTCGAGCGAAAATCCCAGAAATTCGCCCAAATTCGAGCGAAAATCCCAGAAATTCGCCCAAATTCGAGCGAAAATCCCAGAAATTCGCCCAAGTTCGAGCGAAAATCCCAGAAATTCGCCCAACATCGAGCGAAAATCCCAGAAATTCGCCCAAATTCGAGCGAAAATCCCAGAAATTCGCCCAAATTCGAGCGAAAATCCCAGAAATTCGCCCAAATTCGAGCGAAAATCCCAGAAATTCGCCCAAATTCGAGCCAAAATCCCAGAAATTCGCCCAAATTCGAGCGAAAATCCCAGAAATTCGCCCAAATTAGAGCGAAAATCCCAGAAATTCGCCCAAATTCGAGCGAAAATTCCAGAAATTCGCCCAAATTCGAGCGAAAATCCCAGAAATTCGCCCAAATTTGAGCGAAAATCCCAGAAATTCGCCCAAATTCGAGCGAAAATCCCAGAAATTCGCTTAAATTCGAGCGAAAATCCCAGAAATTCGCCCAAATTCGTACGAAAATCCCAGAAATTCGCCCAAATTCGAGCGAAAATCCCAGAAATTCGCCCAAATTCGAGCGAAAATCCCAGAAATTCGCCCAAATTCGAGCGAAAATCCCAGAAATTCGCCCAAATTCGAGCGAAAATCCCAGAAATTCGCCCAAATTCGAGCGAAAATCCCAGAAATTCGCCCAAATTTGAGCGAAAATCCCAGAAATTCGCCCAAATTCGAGCGAAAATCCCAGAAATTCGCCCAAATTCGAGCGAAAATCCCAGAAATTCGCCCAAATTCGAGCGAAAATCCCAGAAATTCGCCCAAATTCGAGCGAAAATCCCAGAAATTCGCCCAAATTCGAGCGAAAATCCCAGAAATTCGCCCAAATTCGAGCGAAAATCCCAGAAATTCGCCCAAATTCGAGCGAAAATCCCAGAAATTCGCCCAAATTCGAGCGAAAATCCCAGAAATTCGCCCAAATTCGAGCGAAAATCCCAGAATTTCGCCCAAATTCGAGCGAAAATCCCAAAAATTCGCCCAAATTCGAGCGAAAATCCCAAAAATTCGCCCAAATTCGAGCGAAAATCCCAAAAATTCGCCCAAATTCGAGCGAAAATCCCAAAAATTCGCCCAAATTCGAGCGAAAATCCCAAAAATTCGCCCAAATTTGAGCGAAAATCCCGAAAATTCGCCCAAATTTGAGCGAAAATCCCAAAAATTCGCCCAAATTCGAGCGAAAATCCCGAAAATTCGCCCAAATTCGAGCGAAAATCCCGAAAATTCGCCCAAATTCGAGCGAAAATCCCGAAAATTCGCCCAAATTCGAGCGAAAATCCCGAAAATTCGCCCAAATTCGAGCGAAAATCCCGAAAATTCGCCAAAATTCGAGCGAAAATCCCGAAAATTCGCCCAAATTTGAGCGAAAATCCCGAAAATTCGCCCAAATTCGAGCGAAAATCCCGAAAATTCGCCCAAATTCGAGCGAAAATCCCGAAAATTCGCCCATACGTTTTAAACGGTATTGAACCGTTTTAAACGGTGTTAAACGTTTTATACGTGCTGTGTAAAATAGGCAGTATTTATATCTAGTATAAAACTGGGGTATATTATTTTTTTTACATACCATATAATACCGTTTTATACCAGAGTATTATACGCGTTTACATCACTAGATATGACATATTTTAAAATAATTCGAAAAGAATATTTTTCGATAGTACGTGAAATATAGCAACAGATATAATAATCAGCGTTTCCCAAAGTTTAGCTAAATACTCATAATTCTTAACAATGTCCAGTTTCAGTAAAATTTAAATTGAAACTTTTGGATTTTCAATTTATACGTAAAATAAAATATATTCATATAACCCCGAATTTTAAAAAAATATGTCCGAGTCCTCAGTTAGTACTCTCATAGTATGTGTAAACATCTTACGTGTGCAGTTCAGTGGAATCTGACGTGCGCTCTGGATTTGCGACATATGACGTAAGTCCGTTCGGTTTTTCGTCACATCAATTTTCTGAGATTACGATGTTTGGAGGGGGGATGAGCTTAGATGTTTACACATAGAAAATACATTTTATAATACAACTCGGCTAACATAGCTTGGCCTATGAGATTTGAATGCGCAGTAAACAGGTGTACGTCCATTAGCCATAGCTCGGGTTTGAGAATAGCTGAGCGTGTAGCATTGCTGTTGTTTACATGGCGTTGCTATGGTTCCTCTATTACAAGTCCCCAGTTCCCGGGTTCTAGTCCGAGAGCTGGTAAAAGTGTCAATTGAATTTTCAATTTATTATTAAAAAAAAAATAATGAATTGAAAATATGAATTGGTGCTAGGCCCAAATAACCTTGGCTGTTGGTGGTCTTTAAAACACACATCATTCTATTATTTTGTTCACCACATAAATGTGTGTGCACGATAACTCTTGACAGACTTAATCGATTTAAACGAAATTTGGTACACACATTGGAACCCATCACCACACAGAGCCTATTTAAAATGGGCCTAATCGAACCATTTTAAGGGATTGTAAATGATTTTTGGGCCCAAAAACAATTGATATTTATTGGATCATTACTGCCAGTTACCTAGAAAGTCGAAACATATTTACAAAATAATTGTACCTTTAAAAACAAAATAAAATATAGTTACTTCTTACCACAACAGTTTTATTGATGGATGTACATTTCGAAAGCTAAGCTTTCATCTTCAGCGAACACTACATCTAGTAGTGTAGTGTTTGCTGAAGATGAAAGCTTAGCTTTCGAAATGTACATCCATCAATAAAACTGTTGTGGTAAGAAGCAACTATATCTTATTTTGTTTTTATTCCAACAACAGTGGTCATATATTATATTTTTAATTGTACCTTTAAGTTGGGTCATTAAGTTAATATAATATAATTTTAAACACTACAAGGTGTACACACAACAAACCATTATTGATAAAGTTATTTCTGAGAATGACAAATATTCTGGAATGTTAAACTTCTTCTTCTGACTGTACTTTCTAATATTTTTTAAAGGCGTCTGTTTTCAACGCTCTCTGTTTGTGTTCTGCGCACATTAAACAAAGGCCAAGCTATGGTAGCCGAGTTGTATTGTCGTCAATATACTTTACTGATTCTGGAAAATGATAGATTTAATCATTTTGACCCATAATTTAATTACTGAACTGATTAATTAATTATGTAGGTGTAATATTTTTGATACATTTATTAAAATTTGATACAAAATTACTATTCCATGCTTTTTTACTGATTCATAAATGTTGCCAATTAAAAAGAAAAATAAAAACATTTTTTTAAGTATGGTGTTGTAATAAAACTATAACTTTTGTATGTTTATGGATTATTTATTGATCTCAATTCCAAATAAATTAATCAAATAATTAATTATTTACTTTAATTAAATCCTTTGGCTGCTTTTCCGTTAAAAAACCAAGACTCCTTCATTCTTGTCCACTGAGGTAAAAATCTATAGAGGACGCATACCGTATACAACAGTCCGTCACAGGTCACAACAAACATGGCGGCAAAACACGAGATGGATTGGGACATATATGTAATACTCCTATATTGCTAGCCGGGGTCTGTCTCTCTTGCAAGACGTCGAGTCTTACGCGCATGAACAATTTATAATATTAAGGTAGTTGTCGTGCTACAATAACATCCAAAAGTTTCGTTCATAATACGCTGTAAAACAATAAATAAGTATAGTGTTAAATGTAAAAAAATTTTGTTAGAGATTGTACCTAAACTGTTGTTCACATAGTAACACATATTTCACCTAGATTGTTCGCTTGGATTATATAAAAATGTCAATCTTTTCTCATAAATTGTTGAACTTTGCGTTATTATATCTCAACAATAAAAAGGTTAATAATTTTTGGATTTTCTTTTTTAAACTAAGAACATAAACATCAATGAACAGTTAGTTTTTTGAAAATTTCTGACTGTTACTTTTTTTTTAAGTTAAAAAACTTGTCAAAAACGCAACCTTTCCTATGCTCTCCGTGTTAATTATCCGAACTTTAATTAAGTTTATCTCGAGTTACAGATGGTCAATCAACTTCAAATTTTAATGATATTTGTATTATAGTATCCTTAATGAGTATACGAAAATTTAGAATTTTTTGACACTATGCCCATAGCACGACCAACTACCTTAATTGATCTATGATAACAAACAAGGTTAGTAGTGATAATATTTCCGAAATTGCTATGGAAAAAATGTGAATCAGATGTTGCAACGCTTGCGCACAACGAGACGGATTTCTCGACAAAGATAGAAACAGTCATTTGCTGTCTCACTTGCAGCCTGATACTTCCACTTACGGGCGCAACCAATATAGGAGTAATCATTAATTAATTCAACAATAAATTTAATCCACAAGGCAGCCACTAGGTAGCGAATAGTATTTCTTAACATATCAGTCAGCATATTATGCATAATATGCTGATTGATTATATATAATTGATTGATATGTTAAGAAATACTATTCACTACCTAGTGGATGTCTTGTGGATTAAAAAATTCATTGTTGAATTAATTAATATTTATTATATTGTTGTCCACAATTACCTAACTCATATATTGTTATTCAATATAGGAGTACTAGCCGTTACCCGTGGCTTCGCCCACGTATTTTTCGATTTATGATTTATTATCCCCCGCGAGAAATTCTCCTCCTGCGAAGCGAAGCCGGGCTGGTGGTGTTTATTCGCTCGAATTTTATAATACATAACTCACTCGCTTCGCTCGTTCGCTCGAATTTTATTAAAACATTACTCACTCGCTTCGCTCAAATTTTATTAATACATTATTGCTCATCTACGTTATATAAGGAACTCCTCTGCAAAATTTCATGCTTCTAACTTTAAAAATGACGAACTTCCATACAAACTTTCATCCCCTTTTTAGCCCCTTTAGGGGATGCATTTTCAAAAAAAAATTTCTTAGGCTCACCTACGTTATATAAGAAACTCCTGTGCAAAATTTCATGCTTCTAGCTTCAAAAATGACGAATTTCCATACAAACTTTCATCCCCTATTTAACCCCCTTAGGGGTTGAATTTCGAAAAATCCTTTCTTAGTGGGTGTCTACGTCACAAAAGGAACCTACTGTCCAAATTTCAAGTTTATATCTTTAGCGGTTTGACCTGGGCGTTGTCTGTCAGTCAATCAGTCAGTCAGTCAGTCAGTAACGGAACTGTTTTATATATATAGATTACATAATATATGGATTGGGAATATTCTTCTTCTTCTTCTCATATATAAAATGAGGGCCGAGTTATAATGGCGACTGGCTTCACTTTTTAACCGACTTCAAAAAAAGGAGGTGGTTCTCAATTCGGTTGTATTTTTTTTTCTGTTTGTTATCTTATAATTCAGTCATTTATAAACCGATTTTGAAAAATTTTTTTTTATTTGAAAGGCTATACTTTCAGATTGGTCCCATAGAAATTTCATCACAATCGGTTCAGTAGTTCGGCTGATTTTAATAAAAGTCAGTAACGGCGTGTGATTCTTTAAGGTAAATGTCACTTTTTGACATATCAGACAGCGTAAGAAAGTCGGTTTAATAAAAGTGAGTAACGGGGTGTGATTCTTTTAAGGTATATGTCACTTTTTGACACTAAAAAGTAAAAAATAAAAAACTTCTTAACAAAAAAAAAAACCTCCTTCAAAAAACCACTAAAAAGAGGAAAATAATGAAATTTTGAGGTCTGTGCCAATTTAATAAAATATGAAGTTGGTTAAAAAGAAGATATTAATCACTATACTATACTTTTTAACCGACTTCATATTTTATTAAATTGGCACAGACCTCAAAATTTCATTATTTTCCTCTTTTTAGTGGTTTTTTGAAGGTTTTTTTTTGTTAAAAAGTTTTTAATGCTTATACTTCCTCTATAGCTCTAACCTCAGTGTTCTTGTCCCACGCCGAGATATACCTATGTATTAGCGATTGAATTCAAAGCAGCTGACCTATACAGTCGTTACTTGAAATTAATTCTAAGCGGGATGAACTCGAAACAAATATGACCGCCGCTGAATGTCAGAGCCTTAGACCATAGATAATATAGAAATTTAATTATGTTTATATGATATTCATAACGCGACCGAAGACGCTGGTTCACGCTAGTAGTTTACAAAAAAAAAAGCAAAACACTGAAGAATAAAGTGCGTTTTATTTTCTTTCGACCATTAAAAATAAATAAATACAGACTTATTAACAATTATTAGCATTCTAATTAACAATAGACAAATGCAACCGATTATATTAATAAGGACGTATGGCACCTCTCAAATCATCGAGAAATGAATGAAATTTTGTCAACTTACTTCTTAATATATCTGAAATAAGTACACTAAATTTCAGAATGGCTTACCGAATAGTTTAAAAAGATATTTAATTATAAAATTAACATGAACTCTTTTGGAAAAATCGCGCTTTCATAGTTTAATACCGGTAAAACACATAGTAATATCACCGAGAAAAATTTGTAATTTTTAGAATATTGTAACGAATCTAGGCAGGCTGGTTGCAGCCTTGATTCGTTGGCTTAACATGGATCACGCAGCCTTGAGCGCGAAGAAATATTCTGGTTGACAACAATAAGAAAACCCGCCACCATGGATATAAAATGACCAGGAAAGTTCATATAAGCAAGAGCAAGAATGAAACACCGGAGTCACGTATACATTCTCAACGAGAGCAGACGTGAAAAGTGCAACGGGAAATAAATATACCACCAGCGAGTTAAAAGTTCTTCGAGTGACCTAGTGCAAATAATCTTCCAGTACCAAGTGACAAACAGTGTGGAAGATATTTGCGAGTGACAGACGAGATCTATTCGAGTGATTAAGTGCAGATAATCTTCTGGTGCAAAGTGACAGACAGTGTGGAAGATATCTGCAGGTGGCAAATAAATACTACCACCACAGACATATAGTGGACCCAGTGAACAATATACGTGCCACAGACATATGGTGGACACATAGTGGTCAAGTAGTGACGAAGTGTTGGTCAATAAAAACTGACCAACGGAAAATAGACAAAAAGCGAACAGTGAATAAAGTGAGGAACAATAATTGTCCAAAGCATGTAAACGGTTATCACTGTTGTGAAAGAATAGATAAATAAAATATTTACCAAAGTTACCAACGAGTTTTGTTACAATATGTTCATTACATATTTAACAAGCTTTGATCAAAATTTTATCTATGGTCACTGATGTCAATCACGAGAAAAATGGGGATCGTGCGTCTAGACTTTTACGCCAACTAGTGGCAAAAATCTTAATTAATTGGGATCGTTTATTTAATGTCAAATTCAAGAAAAAAATGTTGTATGATGTATCCGTGGAACCGATGTGAAAGTGAAATTTTACAAATTCCCAGAGCATGTTTGAAGTCATATGGAAAATAGCAAAACGTAAACGGTGGATAAAAGCAGTAAAAAATTATGTACAGGTTCAGTACATATTAATTAAAATTAAAAAAAAATTATTACAAAATTAAATTAAATTTTCACATTACAATGCGAAGAATCTAAAAAAACTATCATTTTGATAACTAAGTTTTTAATATTTATCACATTTATCTTGTAATCAAAACTTAACCTTTAAATTTTAAAAATATAATTAAACACGGAGTATTACCTTTCATAAGTATTTTTTAGTTTAATTTTTATATGTACCATAATTTTCACATCATATACATTTGACACAGTCGTTTGTGGCACAACTTTACCGGTTATGACAGTTTCACGATTATTTGTTTTTTCAACTACGCCATAGACATGATTAGATTTGAATAATTTTTTTCCCTTTTCATTATTCTGGCCATGTATAACATTATTGACAACCGGTTGAAACCCATACTTTATTATTTTTTCCATTTTTATAAATATTGGTTGTTTATAAATGAATGTTTTGAGCCCACTATCTTCGGCAATAAAACACTAGAGAGCGCTTACTTCGGCAATAGTACTGCCTCTATATTTCGCGCACGATCAAACAAATGGCGTACTTTATAAAATGCGTGTTTATGTTTGGCAACAGCGCTCTCATACATAAACATTTTTAACATATTATTACAGCCCACTTTTGAGTACTAACCAATGAAATTGATTTATATTTTTTTCCCTTTCAAATACGACGGTGCCGTGTCTGCTATATTAGTATGCAGTCATATATATTATAATTTATATCTGTGTGTTGGTGTGACAACCTGTACTGGGGTAAAAGTTTTAGCTAAAAAATCCAGTATGCTGGTATCTTTTAGTATAGTTGCTTAGATACATATTTGTGCCAGTGACTATACGTGCCATACATCCTTAACAATAATATTAGCATTATAATTAACAGTAAAACAAAATAATAGACCGAGAGCTAGTGACAATTTTTTGGTGTTATTTATTTAAGGTCTTATTTTTGTGAAGATGTTGAGGTGACCCAACAATGACATTATAATATTTGCAGATCGATTGATCAGTATTAAAGGGGTGGCAGATCACCCTAAACGTGTCATGTACCCCACGAAATTTATATTATTAGTTCAAGGTTCAAATTTTAATATGTTGTTACGGCGACTGTTTTACGCATATATTTCAATTTGCAGAACAAAATGTCGGTATTAACCCCCTTGCAGAATGATATAAACACCTAGGCGAGCAAGTTTCCCTCTAAGAGAGGGGGTTAATACCGACGTTTTGTTCTGCAAATTGAAATATATGCTTAAAACATATTAAAATTTGAACCTTGAACTAATAATATAAATTTCGTCGAGTATATGACACGTTTAGTGTGATCTGCCACCCTTTTAATACTGACCAATCGATCTGCAAATATTATAGTGGCATTATTGGGTCACCGACAAGCTATACAGACAATGTCAGCCTTGAACCAATAATAATTGTGGCAATTTTTTTGTTACATGTTGGGGACGGTCTGCATTCCTCCCATACCGTTATCTAGCAAAATCCCTTACTCGGGGCCCTTTAATATGCCTCCTTCGACATCTCCACAAAAATAAGGGCTTGAATAAATAACACCAAAAAATTGTCACTAGCTCTCGGTCTATAATGTAACCGATTTATATTAATTCAGAGATCTCTTATCATTAAGTATAACTATTAAGTATTGCAAAATGTAAAATACATGACGTTTTGTCTTTTACTCCAATTAAATTTGTTGTCTTAAAAATAATTTATTCATTAAAAGTCGTAAATCATTTCAAACAATTATTAAAAAATCCAGCACAGACCCTTTCAACAAAATTTAACTACTTTTATAGCGCAAATGACACGGGCTGATACACTGGCGTTTTGTTGTACAGGTAAAAACTATTAAATATAAATAATTATAAAAATAAAAAAATAACGATTCAATTAAACACTAAAATACAAATCTTAAAATAATTTAGTATTTCAAATTCCAGTAGTATTTTTTTAATATGGAAATTAATGTTTTGAACATAATATTTCCAACAGCAAAATCTTTAGGATAAACAATAATTAATGTCCGACAGGCGACAATATTAAAAAATATACTTTTCTTTACTGACCGTTTCTTTCCTTTAACGGAGTGCTGCTACTCGTTGGATTTTCTGACACTGTTGTGAAGGACAGTACACTTTTACTCGGGCTATGATTTTCTTTATCTGACGAGACGAGTCTTGTTTTCCGGAGCGATTTATTTTCGCGGTGATCTTGTTTAAGTTTTTCGATGATTTTCTGTTGGGCGCGGACCTTCGCTTCCAATTCTTGCTTATCCTAAAAATTAACAAATTACGTAATCCTCGTTTTATTACACAAATTACTATTATAATTCTATGATCGCCTGATCTACATCCATTTTCATTCGAGGCAAATAGTCAGCTTGGAGCCCCCCCCAACTCCCTTTACAAACTTTTATATTATGTATGGCAAACTATGCCTTGTAGACCGAGAACTTGTGACAATTTCTTGTTGTTATTTATTCAAGGCCTTATTTTTGTGAAGATGTTGAGGGAGGCATAAAGTGCCCTGAGTAACGGAATTTGGCTAGATAGCGGTATGGGAGGGATGCAGACCGCCCTCAACATGTAACAAAAAAAATGGTCACAATTATTATTGCTTCAAGGCTGAAATTGTTTGTATAAATTGTCGGTGACCTAATAATGCCATTATAATATTTGCAGATCAATTGGTCAGTATTAAAGGGATTATTGCTTCAAGGCTGAAATTGTTTATATAAATTGTCGGTGAACTAATAATGCCATTATAATATTTGCAGATCAATTGGTCAGTATTAAAGGGATGGTAGATCACCTTAAACGTGTCATGAACCCGACGAAATTTATATTATTAATTCAAGGTTCAAATTTTAATATGCGTAATGATAATATGACTCGTGTGACTGTTAAGCTGGCGCTCGTTTTAACATACTATCACTACTCGTTAGTAATGTACCTCATGACGACACTAGAAATACAATCTACTTTGCTTTATTTTCTTTGAAACCAAAGTACCCACGAAAAATATGACTTCTTTGTTGCATTCATTAATTGTCTATATTCAGAAAAGCTTTCAGACAATTCGAATAAATACAACACTAATACATGTATTGTTTCGAAACATATTGGAAAAAATCATTTTACCAACCAGTGGTCAGTCAGGATTCTAACCTAAACCTTTCCACTTTCGCGGCGGAATGAGCTTACAGATTGTTAAATTAATATTCTCCTTATTGATTTCAGCCGTATAAAACTATTATTTATTTTAATACATGTATATCCAGTAAACCGAACGTTCGACGACCCCTTGCACATAGTTGTCCGTATTAAAGAAGTGGTACTGTAAGTTACAACATACCTTTGCCAAATCAATGTTTTTATTTTTGAGAGCAATCAGGTGTTTGATTTTTTGTTTGTTATTTTGATGACCCAGCAGCTCGGCATATTTGAGACCCATTTCCCGGGCTTCGTTTTCAGCTTCGTGTTTTCGATCTAACAAAGAGCGCCGTTCTTCGTCATACGCTTCGAGCTGCTCGCGGAACGGTCCAATTAAAGACGTTTGCTCCTGGACCTGTTGCAATCAAAATACGAAACAAATTGGTTAAGAATATTCTCTAGCACTTTTCATATCTCAAATCCTTCACCTTCGCCTAAAAACGGTTGTGACTCTCCCGACGCTATTTTTAAAGCGACCGGGTTCGGGTAAACGTGAAACAAAGGACTGAGAATCACACTACAGATCCTACAGGCGAAAATTTGAAAAACGGTTTCCTTGAAAAACACAACTTTTTAAAAATTACGTAATCTTTCACACGTAGCCAAAACTGTTTTTCGAAAAATTCGCCTGTAGGATCTGTAGTGTGATTCTTCGCCCTTCTTTGACGTGCATCCGAACCATTTAGCATTAAAAATAGCGTCGGGAGAGCGGTAACCGTTTTTAATTATAAAAATGATTTAATCAAAACAAAACGCTTACCGTTTTATTTAGTTCTGCGTTAATGGATTCGACATTTTGAATTTGAATTTTCAAATCTTCGAACATTTTTTTAAAATGTTCACCGGCAGTTTTCGATTCATTATTTTTTGCAATTTTCTTTTCCAGTTCCTTTTCTTTCTCAGTGAGAGTTTCATTTTCATATTTTAATTTCTCGATTTCTCCGTTCTTGCTCGCTAGCTCACTTTCTAACCGTTGATTTTTCGACATCAGTTCTGCATTAGTTTGTTCTTGTTTCTCAATTTCGAGTCGCGATTCACTTATCAATGTTTGAACTTCGATATTTTGTTTTTGTTGAGCGTCTAATAAAGCCATCAGTTCTTTAACATTATTTTCCAGTACATTTTTTCGTTCTTCTAACAAAGCAACTTGATTCAAGGCAATCGATTCATATTTTTCGACTTCGCTCGATAATTTTTCTTTAGTTTCCGAAACCATTTGACATACCGCTGTAAAATCTTCCGATTTTTCCGCTTCAATTCGTTCCAAACTTATTTCTAATTCCGAACAACGATTTTCAAAAACCAATATCGATACTTCTAAAGAATCTATTTCAACTTTCAATTGTTCTACATCTTTGTCCGATTCGACCAATCTCTTCTTTAAAACCTCAAGTGTTGATCGTGTTTCTTCGAGCGTGATCGAGTACCTTTTCTTATCTTTTTTTGTTTGTTCGAGTTCAGTTACAAGACTCTTTCTTTCAATTTGTGACTTTTCCTTGACATTGTTAAGTTCTTTAACAGTCGACAAAAGTCTATTTTGCAAGTCGTTGATCATTTTGATTTGTTCTTCACGTTGGGCGATTAGTTTTTGTTTTTCATCGACCGTATCTCGCAGCGTTCTTTCGGTGTCGGTTAATTTCAACTGAACAGCTTTTTTTTCGAGTTCGCACTGTATAATATTATATTCGCCGATCGCCTGACATTCTTTGAGTATAGCTACCGACTGAGCTTCTTGTTCTTCCAATTTCTTTTTCCCGTCCAATTCAATTTGTCGACATTTTTCTTCCAATTGAATTTCAGCCAATTTCACTTTTTCATTCGCATTTTCTTCAGCTTGTTTCAATTTTGCGTTACACAGTTCCTGTACTTCCCTAATTTTCTGACCTGACTTTCTTTCATTTTCACCGATTGTTTTCTTCAGTTCCGTGACGACTTTTAACATTTCAAATTGAAGATCTTCAATTTCAGATAAATGTGATTTTTTCAATTTTTCTAATTCATCATTATGTAATATCTGTAAGCTTTCTTTGGTGTCTGCGAATTCAGTTTCTAGATCTTTTATTTTTTTTATCATTTCTTGTAATTCACCTTCTAGAAGACATTTTTGTGCCTCGGTGCTCGCTAATCGGTTATCTCTTTCGCTTATCAATTCATTCAGATCTTCGATTTGTCTAGTGAAATCATCAATTTCATCTGCGTGTATCCGTTGGAGATTTTCTAAGTCGGTTACATGTAAAGAAATTTTTCTTTCGAAGTCACTTCTCGATTCAACTAACTCGCACTGTACGGAAGACAACTCATTCTGTAAATCCATTATAAGTTTTTGTTTTGTCGCAATTTTTGAGTCAAATTCTTTTTGTTTTTCTTCAATATCGTTTTCAAGAGCAAAACTGTAAATATCCATATCATCTTTTTCCCAACTCAGTTTGCAAATTGTTTCTTCGAAAGCCAAAGCCTGTTCACAAAATTCAAATTTCGCGTTTTCAAATTCGATATTTAATAAGTCGTAATCATTTTGCAAATCTTCGATTTTTTCCAATAATTGTTTTTTTTCGAAAGCGTGGGCAGACTGAAGAAAACGCAATTCCTCTTTTAATTTTTCAACCGAAGCCTCCATTTTGTGTAACGAGTCTTTATAGATTTCGTTACTGGTTTCGTATTGATTTTTTAATTTCGCATTTTCTAATTTTAAATTTTCAATTTCACTTGACTGATCCGTAATCTGAAATAACCGTTGTTTTTCTAAAGACATTATTTTTTCATGTTCATATTTCAAAGCTTCAAATTCTTCTTTGTATTTGGCACTTAACATATTTTTTTCATTTTTCAAAACTTCGATTTCTTCTTTATATTTGACACTTAACGTATTTTTTTCAATTTTAATTTCGTCTTTTAAACGTATGATTTGATCTTTTAATTCTTCTATTTGATGTTCTAACTCTCTTATACACTCTGTTTTGTTTATACATTCGACTATTTTTTCTTGAAGTTCCTCGTTCTGACCATTTTTTCTTGGAGGCATTGCCAATTTCGGAAGCGACGATGGCAAGGTTTTCTTTTTTGGCGGCATAGTAGGCTATAATCAAGAGTTTTTTATGAGTAAAATTGCTTTTAATAAAATAAAACACCCGTTCAAGTGCGGGTCGGACGAGTGAGGTCCTATATTCCCTATTTTTTCAAAATTTTAGGCTCCGTAGTTTCGGAGACATTGGGGGAATGCTCGATTTTCGTATATGTATTTTCTTTAATATCTTTCATACCATTGATTTTAAAATAATAAAAAAATATACTTGTATTTCTCATAACGAGCCCTTTCATTTGACTGACTATTGAGACATTGTTTTAAATATTATATACTTAGATACAAACAAAAGAGATTGTTTTTACGATTGGCAATTGTTTTGTGAATAGATAATTCGGATTTCTTTTGTTGTTTTTTTTTGCATCTACTTATAAATTTTATTTTAAAACAAACAGTAAAATTAACTAACCGTTCTAAACACCGGGGTGGAACGAACTGATCCATTATCAGATCCAGGACTTTGAGGCTCTGGGAATCTTCCCGTTGATGGAATTACGACGTTCGCTACATGATCCTTGATTTTTGGATCATAACTTCCTGGCGGTGGTGCACAACCTATAAAAATATTTAAATGGAAAACAATTGTAATAATTTATAAATGCCATGGTTTCTCAAAGAAATGTGGTCGTAACTGTAAAATTATTGGTGATAAATTACTGATAATTCATGGCAAAACAAGTATTGGCGCGTAAAGCCATTTACATTTTACGTATTTAATAAAATATCTTAATGCTTACTTGCTATTTCATTAAATCTCGTTATTCTTGCTTTAGAAAAGGCCATTTTCACTACACAATTAACAAGAGGTAAAAGTTATTCATTAAAAACTATAAAACTTAACACTAATATTAAAAAGTCTGTTATGATAAAATGTTATGCTAAACAAGCTGATCACTTAGAAATGACGGTTACTTAAAATATCTCTTCACCAATCACGATTTAACAAAATGTATTTCTCAACATTTCATTGGTCGACAGAAGAAGCTCCACACTATTTTTTGTCAAAGAAACAGCTGTTCTGTTTTGCAAGTACAGTGTGTCTGTATACATTTACAGTTATATTATATGGGAGTTTCTGTGTCCTAGCTAGTTTTATAGCTGCAAGTACAGAAGTTGGTACCTACTAAGTCAATTTTTATAAATGTTCTATCTAAACTAAATAATTTCGGGTTGTCAAGGTCGGCGCCCCGGGCAAGATTCTGATTTCGCGCTCTTTGCTTGAAAATAATCATATTCACATCGCTGATTTCGCTATTTTTCGCTGATTGCGCCCTCTTCGAGGTTAGCGCCCCTGGCACGGACCTTGGTTGCCAGGCTCTAGCCATGACGCTGGTCAGGATGTTTTGATTGTTCGTAACAGTCAAAAGTCATGGTATAAGTACTTAGCCTTAAATAAAGTATCTGTTAATTTTAGACTAAAGATTGCGCTTACAAACGTACATCGATTATCGGAACCGTAGGGAAATTCTCGTGGTGAGTGAGCAGGAAAATGTTAGTTAATAATACAGTTACTAGTTGTTAACCTCTTTTATCTGGCAAATGAATTTAGCTAACTTAATATTTATATCATACCTTACAATCTACAGGAAGGTTTATGCTTTTTTAAGGCTACTAACTGTTATATTTTCAAATGATTATTTTTTTTGTATACAACTGAATTCAATTGATACTTTTACCAGTTCTAAGATTAGAACCTAGCTGCTGGCAATTGGAGGCTTTTGTCGAGCGTCTATAATTTACAATTCTAATTCTAACTGGGGGCTTGTATTAGAGGAGCCATGGAAATACGTTACACGCTCGGCTATTCTAAAACCCAGATTCTACAGGAATTGATGACTATCTAAAGTAAAAAATAAAACTACCCATTTGCGTTTTGTTTCAAAATTAAAAGAAAAGTAAGTAGTTTAGGAAAAAGATTGGTTACGATAATTTGTGATGTTTGTAAACATTTGGTATTCGCGTTTGACTTTAAGGTCGAAGCCCTCTATTGGGCTTAGTCGCAAACTGAACAATATAAATTCCATAGACAAAATTCAAAATGTGGCTAGTTAGGGATTTATTTTTTTCTAATTTCTTAGACAGAGTATGTTGAGTTGGTAGTTCGTAAAACCAAATATTACTGATACGCAGATGGCCGTTTTCCGTTTCCCTTCTTCTATTTCGTATTTCGTGAGATGTGTTGGTTAGCCTCGTGGTTTTGATTTACCGTAATATAATACTTGTTCTTCTGTTAAAGTGTAAAATAAAAGTGATTTAAGGTAAGACAAATTGTCGATAATTTCTTTAATTGATCTATTAACGGTATATCCTACAAAATATAATAAAATGATGAACGTCAAAATGTTGAACACGTTGAAAACCTAATAATATTATTTACCAATATTTATTTTTAAATTAAACTTTATTCATCATTATGATGTTGTTTTTCAGATGCCGTCAGTTACTTTGAAGGACGTCGATCAACATAAATTTGTCAAGCAGTTCGCTGCTTTTTTAAAAAAGTAAGTATCTACCCAACATGGAGGGATTCTTAACCTTTTCACCTGAATCCTCATCTGGAAACGAATTTATTTTTTACAGTTCACACTTTTTTTTTCAAATAGAATTTCAGCCAGTAGGAAAGCAATTATTACGATGCATTTCTGAGAGGACGTTCAAAATGTAGAGCCGTGAATGCAATGTGTAACTTGATAAATTTGTTTTTACAGAACTGGTAAAATGAAGGTTCCGGATTGGGCCGACATAGTCAAATCAGCTCGTTACAAGGAATTGGCTCCCTACGACCCGGACTGGTTTTACATTAGATGTGCAGCACTCGTCAGACACATTTATATCAGGTCACCGATTGGCGTCGGTACCGTTACAAAAATATTTGGTGGCAGAAAACGCAACGGAACGCATCCTTCCCACTTCTGTCGGTCGTCGGGCGGCGTAGCACGCAAGGCTTTACAAGCTTTGGAAGGGTTAAAACTGATCGAGAAATCGCCTGACGGTGGGCGCAAATTGACCATTCAAGGAAGAAGGGACTTGGATCGTATCGCTGCTCAAGTTAAGTCACGCAGTCGCAAGGCATTAAAACAAGAAACTCTTGTCCTGTAATTATTTTTTTTGTAAGAAAAATAAAACTTTAAAACTCAATTGTTGTCTTTTTTCTTTCACTTATTCAAAATGATCAGTTACAGACAATCCATGGTTATAATCAACTATGCCAAATCCAGAGATGCGATTTATTTGAAATACTTCTATTTAAAATGCAAATACAAAATACCTATTTTGTATTTAAATGCCTTTTAGTAAAAAACATTTTGTATTTTATTTGAAATACCTTTCGAGATGTATTTTGCATTTTTAATATTCATTTCAAAATGCAAAATACTTTGTGATTAAGTTTAGCCAACATCACCAGTCAAACAAAATGAAATGAACGAATGACGCTTGTATTGCCGAATTGTTTTAAGTGAGTATTATTATTAATAACATAACAGAATTTATTGATACGCGTACTGATAAATATGACCAAAAAGTCATGCATAAGGTGCCATGTTATTGGACGTTTTTGTTCGGCTCGGCATTGTGTCTCTATTTCTCATGATAAATACCTAAAATAAATAAAAATATCTGAAATTTGGTAAAAAGGTATTTTATTTTGAAAAAGTATTTTGAAAATACCTATTTTGCATTTAGCATTTGAAATACAAAACTATTTGGTATTTTGCATTTGAAATAGTAAATCTGAAAAGTATTTTGCATTTTGTATTTAAATGCTTTTTTAAAACCATTTTGTACATCTCTGGCCAAATCATCCTGTATTATTTTTGTTTAATTATTCGTTACATTTCTAATAAATTCGGATGTGGGATGTTTTGGCCAGTTGACTGCAACTTTTACCTTCATTACAAACTCAAGTCATTGATCTAAAAGGATCGATTTTAGTATTCATTAATATTTTAATTCTTAAAAACAAATATTTACTAAACATTATAATTTATAATACAATCTTATTGTAACTGATTTATTACATTTTTATACAAATCTACTTGCTATAGCTAACAGCTTTGTGTAATCAGCGCCTTTAGCGTGAGTTTTTTCTTTCAAAATTGTGCGGAGGACCGTCGGTATAGGCACATGTATACGAGTGCCTAAAGGTGTTCCATTGTCATCTATTAGCACCAGGTTATTACTATCAAACTTCGGTACTCTAGTTTTTTGATTTTGTTTCAAACCAACTAATATTCCTTTTTTCTTTTCGCCTTTTATTGCTACTAAGACTTTATCGCCTGCAATGAATTAAATTTCAATAAGATATTTCATTTGTTGTTCAGTAGGCATGCAATGATACAACGTATCGTTTTGGATAGTACTGAAAATTATCGATAGCAACGATTCGTCTGTCGTATCAAATATTCAGTGATTAATTCATTGTTGCACTAACCTATGAAGCCGACACTTTTTTTATTGTATACATGAATGCACTTGGGCGGTTTCCCCTCGGCCATAGCTCGCATTCCTAGTTCACTGTTATCGACAACACGTAGCCGCGTCATTTTATAAATTTCACTGTTTACGCTAGATGAATGAAGCGATTTTATCTGTAATTTTGAAAATTTCGCTGCTTTTAGGAAACCGTTCAATGATGTAAACGACATCTAAAATAAAACAAAATAATAAATAGATTAGAAAAATTAGGTACATATCTAACCTTAAATATTTAGTTATTAATGATTCGATGTACCTACATTAGTTCTTTTAAAAGAAAATTCAGATTGGTACCGTTTTTAAATCAACGTAAATACACACTATTTAAACTAGAGCAGATATTTTTTTTAATTATGTAAATATTATTTAACATAAATTTTTAATATTGTCATTTGTCAAACATCATAACCCCACCGAACGTTCCTTTCCTGACGTGTGACGTCTATGTTCAGTGGCTCTTAAAATATTTTTTCCTTGGCTTAAAAGAAAATTATTGTTTGTTATCCGTGTCATCATCGTCCAGCCGCCAGAAGCAAAATAGCTAGAACAAAGGTTCAACCAAACTATATTTTTTGCTATTACAAGCCCCCAGTCCACAGGTTCTAATCTGAGAAAGATCAATTTGATTGGAAAAATTTGAGTCGGTGTTGAACCCAAATCAACCATAACGATACGAGATACTACCCGGTGCAGTCCAGTTGTTTCTGATTGGTCGTATGTACGTAACCCCGCCTTCATGTTGTTTACATTCGCACACGTCGTTTACATACGCACACGTAAAACGGTTTGGTAGCAACACCCGATTAAGAAGTATGGACTATTGTTTTCATTCTGTCAAAATTCACAAAGATGGCTTATAAATCAAACATAAAAATATGGGTCAATTTCGAAATAAATTTTTAAGTAAGGAGTATTCCAATACATATTCTTTAAAATAACTTTGTTTAAAATTTATTTTTCTATTAAATAATACACTCAAGTTTGACGTTTCAAATACCTTTGGAAAAAACAAATTACATTTGTTAATATGATAGTGAATCTGTAATATGTTATCAAAATAAAGCTTAATTTAATATTATCTATTATTTGAGATATTATTCATGTCCAAAATTTATACAATAACAGTGAATAAAAGCGACATGTTTTTAATCTTTAATTATATAGACTTTCAAGATTGTTTTTATTAAATACGTATATTAAAAACGGTAAGTAAGGTATTTATGTTTAATGAAAAAATATAGTAATTAAATACATTTCTACTTTGATATTTTATTTTTCAGATTAAAGATTTCAAAATACAGAGCTGGGTTCGATCGTTCAAATACTGATAAAATGTCTCCTGATTTCAGTATGGTCTAGGATACCAGCCGAAGGTTATGGCAAATGCCGAATAATAGGCTTCGGTCAAAAACTGACCTTCGGTCGGACACTAGAAATAATACAATGCTCAAAAAAATTAGTGGAATGCTTTTTTGAAAGATCATTTTTTTATTGAATGACCAAACAATTTTCTTCTCGTGGCAAATTATTCATTAAACATTCCTTTTTAAACTGCTAACAAAACATCATGCATTTTAAATGCGATGTTATTTTGACCACGCTGTTAAATTTTGACAGCTACGTATTCATTGGTTGCTGCATTTCGTTACCATAGCAACTTGTCACTTAATCGTGTGATTAAAATAACACCGTGATTAAAATGTATGATAAACTGACTATTAGTCTTGTACATAGCTGTTTAAAGAATAAATCCCCACAAGAAAAAATTGATCGGTCAATAAATAAAAAGACGAGGATCTTTCAAAAGCGTTTCGCTAATTTTTTTAAGCAGTGTACAATTTGCACCAATGTCTGAAAATTATTTGTTTTTAGTTTTAAGGAAAAAATGTACCTATATTTAACTGAAAATTATTTTTTATATTGTTTACATAAATAAAGATAATAATTGACATTAAAAATCGTTTATATTTTTTAAATTATTTTATTGCAAAAAGCAGTTAACAAAAATAAATATAATTCTATAGTCCGGTCAAAATAAACATTTCAGTTTGCAATAATTCGCATAGAGCTAAATCATGGTAATGGTCTTTGGTACACTATTATAAGTAAAATATGAAAAGTCCTCATCGATACCATGTGTGCTAAAAAATTTATTCAAGGTCAAAGGTCGCAAATATCGTTTTTTGGAATTTTTCTCGTAAACAGTAAGTGTTATCATAAAAATAGCTTATACACTCTTGTAGAGGATACAATTCTCTACAACTTTTGTATAAACATTTTTTGTCTACGATTCAGAGATTTACTTATTTAAGTACCCGCGGCTTCCTCCCACTCGATTTTACATAACGGGATTATGCTGCTTTCCGATGGCTTAACAATATAATGATTTCTACATTAATTTTAAGTTAAACTAAAGTTAACGATTAATAATAATTTAAACAAAATTAGAGCAGTAGTTCTCTAGCTATAAGCAACCAAACATACAAATCGACACCCCCAGGGGGGACATTGGAATGTGGTTGGTATCGCAAATTGCATTTCAATGTTCTTTGGGAATTAGCGCTCCCAGGGACCCAAGCTCGTACCAGTCGATTTGTGTGTGCCGGCTGGCGGATTCTAATACACAAATAGATTATTTGTTGTGTTGAAGACGCTAATGACCTGAGTTGTCGACGCGCCTATAATCTACAATTAATTAATTACAAATCGACAGCAGTGAAACAGGCAGACAGACAGACAGTTTTTTTTCGAAAATACGATATTTTTACTTGACATCAATTATAAAGACCATTCGTAAAGTAATTTTGTAAAAAAAATTCACAAGGGTTGAGAGAATACGAATTAAGTATGACTATGCATTCGTATACCGTATAACGCACTCTACTAAGAGTAGCCCCGGAATAGCCATACTTTTAATTTTTTTTTTCAAAATTCTTTTACGAATAGTCATTATAATTGTTATAAAAACTATTCGTAAAGAAGTTTTGTAAAAAAAAATTAAAAATGTGGCTACTATTACTAAAATGCGTTATACGGTATGCAAATGAATACAGCTCAAACCTTGTGAATTTTTTTTACAAAATTACTTTACGTATGGTCTTTATAATTGATGTCAAGTAAAAATATCGTATTTTCGAAAAAAATTGGCTGCCTGTTTCACTGCTGTCGATTTGTATGTTTGGTTGCTTATAACTAAAGAACTACTGCTCTAATTTCGATTAAATTATTATTAATCGTTAACATAAAGTTCAACTTAAAATTAATGTACAAATCATTATGTTAAGCCATCGGAAAGCAGCATAATCCCGTTATGTAAAATCGAGTGGGAGGTAGCCGCAGGTGCTTAAATAAGTAAAACTCTGAATCGTAGACAAAAAATGTTTATGCAAAAGTTGTAGAGAATTGTATCCTCTACAAGATTTTATAAGCTATTTTTATGATAACACTTATCGTGCAAAAAACCAATATTTGCGACCTTTGACCTTGCATAAATTTTTTAGCACACATGGGATCGATGGAGACTTTTGATATTTTACTTATAATAGTGTACCAAAGACCTATACCAATATTTAGCTCTATACGAATTATTGTAAGCTTACCACTATTTTTTGGTCTATTTTGACCGGACTACTATTATCACAAAACAGTACTTACAAGTAATTATTGTAAAAATATACAATGTAATAAAAAAAAATCGAACCTCCTTCAAAAAAAAGCCATTGACCACAGGAAAATGATAATCTTATTGCAAATAGCAGTCAAAAAAAATAATAATTCTAGTATCACAAAACAGTAGGTACTTAGGTACAAGTAATTTATTGTAATTTGTAAAAATATACAATGTAATAAATAGAACCTGCTTAAAAAAAGCCACTGAAAAGAGGAAGATAATAAAATTTTGAGATCGGCGCCAATTTATTAATTATTAAAACTTTTTATATACCTATCTTTTATTTTATTAAATTGGTGTCGACCTCAAAATTTTATAATTTCCTCTTTAGGTCGGCCGCACATTTCTTACTATCGGATCCGGGTGTCTGAAGCTCAAATATCTATGAGTTTATATGACCATATCGCACACTTACGATCCGATATCGGATCGGACGTCCGGCTTTCTTGAATTCTTTTTGTATTCAAAGGATGTATCCAATAGTGACGTTTTATTTTTTTTTTTCGTTGTGAGAGTAGAAAAGCAATTGCCAATAACTCTCCGATAGTAGCAAATGTGCGGTAGTGGTCCGATTTTAAATCGTTTCTGATAGTAGGAAATGTGCGGCCAGCTTTACAGTAACTATTTTTAAGGTTCTATTTTTTTATTTTTTACTTTTTAGTAATTGGAATAAATTTTTTCTAGTTTTATTTCGTTTTCGCTTTTGAAACCGTTCTTGTTTTTGAGATTTCATACATATTCCCTCACATCCTAGTTGTGAGAAGATTTTTTTTTGAAAGTCTGTTTGAATTACAAAAATGAAGTCATTTTTGAGAATATTTGGCGTATTTTCCATTACTTGTCCCAATGGCTTGTAAAATATGCGAAAACCATCGATTTCTTTTAATTTTTTAATTAAAATGTCAACACTTATATGATCTTCATCATGTCGTTGAATTCCCTTAATATTAAACTGTCGTTTTATATTATTTATGTCTTTTTTTCCAATTAATGCTTCTCGTGTGCATAATGCTGCAGACGTAGAACTTGGCTGTGATAATGAAGTAAGATCAGCAATTATTCGACTAACTGTTATACCACATTGCAACTTAGCTGCAATTGATATTCTCGTATCTACATTTATTGGTATGTGAGCTGGACTCATTTTATGGCCATAATGAGTAGAATTATATAAAACTGTTACATTTTGGTTTTCCTTGTTTGTCGTGGCAGTAATCTGTGCAAGACATTTTATGTTACATTTGACTGATCCTTGTGTTTTAAGAGCGCGTTTCCTATCGGTGTCGTTAATTTCTGGTACATAATTTCCAGACCGGTTACAAATAAAATAATTTATTTTTTTCAACTCGGATTCTGCACAACCACGGGCAAAAACAAAACTGGATGTTGTTTGTTTCTCTACATTTTTCTTCCATTCTCTGAAGTCTTCGGCTGTAGAAAATTCTAACTTTGTAACATTGCACTCAAAGTTATGATTAGTATTGAGATGTTCACGCAATGCCTTGCTATTAGTACAACTAAATTTGCAAGTATCTTCTACGCAGATCCAATTAGAGGCTACAACAAAATTAAAAGATAATTATAAATAGCATAAGGAAATAACCCATTATAAATGACATTCATATTAAATTTACTTAGAAATATAAATTAACTGGCGGCCTGTTACGGCTTCGCCCGTGTAGATTTAATTTTGCTAATATAATCCATAAATAATTTTTAACTCTTATGTATTATTTTAAAATTATTTAAAACCTGGAGAACCTTCGGTTCTTGGAGTAAGCTTTCAAGACTCCACCTCATTGTAGTCTTGTCTCGCGGGGTTGCGCCCCGTTCAACAACACCAGTAGTGGAGCCTTTGGCTCCACAGTATTTTCAATTTTCCTGAGTTTAATTTATAAAATACTAGCGGCCTCGTTTGGCTTCGCCCGGGTGTTAAGAATTTATGATTTAATATCACCAAGCCCCCTCCGCGAGAAATTCTCCCCCTGCGAAGCCCAATGGAGTTTATAATATTAGTAGTATTCCGCCTATACGCTAAAATGCTAAAGAATTTCAGAGTTACGTTTAGTTATTATACCACTGGAATTATCCCCCCACCACCCACGAAAAATTTATCAAAAGAACAAAACACATACTTTTTTTTTTGAGAGAGAACGGCGCACTTCCGGAAAGAAAGTCAAGAGTCTTTTTTCGTTCAGAACGTTGACTTACACACGACCATATTTTTTAATTTTGAGGACCCCTTCGATCGAAAAACACGCCCTTGTAGGTGCTTCGATCGCAAACGACGATTTTTATATTTTTTGCGAAAGAACGATGGCCTGGAGGAAAAAACGTCAAGAGACACTTTTGATTTAGAAAGCCAAACTACGTCCGACAGTATTTTTTACTTTAGATCCGGGACACTCCGAGAACCGAAGGTTAGTACCACTACCCAGTAACTATCGAAGGGCATTTTTGTCTCGTTACCGGCATTGTAGAGAAGAACTCGAGGGATATTTTTCATTCGGAACATTGACCCGCGCGCAACGATGTCGTTTTCATTACACCCCGCGACACTTCGGCCGAAATTGACGTCTCTGAAGGTCTACCGATTGCAAAAGTAGGTACTTTTTTATTTTATTTCGAGAGAGCGACGGTTTTTAGGAAAAAATGTCAAGAGATAGTTGACTTACGTCGAAAAATATTTTTTTCCGTTTCAATGCTGAACACTTTTTCGAAAAACCGTCTGTCCGATCACGACGAATGCAGTTTTTATTTTTTCCGGGCGAACCCGACCTCTTTCTTATTTAATAATTAATATTAAATTTTTAGCATTGTAAAAATAACTTAATCAAAATGACCACTTCTTAATGATAAAATATAAAAAAATATAATTTGTTATAATAACAATAAATAAGTAGTAGAATGAAAATAGTAAAACACTAAATTTGCTTCCAGAAAAAGATATAAAACTCTTTATTTAATCAAAAGAGATGGACGACATGTTTCGAGAGCTTAAGCTCTCATCATCAGGTCAATTTAAAAAAAAAAAACAAAATTTTACATTAATTGAAAATTGCCTTTGTTACATTAAGCATCTTGTAGTAAATTTGTAATCAAAAAATTGTGACATTTTGAAGTAAAAAATATTTTTACATCAAAATGTCACAATTTTTTGATTACAAATTTACTACAAGATGCTTAATGTAACAAAGGCAATTTTCAATTAATGTAAAATTTTGTTTTTTTTTTTAAATTGACCTGATGATGAGAGCTTAAGCTCTCGAAACATGTCGTCCATCTCTTTTGATTAAATAAAGAGTTTTATATCTTTTTCTGGAAGCAAATTTAGTGTTTTACTATTTTCATTCTACTAAGTATTGAACAAGAAGCAAATATTACTTATATTTATTTTCCTACTCCAATTCCTTAAGAACACTGTTATTATTGTATAAATTTGGAACATTCTAATATCTTAAAATAATATCTATAATATTTTTAGTTCTATTTTGAAATATCAAAAAATTAATCGTCTTTTATTGAAAGAATTAGATTACAAGCCTTACCTGAAGTTTTGATTCTAATTTTGTGAAACTTAATGCGGTGTTCGGAAATTGTTTTCCCTGAAGAAAACGTCTTCCCACATAATTCGCAAACTTGCACCGGCATTTTGAGATTTTTCACCTGTTTGCGCAAAGTCAGTAAAGTAGTACTCTTCTTAAAAGTCGGCCGTTAAGCCCTAAAAAACACGTCACGTTTGTGATTGGTTGAATCGTCACTGGGTTTTGTTGGCATCTCTGTTTGTTGATGTGTTTCACTTTCAAACTTCAAACAGAACAAATTGGTCTCGTCTCAATTATGGTTCTATAACCGATTGTCATATTATTTACATTATTATTTATTATAAATAATAAGCATAAAAACATATTATTTAAAAGCGAACTAAGGACAAAAACAAATTATTATTGTTATGTTGTATTATTAATTTGCAAAACAGAAGTCATCAAGACAACGCTATATAACCTGTAAAATGTAAGGTAAGTGAAACAGTTTGAGATGTCAAACCAATGTTGTTAAACTTTATTAAATTTTAAACTAATATAACACAGCTGTATAAAATACTTTAATTTGTAAGTTTATTTAATTTTCGTTTCTTTTTTCTATTGTCGGCAACCTCTAAATTATTGTTGGAAAAGTATGTAGTTTTTTTTCTTTGGAGTTGATAATTCAAAAAATTAATTTTAATGAAAATACGCTGTCTTAGATAAGTTTTTAAAATTATACTGTCAATTTCTATTCGTTTTTTGATTTTTGTAGCTAAAATGGAATTTATGTCATTTGTGTTCAAAAGTTTTAAACTGAAAAATTTTGTAAAAAGATTTTCCAATTGAATAATTAGTTTTTTCCATTCTTCTGATGGTTCAGTTAGACCGCCAAATGATAGAAACTGAATCCAACTCGGAAGACAATAAGAATGTTCTGAAACGATGCTGTACGTATATGCTCCGAGATGTGGGTGAGATTTTTTTAATTTTTTAGCTATCCATCCCGCTAAATACATTAAACCGTCTTGTGACGTTTCATTCTCTGTTTCAGCTTCAGAATATTGTGATGAGGAAGGAGTCGAGAATTCACTTTCTTCGGGAACAGGTTCATGCATTTCAAGGTCATTCGATTCTTCGGAACTAAAAGCGACACCGACCTTATCGAAGTAGCGTTGGGCGAATACGAGATGTTTTTACAATCGAAACAATCGCAATCGTTCATAATAACAATCGAGTCCACAATCGACTCGGAGTTTGATTTTACAATCGAAATGTTCGATTGCTCAAGTCGATTATTTGCCAGCGAATGAGAATACATATAATCGCGATTCAAGGTTATATGCTGGTCGAATGAAGTCTGACGTTTACGCTACTCGTTCATCGTTGATTCACTGTTCACACTGTCAGTCGGTCTCAGAGCTGAGAGCACTCGATTACTGCACAGTCGACCATCCATCGACTCGACCACAGTCGTTGAGTGATGAACGATTATATATTATGTGGCTCTCGACAGTGGACATCGTCTGTACGATTCAGTACTATGCAACTTGGTCTCGGTGAAATATGAAACAACAACAATCGAGTCCAAGTGAAAACCATCGAGAGTCATCGAGATGTTTGAACAATCGACTAAAATATCTCGTAATCGCCCATCACTATATCGAAGACTTGTGCTAAAATGAATTCGTCTTTAGATTTATCTTCGGTATTAAGGTTTTGCTGAACGACTCCAGAGTTGCTTCCTAAAATGATCAACCTGATTCGATGTAAAGCACTTAGCGGAGAAGGGCATACATACCACCACGCATTCTAATTTGGCCGAATAAATTTTCTAGTGCATCTTGATTCAGCTTGTGTTTTTATTTATTGTAGATTATAGACGCGTCGACATCTAAGGTCATTAGCGTCTTTTCAACTACACTAAATAACAACTAACTTAAAACTAAATAACATCACAAAACATCCATGAGCGCAGGTGGGATTCGAACCCACGGCAGTCCAGTCTAGAGGTTGCAGCGCCAAGCACGCTACCATCTAGGCTATACTGCCCTCGATTCAGCTTGTGTGTTAAAATATAAGTTAAATTGTACTTTTGCTGTAGTTCTTTATATAAATTTTGTAGTGATTTTATGGACATTAGTATTCCCTTTTATAATGTTTGGATTCCAGTTTTATTTCGACAGCGCATAGTTTTAATCGTGGCGTAAACATCGTTTAAAAGTGAGTCTTGTTCATCAATATGAATTCCATACGCACTTTTGTAAGGAAAAAAAGATGTCGATGGAACGTAAGTGTTCATTAGATCAAACCACAAGTTGATTAGTTCGATAAATAGGCCTGTGCTGACAGCTGCTTCGCCAGGTTTATAATATTGAAGAGCAGCGGCTGTAGTGTGTGACAGTAACTGTGCCGCCAATGACACTCGCTGTCGCTGGGGACCTTCGCAGTCTAAATGCATATCGGTTAGTGATGGGCAGAATCGTATTCTTTTAAAAATCGAAAACCCGGTATTCGAATACTTTTAAGAATCGAATGAGTATCCGAGAACCGAGAATATTATGAATAATAGGATAGTCGTGTTACGTGTGTGTTTATATGTGGAGGGAATAGTTTGACTTTGACTGGATGAGTGGCGGAATCGAGAACGCCGAATCTTCGATTGCAGTTCATTTGCAATTTGCATCGAGCAAATCCGTCAATTTCAATTCTTCTTACGAGAACTCGGTATTCGAATACTTTCAAAAAAGTTTTCGAGAACACCGAGAACCTATGAGAATCGGATACTTCTCGATTCTAGCATTCGAATACTCCCATCACTAATATCGGTCAATTTGTGGCATACATTAATTTCAGTATCAGTTATTTTAATTAAGTTGGAAAGTGGCTCTTTGCACACAACAGATCCATCTTCTAATTCAAAGCCAACATCTAATACCCAATTTCGAATTAGTTTTAGAAGATGTGGAGCGTCAGCAAAAAAAAAATTTTTTCCATCGGTTTGTGGGTATTTAACATAGGTTATGCCCTCTTCAATGTTAAAACCTCTCCATAATCCCACATTTGAGCCCCCGCAATCACTCACACAGGCAACAACAGTATAACCCGCATTATACAATTCTGTACTAATTTTGTTTAATAACTCATGCGTCATTTTTGTATCAAAATCAACGTATATGGGTTGTTTCCATTTAGAACAAAGTCCTCTGCAATTAACTACTTGCATGTTTGTAAATGGCCCTGTAATTTGGTAATTTCGCAGGTCATATTCATTAGGACATGATTTGGAGCAGTATTTTAAGAAGTGGAAAGGTGTTTGTCAGTTACATATATAAAACCAAAAATAAAATGATGTATCAATTTATTTTATTTTTATACAGTATTGATTACATTATTGAATAGAATGATTTTTTGATTTTAATGTATTATAATAAAATTTTATTATAATGTTATGTATTTCATTTTTGTATACTATAACGAATTAGGTATATGTGTAGTGAGTTTAGTACGGCTGAGGATATTATAGGGTTTTTTTGGAAGTATTATTGCAGCCAAATTTATTTAGATAGAAAAGTTTTTTTCTATCTAAATAAATTTGGCTGCAGTAATACTTCCAAAAAACCCTATAACGAATTAGGTACTGAAAAAACGCAAGATTTCTTATTTTATTTTACGTTACATATTTTGTATAATAAACCATTGTAGGTATCTCAGAAAAGATCTGAGACCATACCACATACATTCATTATAATAAAACACGGTAACCGTTTAATGTTTGGTAAATGGTTTCAATAAAGTGGCTGCTAACATGTACGATACGTTTTGTAAAAGCTTTGGACTGTAAGATACACATAATGAACTATGTTTTGGAACGGAACTCATTTGTAAACCAGAAATTGCCTGTAAGTTTTTTTTACTAAATTTGCTAATGAAATTTATATATAGGTATACATTTTAGTCTGTAAATAAATTCACAGCAATATCAATAAGAAATTACTGGTGCGGTAAAATTATTCATTATAAAGTCCGATCGAAGGCCTGCTTTTAGCCAAAATCGAACGTTGGATTTTTCTCGCCTTCGGTCAAAGCCGACGTATTGTGTAACGCTAAAAAACGAAGGAAAACAGCTGCAAATTCGGCTTAGACTATTTAGTGGGGCCGCCAAGCGACGAATCCAACTTCAACCCTAGCACTTTGTGATAGAGAGATGCCACTCTGTACAAATGCTTGTCGGACCCATATCTTCACTTTAAGATATCACCTGTCTAAGGGCCCGGTCGCAGGGCCCAAAATGTCTCCACATCTTAAAGTGAAGATATGGGTCCGACAAGCATTCGTACAGAGTGGCATCTCTCTATCACAAAGTGCTAGGGTTGAAGTTGGATTCGTCGCTTGGCGGCCCCACTAAATAGTCTAAGCCGAATTTGCAGCTGTTTTCCTTCGTTTTTTAGCGTTACACAATACGTCGGCTTTGACCGAAGGCGAGAAAAATCCGTTCGATTTTGGCTAAAAGCAGGCCTTCGATCGGACTCTATAATGAATAATTTTACCGCACCAGTAATTTCTTATCACAAAGTGCAAGGTTGAAACGCTTAACGGCCCCACTAATTGCCGAAGGTTTAATTTTTGACCATAGTTTCGATCGGACTCAAATTATAAAAAAAAACAGATTTTTTTTATTTATAATACATTCTCATACCTGGTAATGGATAGTTTAAAGTACATCTCAAATAAATGTAGCATCGTTTACTGAAGTAACGAATTGTAAACGCTTTAGCTATTTCCTCTGTAGCCCACCGAACACGTTTTTTGTTTTCCAAGATAACGGCCAATTGATTTTTTGAAAATACTTTTGACAATTTGGTTGTTTTTTTATTTTTTATACTGATTTTCTTCAATTTTTTCATAGCTAATGTATGTCTTCGACGCAAACAATTAATTATGCGTTTACATTTTTTTAATTCAGTTTTTAGTTTCAACATTTCTAAACTGACTGACTCAAGATGTTTAGTCAATTTTGCATTTTCGTTCACTAATTTTTCGTTGTCTTCGTTAAGTTTTTTAATAATGCTTTCAGTACGTATTTCTTCATAAGATATTAAATTCGATGTTGCTATATTTAAATAGAGCAATTTGATCCTTGAAAACAGTTGTTATTTCCACATATTCTCACCCACGTTTGTATTATTTTGTAGACTCTGAAGATGGTATAAAGAATACCGAAACGTTAGTAAAATGCAAATTTAATAAAATCAGTATTGCTTTTTATTGATCCTTTGTGCCACGGAAGTTCTCATTTCCAACAATTCTTAAAATAAGATATTAAAGATGATTTCTCTACGGCTATCTTAATATCCTTAATATTTTTGTCGTGTTCTTCGGACTGCTGCAGTAATATTGCAACTTCTTTCTTAGCAGTTATTTTTTTCATGCGTTCTTCTTTTTCTTTTTTATTAATGTTTGTATCAGCATTCGATATTAATTTCAATGTTGGAATAGCTGTCGAGAAAAAACTAATAATAATATGAACAGGAAGTAACGACACACGAACTAAGTATACACAATTAAACTAAAATTGAAATTATTATTATGAAATAAACTAATGAAATAATTCAGATAACGACAAAAGCTTTTTATTAATAACTGAAATCAGAAATGACGTTTAGATTTTACAAAAACCCGTGGTGTGAGTTTAGCTAATAATCTCTTCTCTATGGTATAGCTATATTCACAACAAATCCGATGATGTTGTGACATCATTGGATTTTTCCGCTTACTACCCCTGCCCTCTCTCGCGTCTGGCCTAGCGTCACTTTACAACAATATAATGATTAACCTCCTATACTAGTCTAGCAATCTTGCTGTTTGCGCGCTTTTTTTTAGGGTTTTTAGGCAATCAAATTTATAACCACAGAATATAATACCTATATACTTATAGGTACATGATAATACTTATTGGATGTGGCAGTAAAATCTATCCATATTAACACGGAGATCAGTGGTTAGTTGCTACCAAATATAATAACGTTTTACGTTCATTCATATATGTTATGTGAAGGCGGGGCTACGTATATACGACCAATCAGAAACGAACCAGACTGCAGATGATAGTCGCTTCTCATAAACGATTGGCATAATGAAAGTTCTCAAAATGTTGTTATTTGGACTTGGTCCATACAACTTGACAAGTTGGCTGGCCACCTATTATTGTTAATAACTTTTTTATTTTTTCGGAACAAACGCTGAAATTTTGTAGGCGTCCGGAACAAAATTAAAATTTTAGCAGCACATTTTAATCGTTAATAAAGGGTTAAATTTCAATTTTGAAACGATTCTGAGAATTTTTTCGGGAATTTTTGGGCCCAAAAACAGTTTTCAACCCCTAAAAAGGTCCGATTGGGCCCATTTTAAATAGGTTCCGTGTGGTGATGGTTTCCAACGTGTGTACCAAATTTCGTTAAACTCGATTGAGCCTTTCAAGAGTTATCGTGCTAACACACACACACACACATATATATACCGTGCGAGTTTTTTCAAAACGTACATAGGCTGTTTCACAATTTGAATCGTGGTATAAATCGTGGTATAGATATTGTTAGAAACTATGGAAACGAATGTTTTTATTTACAATATTTATTATTATTGAGTTGTGATAATAAATTTTATAAGTTCAGAGATTTATTTATAATTTTTGCTATAAAAAAATGTACACAGTGGAAGAAAAGGTTCTTCTGTACAATTTGTGTTCTGGTGGAAATAGTTGTCGGCAAGTCTCTGCGTTATTTAGTGTGCAGTTTTGCAGGCAGACCAGATAGATACCAACAATGTCTATACCACAATTTTAAATTGTGAAACAGTCTATGTACGCTTTGAAAAAACTCGCACGGTATATACATATATGGGGTGATTAAACAATTAAATTCTTGATTTGACGTTCTTAATTATAAATTAATTGAGAATAATATTGCCCATTTTTGGCCGATTTTGAAAATAGATCGATATAAATGTTCAGAATAGTGATGGGCGATTGTAAGATGCTTTTACAATCGAAACAATTGTAATCGTTCATAATAACAATCGAATTGTAGATTATAGACGCTCGACAACAAATTTTACAATCGAAATGTTCACCTGCACCTATGTTGGCTTCACGATTTTTGATCTATCAGCAGTACAGTTCTCACATGTACACGGAGTTAAAAGAGCCCTAGTAATTGAGATTTTTCCGACACTCGGCACTTTTCCACCGTAAAAATGCTCACGAAAACCGGTTTTTAACAGTTACCCCAATGCGTTTGGTTTTTTTCCGCTAACATAGCGGTTTTGGTTTCGGTTAAAATGAAATTTAACTGTTTTTAAAGGTTACCTGTAATATTATATGCGCATTGCACAATAAGGACAATACGCAAGAAATTGAACTAAAAGCATTTATTTTGGAGAAAACTATTTACAGTACAGACAAGTTTGTGTACAAAAATGATTATAAAATACGAAATTGGTCAAATTGAATTAAACGTTCGAAAACCAGTTTATAACCACATCGACAATACTGTTGACAGTACCATTGCGTTTTTGGCAGAAATAAAAAGGTTTTTGTATTGTTTCCTTCTTTTTTTTTATACACCGTGATCATGCCACTATTTTTTAGGTGATTATTAGCACCAGTAATATTTCATTTTATTTCAAAATAACTTCTACATAATATTATTATAATAAAATAACGCTAAAGTGAAAAATAAACGACCTAGTAAACTGATATTTCAATAACTGTTATAACTTATTAACAAAATATGTAGATACAAATGTAAAATTAGAATATTACTCTGATGTCAAAAACATTAGATAGAATTTTTTCTTTATGAAGACAATAATGAAGGTAAACTTAATTTTACAATATATACAAGAATATTATTTAAAAAACATCTTTCCAACAAATTTAGACATTGATCCATAATGCAACATTTGATTTATAACAGATTAAAACTTGGTATTTAAAAAATATATTGTGTTCTTTATTTTTTATACTTCCCCGTCGGGAAAAAGTATAACGATCGATTTCTGATAAAATCATCAATTGTGGACAAACATCTTAAAATAAATAATTAAGTTCAGGCACTTTATAATATTTCAGGTGGCTCGCAGGCCAAATGAATCAGGAAGTTTTGCTCAGAGCAGGTTTGGGAACCATTAGGTTAGGACTCGACGAATCAGAAGGCCGTCGAATTGTCTGAGGGATTACGGTCAACGACTTTGGTATTTTCGGTAAGATCATGACGGGTTTTTTTTGCTGTTGGTGTTCGCCGACGAATCCTTCCGCCAGTTGTTTGTTCGCCGTTTCCGCAGGCGAAAGCACGGGGCTCGTCCGCGCGCTGCCGGGCGCAGACGCGATGCCGACGCTCGGTTTACGAACGATGTTCGGCTTCAGTACGGAATTGCCGGGAGGCGTGCCGCAGCTCGCCGCCGACGCCGTCGTCAAATTTGTCGTCGCGGTGGCTTTTTGCGTGCTCTGTTCCATCAACTTCTTTCTGCGCAAGTCGTTCTCGCGCTTTATCAAACACATCCTGTTGTAGTCCTGCACCGATATGTGATACGGTTTTCCGCCCGACATCACCTGCACTAGATTGGGAACGACTTTGCCGTCCGTCGATTTGTTCAGTTCGCCGGACGTCACGGTCGCCGACGCCTTGCTCTGATTGATCGGAATCAGCGTGGGTTTCCATTGTTTCGTGACGCGGCCGATCTGAGGCTTCTTGTTGTTTGTCAGTCTGATCAGCGACGACGACGAAGGAGTAGGAGGAGGAGGCGGAGGAGGAGGAGGGCGAACGCTCGCCGCCTGCTGATTCGTAAGAGAAATCAAACCGGGAGGAACGCTTTGGAACCTCTGCCTCACGACGTTTATCGGGGTTACGAAATTCGGCCCCAACTGCGACACCGCCACGGGCGTGCTTGTGCTTTTCGGCGTGTTGACTGTAATATTTGGAGACGGCTGTTTTGTTGTTATTATCCCGCTCTGGCTGATGTTGTGATTGCTCAATCGGCGCACCGGCACGTTCTGCTGACTTCGAGGAGCGGGTGGCGTATTGAACGGAAGCATCGACAACGGTTTCATCGGATATCCGTGAGACGGTATATTGTCGTAAGCTCGCAAACGATTCTGTACGGATTCGCAATAATTCGCCGCGTGATGGCTGGCGTTGGGCGTCAGCACTAAGTCGCCGTTTCTGAAATACTTTTCGAGCAGAATTAGATGTCTCAGAAAACTGCTCTGGTTGCCGTACGGCTTCTGCAATTCGAACCACAGACGTTTCGTGTCGTGGTCGTATTGAATGGTCGTCGAACACTTTTCCCATCCTTCGGGCGTGCGCTCTTTGACGTTGGCGAAATCGACGCTCCCCTGCAACGGCAAGTCGTCCTCGCCGGGGAACAGCTGTCTGACCGAAATCGAAGGGTTGGTTTCGAGGCGTTCGACGGCGTTGCCCGCGGACCTCTTCTCCTTCGGCACTTTTGATATTTCGACGACGTACTGCGAGTCCGATTTCAATTTGCGAACAAAAACTGTATTGTCGTCAGGCACTTCTGTAGATTTATTGATTAACTCCGTTGTGTCGTTATCACACTGAACGGTCGCGTTAGGTACAACAAGTGCGCCGGCATCCGCCGCAGCTGTCTCGTCTACGGGAGATGCTGGCTCGGATTTATTCGTCGCGTCCATCTTAATCGTATCACTATTATTGTTTAAAGGCACTCTCGATGTGGTTTCGCCGGCGGCAGCCTGTTGCTGTCCGGCGTTTTTATTTTCGACCGGCTCAGAATCCTGGGCCGGCACGTTGCTACAACTACTACTACTAGCACTGTTCGCACTGCTGTCTGACGTTGCGTTGTTGTCGTGTTTTGACTTCGACAGTTTCGATTTCTTAGACTTCTTCAGATGCTTCTCCTTATCCGGCTTTTCTTTGGTAGGTACTGGAATCGGTTCTTCTGCTTCTGCATCGTCCATCACTTCGATGTCGTGGAAATGCAACAATCTGAAAGTTTAAAAACGGGATTCAATTTTATATCCTCTCAAATATTAAGAAGATTTCTTTTTAAAGACCACCAACTGCTAAGGTTATTTGGGCCTAGCACCAGTTCATAATTTCAATTCATTATTTTTTTTAATAATAAATTCAAAATCCAATTGACACTTTTACCAGCTCTCGGGCTAGAACCCGGGAACTGGGGACTTATAATAGAGGAACCGTAGCGACGCCATGTAAACAACAGCATTGCTACACGCTCGGCTATTCTCAAGCCCTAATATTAAGAAGAGAAAACTAAAAATCATTTGAATCTATTTGTATAATCTATTCACAAAAAAAAACTTTATTTTATTTTTTTAAATTTCACAGTCAAAACCAATAAAAATTTCTGTTCGCCCGCAAATGTTACAGTTCATTCAGTTACTAAAATTCAGAACAATATACAGAAAAATTATTATTTTGACAAAGAATGGCAATTTTAAATATCAGCATTGATAGGTGGTACCGATTTTTAAATCTGGAAACAAATTTGACGTTACTAACTTTCGACCAATCTCTCTAATTTTTAACACAGCCAAAATCTTTGAAAAATTGATATACAATAGGTTTTACAGTTTCATAACCAAGAATAATATTTATTTCAATTAACATATACTTATTTTGACTTGTCACATACATTTTGTCAGTGTCGACTGTGATCAAATAAATATCTATCCTATCTACGACTTTTGCGTGGGGAGGAGCTTAAAAAAATTGTTTAGAACTGCTTCAAAAAATACAAAACAGAATACTAAAGACTGTGTATAAGACAAAAATCTGGCTAGAAAACCCCTTCAACCCTAAACAGTTATTTACTTTTGAATGCTTATGTTTAACCTACCTCAAACATAAATATTTAGAGTCAAACAGTACAACTAGATATTACAAGTCAATTGTTTTACCCAACTTATCAAAAACTGTTAGCAATAAAAATAGTTTAATAAATGCTATAAAGTTATATAACAGCCTACCGAATAACTTAAAAATAATGGTCATTAATAAAAACTTCAATAAGAATAAAATAAAAAAAAATGGGTAAGAATTAACTATCAAATATAAGAACTCAGTGAAGATAGAAATTGGATGATACATTTTGTAAATTTGTAATTATATTTTTACGTTATGAAATCTTAGCTTTTAAGTTTAGTAATATCTGGATGACCGAGCTTTGCTTGGATGAGTTCAAAAAAAATAGTACTTAAAGTTCCCATTTCATCAAAATCGTTAGTCGTTTTTAAGAAAAAAAATTACATACCTATAAGTAGATAATATTATTATACGTCATACTACAAAACGTATGTACCTACAAATTTTATATAGGTAATATAAAAGTAATATACCTATTTATTTAAATATTAGTTAAAAAAATAACAACAATAAAATCTAAACATAATTATACTTACATAATTATGTTTAGATTTTATTGTTGTTATTTTTTTACTTTTCAAATAATTACTGATTATTTTAATAAGTTAAAGATTGACTGTCAGAGTAATTTGACATAAATAATAAAAATAGTTTGTTTTTACCAAAGTCTACTCACCATACGACACTGTTTTATAACGTTAAAAAAACTGTTTTTTAAAATGATAAAATCGATAAGAAAACGAATTTTTCCAGGGATGAGACCTAGCTAGATCGATTTTTTGCCCCCCGAAACCCCTTTTCGGTAAATTTTATCAAAATCGTTAGAGCCGTTATCGAGAAAATATTTATATAGGTACATATATACAAGATTTGCTCGTTTAATAATATAGGGATAGGGATGTAAGTTTTCCGGACCTGCAAACAGGTAATTTGTTTACCTCTGTAGGACTACATATTTTGTAATATACTTTTTGTATTCTGCTTTAATAAATTTCTGAATTTCTTTCGATCGATTCTGTAGCCACGCGACGCGATCCTCCCATTGCAATTTCTGAGGATCGCGAAAAACGATGTCTTTGAAAAACGAGAACTAACCTCTTTTTGTAAGTCTTGAAGAATGAAATGGTGTGCGCTCGCCCCTCGCTCGGCGGCTTCAGCAGCAGCGTCGCGAAATATCGACACAGCTTGCACACGACCGGCCGTTCGGTCAATCGGACCGGAATGCCTTCCTGCTCCAAGGCCACGTTCAGTTCGACGTATTCGGGACCGATGTAGTGCACGTGGTTGCGGGTGAGCCGTCGCTTGCACATGGCGCAGACCATGAGCCGCTCAATCGACGTATAGTGAGTCGAACACACGGGTATCGAATGTAAGCCCGGATTGTCCAGGTCAATTTGTACCTGTAATGTTATTCGAACAATTAATTATTTATCTATATATATAAAACAGTTCCGTTGCTGACTGACAGACAACGCCCAAGTCAAACCGCTGAAGATATAAACTTGAAATTTAGACAGTAGGTTCCTTTTGTGACATAGGCACCCCTGACTGACAGACAACGCCCAAGTCAAACCGCTGAAGATATAAACTTGAAATTTAGACAGTAGGTTCCTTTTGTGACATAGGCACCCACTAAGAAAGGATTATTCGAAATTCAACCCCTAAGGGGGTTAAATAGGGGATGAAAGTTTGTATGGAAATTCGTAATTTTTTAAGTTAGAAGCATGAAATTTTGCACAGGAGTTCCTTATATTACGTAGGTGAGCAATAATGTATTAATAAAACTCGAGCGAACGAGCGAAGCGAGTGAGTAATGTATTAATAAAATCCGAGCGAATAAACACCACCAGTCCGGCTTCGCTTCGCAGGAGAAGAATTTCTCGCGGGGGGGGGGATAATAAATCATAAATCAAAAAATACGTGGGCAAAGTCACGGGTAACGGCTAGTATACAATATACGTATTGTATATAGATTCGGACCACAGAAGTTACGAGTGGGTCGAGATTGGATTACAAGATTTGACCCCCCCCCCCCCAAATCAACTGACAAACATGCGAAGTTAAAAAAAAGCGTGAAAAAAAGACATGGCAGTATGTTTTAAATCTTCCATATAATGTGACAGGCCCAGTAAAATGTAACTTGTAATTTTTAAATTAATGTAAGGTACCTTTATACCTGTTTGACTTGTTTTTTCCAAAGGCGTAGTTTTTTCTTTTTATTTGTATATTATTATGTAAACACATTTTACGGTTGCGTTAAGAATTCTTTGAGAAAAACGCGGATAAAAATGTTAAAAATACAGGAAAAATATTAATAAAATAACTCAACTTAAAAACTATAAGAAAAACATTCGACAAAGTTGCTTGAACTGTTCTAAGTTTTTTTTTTTAAGTTTGCTGTCTCTTATAGATAGTTTACATAATACATTTTTACTAATTTTGGGACCTTTCTCGAAAGATTTCTTATGCAATACTAAAATATTAAATAAAGTTATATCTGACGTATTTTATTTTTTTGTGTCCTATGAAACTCTCAAATATCAATTTTCAAAAGGATCGGAAACATACATGCTTACAAAGCTTCCGAAAGATTTACAAAAAAATTGTTTTATAATTTATTTGTCATGTAAATTCGAACAGAAAATTAAAAAAAAAAAAATATTAGACAACCCAATTTCTTTTATTTTCAAGATACTTTTCTGAACGTCATCGCTATGTCGAATTTCGAATCGAATCAACAGTTGAAAGAAAATCAATGTCTTACGTGTTGGTGCAGATTCCTCTTCATCTTCATGATCCACTTGCGGCGCACGGTGTGCGTCGCCTCGCGCGGACAGCCGATCGCGTGGCACGTGTTTGGTCTGATCGAGCCGCTTCTCTTGTAGTTCTTGTTGTAGGAAGGCGTGTTCGCTTTGCGGTCGACGTGGCGATAGCAAGCGTCGCAGAGACACGACTCGGCCGTCAAATGCTTTTCGACTGAAACAAAAACGAGTCGTCCCCGTCAATATTTTGTCTCGCCGCCGCCTTTGCGAGAAACCTGCAGGCCAGCGGCATAAGAAGTTGTTACAAACAATTAAAAATTCTTACTTATTTATTATTAGAATTATTAATGCAGAAAAATAGATTAGTAAAGTCAAACGTTGTTATAAATTTTTGTAAACAAGCATAAAAAACAAACAAAACAAAAAACCAACAATAAATAACAATCGAAAAACATTTCTAAAATCCCTCATCAATCAGTCCCAAAAGTTCCATACAAATAACTTGGAAGTTTTCTCGATCTATCGTTTTCTAAGAGTTAAGACGGAAACAAGTTTTCAATAAATTTCCGTCAAATTAAACGTTCTGACAGAAAAAAAACATCATACTGAAGACGAGAGTACACTTCTGTACTTCTTTCCCGTTTTATTATTGAATTTGAGAATACGTACAGTAATTGTAATTGTATTTTAAAGACCACCAACAGCTAAGGTTATTTGGGCCTAGCACCAATTCATATTTTCAATTCATAATTTTTTTTTTTTAATAATAAATTGAAAATCCAATTGACACTTTTACCAGCTCTCGGGCTAGAACTCGGGAACTGGGGACTTGTAATAGAGTACGTACAGTAGACCCGCGATTATCCGGAGTAATGACCGGGAGGAGCACACAACTGAAAATCACGGATAATGCAAAATACAGAAAAACGTAGCCATAATATGTTTAGACAGAGTAAATTGAAATTAATTCTTAGAAAATGCAAATTAAACCGATAATAAAAAAAATATATATATATATACACTGGGTGGTGAACTGTTCAGGTGTATATAGGGATTTAACGTGTAAAATCATAAATATGCAGTTTCGTGCTCTCCCGATTTTTTTAGAGCAAAAATTCATTTAACTAAAAATGATCACTGTTAAATTATCTACATGACATGTCACTTAGTTACCACGAAAATAATTTTTATACAGTGTGGTTACAAAAAATACATATTTTTGAACTTTTGACTATTATTAATTTGTCAGAAAAAATTATTCTTGATAAAAGTTTATTTATGCTCTAAAACCTAAAAGGAGATAATTAGAATCGATATAACTCTTCTCGTGTACAGGGAGGATCTGAAAGTTTGATTTGGTTTAAGAATAGAAAGACCTAGTTGACACACCTTTAAACGGATTGAAACCAAATTTAAAACTTAAGGTTTTTAGGGGATTCTTCAAGTAGACTTTTCTTATTTCCTCCCTACTCCCTTAAACAGGGGTAGTTTATTGATGTACAAAAATAGAAAATTGCGATATTCTCCCATTCTGAATTTTTACAAAACGAATGAAGGCATATTATACAGTTATTAATGACGTAACGATTTATGAAATATGATGGAAATCGTTTAAGCCGTTTTCGAGAATATTGCAATTTTCTATTTTTGTTCGTCAATAAACTACCCTTATTTAGGGGAGTAGGAAAGAAATAAGAAAAATATACTTGAGGAATCCCCTAAAACCTTAAGTTTAAAATTTGGTTTCGATCCGTTTAAAGGTGTGTCAATTAGGTCTTTCTATTCTTGGACAAAATCAAACTTTCAGATCCTCCCTCTACACGAGAAGAGTTATATCGATTCTAATTATCTCCTTTTAGGTTTTAGAGCATAAACAAACTTTTATCAAGAATATTTTTTTCTGACAAATTAATAATAGTCAAAAGTTCAAAAATATGTATTTTTTGTAACCACACTGTATAAAAATTATTTTCGTGGTAACTAAGTGACATGTCATGTAGATAATTTAACAGTGATCATTTTTAGTTTAATGAATTTTTGCTCTAAAAAAATCAGGAGAGCAGGAAACTGCATATTTATGATTTTACATGTTGAACCCTATATACACCTGAGCAGTTCACCACCCGGTACCTATATATATGCGTAGACTTGAGAACCTTCCTCCTTTTTTTGGAGTCGGTTAAAAAAAATAAATTTAATCTCACTCTTCCTTGTAGCTACACAAATACTGTGGGTGAAATTATTTCTGTCTGAACGCAAACCGAAAAATCGAGTTCACTGGAGCTCTTTCTATAATTTATAAATGTTTGTAATATGTATTTCATTGTATAGTACGAAATAAAAACACGTTAAAACGCTCCAACTCGACGCGATTTCCCGTTAAGCACGCTTTGTCATCGAGTTCTTAGAACTGTTCGAGGCGCTTTTCTGTTCTAAATCGAATTCGGCGGAGTGCGTCTTAACAGAACTTCACTGTATTTATCGGTCCCCCTCCCCTAATTCTTCGAGAAGAATGGTAATACTGACTCGCGATAATTGAAAGCAAGTAGGGCGGTGCTGCATGCGATCTCCATGAGCTAAATCGGTGTACGCTGGCCAAACTACAAGAACCGATTTGATCTAATATTATTATCGTTTATCGGAGAACAGAAAAGGAAAGAAACCCGAATAAATATGGTAAAGACACGTTTTTTTTTCTCCTTTCTGTTTTCAAAAATAACAGATCGAGATTCCAAGTTACATATTGTATTTTGTTTCCACTTACTTTCCAGTATTTTCTGCTGCCTTTCGACACTCTTTATTTGAGCAATGTGGCACGGCGTGTCGAACAGGCCGAACTTTCCGGTGCAGTAGCAGCACTCGTCGCGACACAATCTGTCCGGATGAATGCTGAACGAGCTGGCTTTCTCCGGTATTACCAGAATCATGCTATCGCCGCCCGTCGTTCCGGCATTCTCACCGATCGTTGTTCCGTTTCCACCATCGTCAGACATAGGTTCACTGCTGCCGTCTGTTACAAATTGTTGCGTGTTATCAACATTAATAACTTCTGACACAAAAAGAAAAACAATTAAAACTAACTAGGAAAGATTTCAGAAAAAAAGAAAAATAATACTTTTCTAAATTCTACTGAAAGATTGTCTACAACAAAAAAAATTGGAGTTTCATGCTTTCACGGCCGGTAGACATCTTGGTAGCAAGTGTTTCCGGGCTAGGTAGCCGTGGTCTAATGGATTTTACTCCGTACGTTTCGCCCAAAGCTCCGTTGGGCATCTTCAGCGGCGATTGGCAATACGATTCGATCTTCTTGCCGGTCGACTGGCGACTGAGGCACTGTTTGCGGTGTCTGTATTTATAAGGGGTGGCTGGTAGGTATGCGGCATCTGATTGGTCGAGGCTGGGACAGGTAGGCTCTGATTGGCTTGGGTCGGAACAGGTACCTTCTGATGGGTCCGAGGAATCCAGCACTACGGCAATGTCTTACAAAGCCCAGTTTACCTCGGATCCATCAGAAGTGTCCTCCTTGGCGGCTCACAGGTCAGTGTGTGTCAGATCTGTGAGCCGCCAAGGAGGACACTTCGACCGCTGCCACATCGCCTTTGAGAATGTCTACCGCAGTTGTAGACGAAACGTCAGGTAGAAATGCCACCGGACCACGGCCTACAAGCCCGGAAACCATGAAGACTTGGAACAATGCCGGCCGTGAAAGCTTGCACACTTGGATGAGAAGGCATTGTTTGTATCGGAACGTTGCTCATCAAAGAGTTCAGCAAATAAAATTGTCGTTGTCCCTTTGCAAAATAACTTCAAACAAGGTGTTTTGACTTTTGAGACGGAATGTACGCGACGCGGACACAAAACAGTTGTGTAAAATAAATTATGGACCTTTGATCGCCATATTAACGGAAACAAAATTTACAACAAAAAAAATGATTTTGTGACTGATGATGCACAGAGCGGCCCCTCAAGAAAATATAAGCCCCACCACATTTGTCTTTCATATACGTTCAGAGTGACTTTTAAATAAAATTTACAGGCTGAAGATTTGCGATAATTAATCGCAATAAAAATAATGTGAACACAAACCATCGCGCATTTTGTCACCTTAATATAAAATCTCGTATCTATTAAATGATTAACAAAAAAAGACTTATTATTTTAATAAAAATATCCATTGAACCGTTTTTTACTTATTTTTGACAGATCATAAATATTGACAGTGATTTGAAACAAATGACTTACAAATTATATACGTTCTTTGTTGTTTTCAGATTAATAATTAAGAAGTTGCACTACTGAGATTAAGGCGATGCCAGTACCTCTATCAGCTGGCGAGACAGCGTTGGTTTATTATTGTCATTTGAAAATTGAGATTTTGCGTCAGTGGCGATTTCAAACATTCTTATTGAAGTAGAAATCGTCTTCTAACTGACAGCCTAAGAAAAACCAAATGGTTCGCAACTTTCAAAAATGAAATCATAATATTTTTGATTTTCTTTCCGTGCAACAAAATAATCTACTTGGGTAAATTAGTAAACTCCTGGTGAACGGTTTTTCAATTGTATTTTTGGTGTCAAGCGGATAATTTCAGCCCGGGAGCATGTTTTGTTTTCTGATGAAACCAGCTAATAAGTTTGAAACCGTCGAGAGGACAGTGTGGTCCAGTGGTTAACGTCGCGGCCTCTGGATCAGACTGTCGTGGGTTCGAATCCCGCCCCGTTCATGGATGTTTTGTGATGTCATTTAGTTTTAAGTGTGTTTGTTATTTAATGTAATCAAGACGCTAATGACCTAAGTTATTGACGCGTCTATAATTTACAATAAAATAAAATTGGAACCGTCGAACGAAGTATTGCGAAGGCCTGAAAAAAGATTTACTGCCTGCAATATCTCTGCGAGGAATCCGTTTGGTGTTCTGGGAAGGAATTTGCTTCGACGCCTGCAGAGATATTGCGGTCAGTAAATCTTTCTTCAGACCTTCGTCATACTCCGTTTGACGGTTTCAATTTTATTTTATTGTAAATTATAGACGCGTCGACAACTTAGGTCATTAGCGTCTTGATTACATTAGATAACAAACACACTTAAAACTAAATGACATCACAAAACATCAATGAGCGGAGGCGGCATTCGAACCCACGACAGTCTGATCCAGAGGCCGCGACGCTAACCACTGGACCACACTGTCCTCTCGACGGTTTCAAACTTATTAGCTGGTTTCATCAGAAATTAACAAACCATGTTTCCAGTCCAATCATTCCTTTAACACTAAAAATACTACAGAAAAACCGAGTGGTACGCTAATTTTATAACCAGGCGTGTATTTTTGAAGCTTTTTCAAAACTACGACGAAAAATTAAAATCAAATTAAAAAATAAAAATACCAGAATATTGAAGTACCTTAATACAGATTGTATCAAATTAAAGCGGTGCATAGGGCGTTCTGTGTGTAAGACAGAGATCGATATATAAAGCAGTAAATAAGAACGAGATAAATGATTGCTAATATGAAGTTTCTGTAGTTACTGTAAATAAATAATACCCATACTAACCCATACAACCTGATAGCGTCATCTTTGTTTTGTGATTTTATCAATAATTTCTTATTTCAGTAGTCAGTAACTACAGAAACTTCCTATTAGCGATCATTTATCTCGTTCTTACTTATTGCTTTATATCGATCTCTATCTTACACACAGAACGCCCTATGCACAGCTTTGATTTGATACAATCTGTATATTGGCACATTAGTAATGTTTAAAAAGATGCAGTCAAAAATTGTGTCAGTCAAAAAAGCTCATGCAATTTGAAACTTTCTACGTCTACCGCAACACCGCACCATTTTAGGCAAAAGAATAAAAGGCAAAAGCGGGACAAGTTCCTACGACTGCTGGTAAATCTCCAGCATTTTTAAATTATTAATATTATGTCTACAGTTTTAAAACATCTGCACTGTAAATTGTTCATTAGAATTAGATTATCTGCAATATTTATCGTTAATCATTCTATACTAAATTATAAAGGAGTAAAGTTTGTTTGTCTGTAAAGTTAATCACGCAACCTACTGAACCGATTTAAAAACCTTTATTACTGTATTAAGCTACGACAAAAGGCAGCGAGCGAAAATGTAAGGCAAGTCCGGGATCCCGCTCGCTGCCAATTTTCCTATAAATTGTTATTATTATTATTGATGTGAAACATCTTATGTCGGGCTGTGAACAGCCGCGTGAGGGGAAATATGCAACGAAATGTTTGGTCCGCTCCTTCGTTGCTGTTCTCCCCACCACTGCGGCACTCTCTCTCTCTTGGCTCAGGCGTGCACTGTAACACACGCGGTGTTACAGTGCAGTATATAGGATTACGTCAGCATAACAGTTAGTTGCTGCTTTTGAAAAAATATATACTACTACATAGAGAATGCCACCGAGTTCAATAACGTTTTCATTGATGTCGGGGGTCCCAAGACCCACACCCTCTTTATTTATAGCAGGGATGGTGAACCTATGGCACGCGACAGAATATTGTCGGCACGTCATTGATTGAGGTACATCGAAATAATAAAAAAATACGTTAGATGCTGTCGAAAAAATTAGACATTATTCAAATAACATTTATATTATGAGATCGACACGACAAGTCAACGAAATAATTATTCTTTTCATCTACGTTTGGATAATTTTTTTGCCCACTAAATTTCTTTAGGTGCTTGTTGGCACGTAACATTTTTTTGAAAAAAATTGACACATAGCTGATGTGAAAAAGTTCGCCATCCCTGATTTATATATTTTGGGTCAACTAAATTTGCGACACATTTCATCGAATCGCCATAGCATAATGGAGGGGGGGCATTCAAGATACATACAAAAATTGGTTTGCTTGCAAAAACGGAGTGACAATAATTTCGAAAAAAAAAAATGAAAAACTTAATAAAAATCTGTCGGCCAATGATTTTCGAGATGTTACGCAAAAAAAAAAGATTACGCAAACATAAAAACAGTAGCGCCTCGTTAATGTGAACCAATTATTAAAAGTGACAAGGTTTTGTTTCTACTGAAAATAATTCGCATCTGTGATAAAACAAGTTTTTTGGTGAGAGAAACGGAACATTTATGGTGGGAATGACGGGTTAGCTGCGGAATTTTGGAAATAGGATCCTTACAAAAATTATTGTCTTGTCATCCGCGGGACTACGTTATGTAGGCAAAAGTTTCAAGTCGATTGGATATGCAGGGTGGCCACTCGTTCTCCAGAACAAAATTCCCCGACTTCCCGGTTTTCTAGGCGATTTTTTGGTCTTTTCCCCTGACTTTTTGTTCGTAACAAATATACAGAAATAAACAATTTATGTTTACGTTTGAGAGAAATTTCCGAGCAACTTAACTATGTAGCTATGCGCAAAGATTTTGTACGGTGGTCGACCAAAATTTCTTCAACGTAGGTACCTTCGGTGCGCGACTCCGATTCGCACTTGGCCGTTTTTTTTTCCACAAAAATTCCCGACTTCTACCAAAATTCCCTGACATTTCCCTGACCAGTAAAATCCCTGACTTTTCCAGGTTTTCCGTGGCCACCTTGATATGTTGAAGTGGGTCAAATTGGATACAAAGCAGCTAACAATAATTACTGACAAGTGAAGTTAAATTTAGACTTCGAATTTTTGGTGTAAATCGCCGTGTTGGTATTTTGGGGTGAAAAGGTATTGTTCGCCAGTTTTCTACACCACTAACGATACTTGACCCAATATAAAATTGCGGGCGATTTGACTATATCACCCCATCTCTGAGTTTTGTTGAAAATGAGAGCCCGCTATTGAAACATAAGTTAATGTTCGATATCTACTATAGCTACTTCTCTGTCAAAATAAAAACAAAAATAAAGATAGTTACTTCTTACCACAACAGTTTTATTGATGGATGTACATTTCGAAAGCTATGCTTTCATCTTCAGCAAACACTATACATGTATAGTGTTTGCTGAAGATGAAAGCATAGCTTTCGAAATCAATAAAACTGTTGTGGTAAGAAGTAACTATCTTTATTTTTGTTTATATTGTAAATGTTTAGACGAATCAACTAACTGCCTATTGCAGTAGAACAGTCTGTTAAGGAACTATTTTTTCTTAAAGAATTTACGTGTCGAGCGTCTATAATCTACAATCAATCTAAGAATTTGCGGATATTCTCCGTTTGTTTAGGGACAACGCTGTCTATAAATACAGAAATTACACAGGGAAAATAATTGAGACGCCGCTGTATTGCCGTCTGCCCCGACCATGTTAATTCAGTTTGTTTCTTTCAAGAACAGTCTGTTACATAATTTAAAATTTTTTGAAGTATAAGCACAGATATTTTATTTTATTTGTCGTTAGATTCTGATCTATAATATTATTATGCGATGGTGAAATGAATTTGTGAATTGTGTCCACGAGAACGTGTTGAATTGTGACAGTAATAATTGCTGATCAATCATTTTCCTCAACGGATGGATTACTTCTCTATAAGAATACGAATTGTTTATTGCAACAAAAGAAGCAATGGGAACAGATTAAATCATCAAGATTGGTCTTCCATCTGCCCTTACAATCTATGTGGCTGATTTCTCTGAAAACCAGGTGAGATTTTTCAAGTTAATTTTAGCAATTCGAAAAATCGAAACTTTTAGCAGCGCTGTGGCGTTTGTTCTTTTTGTTTTTTTTCACAGGAAGACCAGTTCTTTTAAATAAATTGTTCTAAACAATGAGCAGGTTCGTTTTTCATGCGGTTTTAAATTCGACGGGCCTGCATACCGATTTTTAGACAATTATAATTTAAATAACAATTGAGTTAGGTAATTGTGGACAACAATATAATAATTATTAATTAATTCAACAATGAATTTAATCCACAAGGCATCCACTAGGTAGTGAATAGTATTTCTGAACATATCAGTCAGCATAATATGTCATCATAGTCCCGACCAAAACTGGTTCAGTAGTTTTAGAGTTAACCCGGAACAAACAAAGAGACAAACAATTTTGAAAAATCGAAATTTTGTAACGACTGCAGACAAAGTTACGTGGTACATTTAATACAAAAATTAACGTTAAGGCAAACGCATTTTCTTTACAAATTGGGAAATTTTAGATTCAACGTCGTTCCCTTTCAGTTTTTCTACTGCCTGCTGGGAGTTTGCCCCCCTCCCATCAAACAAACTGATGTCAATTTTAAAATAGTCGTCGATGAAGTCGCCATTTGCTTCGGTTTTATGTATTCGTAAAACGCTATACGAGTTTTTACTTTTCAAGTTCACACGGAAAGATATTTTTAAGTAAACATCAAACATTTTTTTATAAACTGTACCCGACAAGCAGGGCCGGCTCGTTCATATAGGCGAACCAGGCAACTGTCTACGGCGCTCGTTTTTGAGGGCGCCATATTTCACTCTTTTATATAGAAAAAGAAGGTGTATATACTCTCTATTATGTAAGAAAATAATATCTGTAGGTACTCTAATTATTTGATTAAAAATTACACACTTAATCTGTTTACATTTGTTGTTGAATCTTTTCTCGCCCTCCATGTAGTATAAATTGTATTTGTGTTAGTCGATCTTCTGGGGCAAATGGCTTTTTGAAATAAAAAACACTAGTTTTTTTTGCGACGTTTCGTCAACTGGTGTGTCGACCTCTTCAAGCTTTTATTAATAAAATTTGTTACAATGACTGACATTACTGAACTGGTATAAATAATAATGAATTACTCCACCATCAAACTGGCGTGTTTATGAAATGGTACAATGTCGCTCTGACAAATAAAAGCTTGAAGAAGTCGACACACCAGTCGACGAAACGTCGCAAAAAAACTAGTGTTTTTTATTTCAAAAAGCCACTTGCCCCAGAAGATCGACTAACACAAATACAATTTGTTTACATTTGTGTTTTATTTTGCCGTGAATTTTCTTTAAAGGGCGCCAAGATCGCTCGAGCCGGCGCTGCCGACAAGTGACAAATGATAGTCGAATGCTAATTTTCTAGACGACTTTTAAAAAATTTGTTGTAAAATAAATATTACAGTAATTTGGTGTAAATCAAAACTGAGCAGAAAAAATAGAAAATTTGTAAACTTCAAAATAATAAAATAAATAAAATCAAGTATTGAAAATATTAATACAGAAACAATCTACAGAGCTATTAAAATTATGATTCATATATGGGAAAGATAATTAATTATTTTGATAAGTATATCAAAATATATAAGCTAAAACAAACTTCATTTTTTTTTTGTAAACTTCAAAGTGTTCAAATATACTGGGTATCCAAAATAAGAGTGAAATGCATGGAGATTTCCTAAGCGGTAAGAGAAAGAGATTTGGTTGAATGAGAGAAAATGTGCAGAATCTCCAGAACTACTACCCAGCGCAGTCAAACTTTCCATATTTCGCTTGGCTTGCGACAGACAGTCGAAAAAACGAGATTTTCCTATTTTTTTTGTCTTTTATTTATAACTCGCTTGTTAAGTTAGAAAAAAAAATTTCAATTTATTTAAGACACTTTTTTATGAAGATTTTAAATCTCTGCACATTTTCTCTCATTTAACCAAATCTCTGTCTCTCACCGTTTAGGAAATCCCCATGAATTTCACGCTTATCTTGGACACCGTGTCCAGCCGTCTCTGGCAAAATAACTGTTCTAACTAGAAAAAATGTTGAGCTACATATTTTTGTACTTTTGATTGTTAGAACCACGGCCGTAATTTTCATTTTTCCCCTTTGAAAAAGAGTTGCATAAGTCTCCAGGGGGTCGCAATTAAATGCACAAAAAAAAGACCATTTCATTCTATAACATGGTGTCCACTTTTTTCTCAAGACCAAATTCCCTGACTTTCCCTGACCGAATCTGATTTTTTTCCCTGACTTTTTTGAAAATTTTTCCTTATTTCAAACCTAAGCTAACGAACTTTAAAAGGACCTAATCAAATTTTTTACCCCTGACCCTTTTCAAAAGTTAAAAAAGGTACAATTATTATACGACACAAACTCATTGTTTATGCAACTTTCAGCATCAAAAATTACAAAAGTGTTAAAAGTCTGCTCTGTTGAAATCTTTCCCTGACCACTTTTCAAATTCCCTGACTTTCCCTGACCCAAAAAAAATTTCCTGACCTGTGGACACCCTGTATAAGAAGAAAATGTTTAATTGTTAATCTTCTATTTAATAATCTTCTATTTAACGTTCGACGTTTCCCATATAAAATCATAAAAGTATTAATTGCAAAAAAAAAGAGCCCAAAACCAACTAATTACCAGTGTTAGAGCGATTAGAAGAATAATGGGATTTGCGATTCGCACCGGCGGTGTCTGAAGATTGTCCGCTTGTTTGCCACAGTCCGCTGCTGCTGCTGGCCTGAAACAAGACGATAAGACATTTTCAAAAAACGATCGAAACGTCCGTTCCTTTTCGAAAAACACTCCGAGACTAACTCTCTCGATTCTAAAATATATTAAAATTCTGATCTCCTACACCGTTTGAATTTATACCGATAATAAATTAAGTTAAAAGCGATGTTAATAAAAAAACAAAGAAAAAACAATATTAGCAGGTTTATTATACTGTGGAACATTCAATACATTTACAGTTTGAGATTACGAGAAAAAAATAAAACGGCTTTTTTTCAAACTCACCTCTTTCATGATTTTGTAGTATTCGCCATTTGGCGAATTCGACGCTCTGTAGAAGCCGTCTCCGTCGATGTCGGCGTCCTTTCTTCGAGACTTTTTCTGGAAGGTCATTTTCAGTTGGCCCTTCTTCCTCTTCTCCGAAGATGTACGATTTATTTTTATCACAGTCTTTAACGTTCCACTCGAACTATCACCAGTCTTACTTTGATTTCTTTTAGTCTTGGCGGCCGCCAAGGCCAGTTTAGTTTTTTCGTGCGCCTGCAACGTTTGCAGTCCCAAAGCGCCCAGAATACTTTCTTTCGTCCTCTGGTTTTCCGGCGTCTCTTCGATGACGGCCTGCTGCGCCGGACTTTCTTTTGGCAAATCTTTCGGCGCACAGCCCGCGATCGCACTTGCGACAACAGTCGCCTCGACCGATTCGGTTCCGTTCTTTTGTTGGGGTACGAAAATTGGAAGCGTTTCAAAATCGAGCGACTGTTCGTTCGACTCAATTTTTTTCAATAAAATTTCAGTCAGAGGCATTTTGTTAATAATTATCGGCGTGCTGTTAATATCGATCTTTAGCGGCGCGCTGTTTATATCGATCTTTATCACCGAGCTGTTAGATTTCACCGACGCGTTGTCATCGTTGCTGTTCTCGTTGCATTCTATTTGAATCGGTGATCTTGTCGAATCGTCGTCAAAATCTATTTTATCGTCGGTTATAATGTTCTTATTGATGACAACATTCGGCGTTTGATTCTTATTGTTATTTTCCAGTATTGCGTCATCGTTTTCTTTTTTAACTTCACAGTCCGATTCTTTTTCAGCGTCGGTCACTTTGATATTTTCTTCCTTCTTCGCTTCGTCTTTCGTCTCTTTTGTTTTCTCTGGCGGCGCAACGTTTGAATCGACGTCCTTCGCGCAGTCCTTGCTCTCAATTGTTTTATTTATTGTATTCTCGACACTCGTATCGACTATTTTATTGCCATTAATTATAATATTAGTTTCTAATGTATTATCGCTACTAATTGCTTGTTCGTTATTTAAAATGCTAGAATTATCTACGTCCGATTCTTTTTCCGACTCAGAATTGGTCCTTTCGGGTATAAATTGATTATTCTCCAGACTTTCGGCCACGGATTCGCCGTAAAACTTTTTCACCGGAACAGTGTCGGCTTCCGCCGCTTTTTTATCACTTGCGGGAGAGTCTTTGTTGAAGGTTCGTCGCCACGATGCCCGCGTCGTGCGCTTACCCCATTCCGGGTCGTTCTCCGGAACGTCGTTGAAGTTTTGTGCCATCTGATCCAATATCATATTTTTCTCAGATAGTTTGACGCCGGGCGGCGATGCGGCCGCCGCGTTGGACGGCTCTTCTTCCAATTTCACCGGACAGCTTTCACTCACCGCGTCGGGAATTTCTATTTTTATTTCGGTTTCCCGTATTAACGGATCGCCTTTCCGATTCGTGTTGTTGTTGATGTTGTCGATGCCGTCTTTCTCTGCCGGAATGTTGTCGACGCTGATCGGTACGTCTTCCGGGTTCGAAGTCGTTTCGGTCGACAGACTTCTCTTGATTTTATCGGTCAGGGATTTAAAACTCGCACTCGCCGACAGTTCGTCCGCAGCTACGGCCTTGTCTTTTATGTTTGAGGGCGACGGCATTTCAAACGAATCCATTACGTCTGGACGCAGTATGTCCGGTCTGATTAAACTCAGTTCGTTGTTCAGCTGCGAATCTTTGAACGAATCAACGTCCAAAGGATTTTCCAGCGCCGATACCGTGCTTTCGCAAAAACTACTGTCCGACTCCGATAAATAACCGGAATTCTTGGACAGTTCACTGCCGTCGCGAGAGTCCGAAAGAATTCTTCTGCGTTTCTTGTATTCCGATTCGATGCCGTCCAGCAATTGCAAATCTTTTAGTTTGCGATGTTTTCCGTTGCGTAAAATTCGCGCCGGCGAATCGGACCTCGTGCTGTACGGACTTCGGTTGCGCGACTGCGACAGCACGATGTCGACGCTTTGACGCACTTTCGAGGCGCGCTTGTTGAGTTTAGGACTCACACTTCGAGGCTGCGCGTTTGAAAATTGAGTAAAATCAGGAACGCACGAATTGTCCGAATCGACGTCATGAACTATTTTTTCAATGCTGTGCCTCCGCTTTTCTCCGTCCGTCTTGAGTTTTGCAATTTTCGAAACGTTGAGATCTAAACTATTTATTACACTTTGAGCATCGGAATCAATGTCCGTATCTTTTGCAATACTCGCGACGATCGCCTCGTTCTCTTTGACTAATTTCACCTTTCTCGCCATTTTCTTCACCGGCGTCGCCTTGCCGACGTTTCTGCCCTTCAGGGACTTGGCGCGAGGCTTTATGTTCAGCCACTCTATGATGGTCATCTCTTTCCTCACGCCGGCGCCGCCGCCGACGTTCCTTTTTTTCACAGTCTTTTTGACAGTCTTTTTAGGAGTGGAGACGGCAACACTTTCTAATTCGTTTTTGGCATCGTATTCGTCGTAATCTTCCTCCTCCTTTTTTATTATTATTATTTCTTTGTCAACAGTTTCTTCGGAAACCGGTTTATCGGCAGTTTCGTTCTGCGCCTTTTTGACTCGTTTCTTCGGATCCTTCTTTGCGCCGTCGCTGCTCTCTTCTGCCGGCGCGACATTTTCCGTCGACGCGTTCGCCGATTCTGATAATAAAACAGCAGCGGGCGTCTGTTTAGTAGTAATTTTGCGAATGTTCCTAAGTTTTGTACCATTTTTAATTAATTCTGTTTTGTTTTTCATTTCAGCTTTCAAAACTGCTTTGGATATGTTTAATTTTTTGTTAGGTTTCTTGTTTTTCGCTTTCAGTTCAATTGCAAGCTGGTTAGGCTTTTTTTTTACAACTTTCTTGGGTTTTGTCGGAGTCGTCGACTTCTGTGCCGACTCCTGAGTCGTCGCTTCGACCCCCGATGTGACGCAACTAGTTTCGGACGATGCGTCATCTTTTTTTGTTTTTTTGGCGTTCACTTTCTTCACGGGCTGCAAAGATTCCGGTCCGGCGCTCGTTTCCGAGACCGGCTGCGCTGCGAGTTGTTCCTCGGCGTCCAACGGAAAGGGGGCTACCGACGCTTCATGCGCAGGCACCGGCGATGGAGCTGCTTTCTTACCGATTGAACCTTTTTTGTCACGAGCAGCCATTATGTGCAACTCGATAATGCATTGGGATCTAGGTAAAATTACATTAGTTTTTAGTTGAAAAAAAAAGCATCGTCTATTTCTTTTCTTGTTTTTTTTTTTTTTAATAAGCAACAAAAATAATCAGGCATAACACAAATCCTATAAATTTTAATTATTGTACAATAATCAAACTAAATAAATTCGAAAAGCCAAATTAAATTGCATTTAAGTCGATACAAAAGCAATTACATAACTAAATTTCTAAATCTACCAAAAAAAAATATGTTTTCAGATAGATTTTAAAGTTTCAAATTACAAATAACTCACCGATTTAAATTGGGAAAAAACTAATATAAATTAGCTCAGAAAGTGACCAGTAACTAAGTTAAATAAAAAGGGAGAAACATGTTTTATTTAGTAAATTAACCATTTTTTTTACCTCAAAATTTCACCAAACAGTATGTTTAATTTATATTAGAAATCGTGTCCATCGTGATTATAATAAAATTAAGAAAAATTGCAGGATAGTGGACAAAATATTTGATTTATTAAATTAAATATTTTGTCCATTATCCTGCGATTTTTCTTAATTTTAGTATGTTTAATGTAGTTTTTTTTTTTAATTACTCTGAGAGGAGCGATTTATGACCCTTGAAAGTATTTCAATTGATAGATGAATTTCTTCAAAGTAGCATAGGATCAGAAATAAAGCAATTTTATTGTTTTATATTCGTATTAATTATTCTACTGACGTTTCGACGGGATTTACCGTCATCTTCGGAGTATCAAATGCTACTTGTTTTGTTGTGTTAAAATTAATTATGGTAGAACAGCATGGTTTCACCTAAAATATAACTTTGCGGAACTTAAGAAGAGTCTTTCAGTGAAAAGTGAAACCATGGTGTTCTACCATAATTAATTTTAACACAACAAAACAAGTAGCATTTGATGCTCCGAAGATGACGGTAAATCCCGTCGAAACGTCAGTAAAATAATGAATACGAATATAAAACAATAAAATTGCTTTATTTCTGATCTTATTCTACTTCGAAGAAATTCACCTACCAATTGAAGTATGTTTAATTTTCTGACTTTCATTTTTAATATTTTTTCCTTTTGCAACTAAAAAAATGTAATCTTTTTGAAAAAGGAAATTAAAGATCATAGTATTTGATTTATATTTAATTTTCTATAATGCACTGCATGTCAACAAAAACATTTCTAAAGATTGAAAAGAATTTAGAAAAACATACTGTTTTATGATTCTTCTAAAATTCTAATAAAATCTACCAGTTAACACATTCTAGGCAACTTTCCGATGTGTTGCCTGAAAGATAAAATAAGCTCGTAAGTTAAGCTTAAGGGAGGGGGACGACGCTGGCAAAATACACTTTTGCTTCCAAAATCTTACATTTTTTCCACCATTTCCTTCAACATTAGTACAAGAAATATAATATTTTGTGCTTATTTGCAGATATTTTTATTCAATAATGCAATACTTTTGCATTGAAAATTTAGTGCATAAACTTTTTTTTTGTTTTAATATCTTTAAAATTTTATATACAACAAAAGTGACACATTTGTTATTAGTTCGACCATAATTTTTGGAATTTCCAACTTCCATTGTTCATGTAATTTTATTCCAGCTCCCAGGTTCTATTCTGGGAGCTGGAGAAAGTATCAATTGGATTTTCAATGTATAATCGAAAACAATAACAAACTAAAACTATAATTGGTACTAGGCCCGCATAATCCGAAAATCGGTGGCCTAATTGTAAAAATGTTTTAACATTTTTTAATTGGGAATTTGATACGACTTTTGCACGAATAAAAAAAATCGCCGTAAACCATAAATTCGACATGAGACAGTAGCCAGTAGGAGAATTTTTTCTCCATGCAGTGGATATAATAATTATTTCTTATCAGCTGTATCAACGGTGCGTTATAAATCAAAGACAAAAAAATTTTGATTTATTACGACCAATACAACTATTAATTTCAAATTAAATAAAAAACAAAAAACTTTGCAAAACAGCTAAGTAATAAATTGATTTTTTTTTTAGAAAAACTGGTTGATATCTTGATTTTCTAAAAAAAGTATAAGGACGTGACTTTACGATAATGATGTAGGCTTGCAAAAGACTCATGTAAGGTCATCAGAATAAAATTTATTATTATTATTATTATAGATATATTTGGTCCTAGTGAATTCAGCAAAGATATTAACTAAGTGCAAAAACTCATTATTTAAACATTTGATTAAAAAAATCTAAAAACTTAAGCAGTTTTGCATTTTGATCGTATTTCGGAGAAAACTTCGCCTCTAAACAAAAAAAGCAATATTTTGCTATTGATAAGGGGTCGTCCATAAACCACGTAACGCTCTTGAGGAGGAAGGAGGGAGAGAGTGATCACCACAAAAGTCTACATGGCGTTACAAGGGTGGCTTATATTATTGTTACGTCTAACGAAGTATAAATTACCAAAAATTTGAATAAATATTATCAAAGACTTTTCTGAAATTTCAATGTGAAAAGTTACATAAAATTTGGGAGGAGGGAGAGGTCAAGCTGAATGTCTACATGGTGTTGCATGGAGGGGGGGAGGGTAAAAAACAAGAAAAAACGCTGCGTGGTTTCTAGACGACCCCTAAGCCCTGTTAGGTATTGATTCTAAAATAAAGTAGCATTGCATACCCACATAATATTCTAGATAAATATGTTAATTTACCGAACTTTAAATGTATTTTTCCCCCAATTGATATCTGCTTTATTAATCAATTAGCCAGCGGTCGTTTTTCGAATACTCATATTAACTTGAGCTTTATGTTGTAACGTGCAGAAATGGCCAAAGAGCTTTAATTAAGGCCGGTCCAAACACAACGGACTTATCCACTGACTGACTTATCAAGTGAAACGCAAAACGTTATACAAGACGTACGTTTTGCGGTTCACACATTCCATTTTATGATGATGAAAATATAATTTTCGAAACGTTAGCTAATAAATGCAATAATAACAGTATTTGTTTCTTATTTGGATCCTTAAGCCACTTTAAACCCGTTTTCTTCCATTATCATCAGGATCACCACTTTTCTGCTTTTAATCAAAACAGATTCTTCACATTCCATTTTACTTGATACGATTTGTCTGATGCGACAAGTCAATGGATAAGTCGTTGTGTCTGGACTGGCCTTTAGAAGACCAAATGTAAAAATATATAAAATTTACATAATTATGCAATGCAATATTGTGGTTGTTTTATAAACCAAAATATTGCATTATTTTCGTCAGAAATTTCAAAACATTTTGATTTTTTTTTGTTATAAAAAAAGTTATATTTTACAAACAAAAAACTGGTTAGAAAATTGCTCTAATCCTTATAACAGATTTTAAAATTACAAATATTACACTCAAATTTAAACAATAAAAATCTACCCTTGATAATTGGTTTGATTTAAGGTTTCAAATTCAAGGCTTTCGCTGAGATCTGTGCGGCTGCAAATATTATATTTATTCTGTTTTTTTTTCTTAATAGGCGTAATATTAAAATTTTATTTTTCACCTTCAGGAAACCATCGATTCTTTTACGTTTTTGAAAAATAATCTAAAATTAGGACTTTCTTCAAGTTTAAAAATAAAAAACAACATTTCAAATATGCACGTAATAGTTTACTGAACCAAACCATGTAACATTATTTCTGTTAAGTTTTAAAAGAAAAAAAAACAACAAATTAGGTAACCTCAGTTATCGAACGTCTATAATCCACAATCTTTTAACAATTAGCTTCATTATTTGTAGGTAATTGACAAAAGAATGATTTTGTTTGATGGCGTAAAAAAGGAATCCAATTTGAAAATTTTATTCACAAATCATATTACAATAATATTATCTAATTTGTTGAAAGATTCAACGCCTATTAGTTTGCAGATACATCTTTTTAACCCTTACAGGGTGGATGTATCAGTTATGGTGTGTTATGGCCACTTTAAAAACATTTAACGATGCTCATTCTTAGATTCCAAGTTTTAATCTCAAAATTGGTAAAAATATAGATTATTAAACAATTATAAAAATAAAAAGTAAGTTTAAAAATATTATTCTAAGCATTTTTATATGAACATATTTTGTTATTACCTATTTCCTTTGTTATATTTTATTTTCGTTTATTCTATTTGTGTATTAGTCCTTACAGACCAGAGAACTTTAAGGTACAGATGTAAATGATCTAGCAATAAAAGCGTTAAATTTTTTTCTTAAAAAAATGTCAAAAACTGTAAAATCAAGTACTTAAAGGACTTGATAAAAATAACGTTAATTGTTAAACATTTTCCTTGAAAAACCAGTTCCATTATTTCGTTGTAGGTAGTCATTTTTTCAAATTATTGGAAAATACGGCAAAGAAAAAAGCAAAAACAAAATTTATAGATGACTGTAAAACCTGAATCCTCTAATTTTGTTAATTTTATATGAAATGAAGATTATGTACTACAAAAAATATTCTTAACAAAGGAATAAAGTACCTATAAAAGTTACTTCAAAAGTTTTCGAAACAATTAATAAACGCTTGAAATCAGCCAAATAGCTCCAATAAATTTATTACCCATTTTGTAAGTTTGTTTTTTTCACTAATATCCAACCATGTCATATAGGTATTAAATAGACTGATAATAGAAATATAAAATAACAGAAATGTAAAAGAAAAACAAAACGAATATATTCTTTTTTTACATAATATTATTTATATGTTTAACAAATAAGTAGAATAATAAAGCACAAGAAAACATTCTGACTGTGATTAAATTGTAATAAATTTAATAGGTACAATGAAGTATTTCTTATCCTCCGATCATTTAAATTACTGAGTTCAAATTTTGATTAAATCGCCTAAATTTGTGACCGAGATATGCGTTTAACGTTTAAAATGGATAAGTACTGTTTTTTATATTTTTTAAATATCCTAAAATATCGAAAAAATCGTAATTATAATCACCTATGAATTAGTGGCACACTTTAGTACGGTAAAATCAATTTAAAAAACAAAAAATATGCAATAATATTAAAAAAATAAAAATTATACAAACAGTGTAGAATAATTAAATGTATAAACTATAAAAAAATCATAGTATTTGATCAAAAACGAACATTTAATAAAAAAAATATTATTGGTATTACACGAAAACACGAAAAGGTTTGAAGCCGCGCTAAGCAAAAATAACCTTTATGTCTATAAATGAGACCTAAGAAATGCAAAGATATCGTGAACACCGGTCGGGGGGCCTTCTGCTTGCTCCGGGTGCTGCAGAGCTAAACCCCACTATATCAATTACTAGATGTATAACCCTGTTCCGTATCTGCACATTTTTAGGTTAATTTGACATTTCAACACCAATTTTACAATATAACTACGATTACACACTATGCACAACAGAAATATCAAAATTCAAAGTACACCAAACCAAAGAAATCTAAAAATCTCAAGACAAACAAAAGCAAATGACCTGCTATAAAGTGATTTCCTCAGATGACAACATCTTTTAATCACACATTTCAGACATTTTTAATCATAAAAATACCAATCTTTTTACATATTCTGAATCGCCAATACTTTATAAACAAGTCAAATGAGGAAATTACTTTAAAAGCGTGAAAATAAAGGTGTAAAAAGCCAAAAATAATGTTGAGGGTTTCTTACCTTCCCTATGTAAAAATTTCTGAACGCCACCTATACTAGTTAAATGCGTCGTCGCTGGAATCAAAAGCACGTATTCAACACACTCGGTAGAGACCGGTTCGGCCGAGACAAGCCGAAGTCATAGATAGACGCTCACCTCGCAGCGGAAATCGTGTTCAACTACGCCTTGCTTCGTGTAAAATATATTTTGGAAAATATAAAACGGAAGTTAGGGTTGTTGAATTATATTGAAAAACTTGTTGCATCAATGCATTGTCCGCATGTATTTAATAGTTAGAAGGGTTGAAAACATATCGCCTACTTAATATCGAACAGAAAATAGATCTATTTTTATTAATGGATCCTTCTTTTACTTTAGAAGTTGGCATGAATCGTGTAGCATGTCGAGTCACTTACTAGAGCAACCTACGCAGAACCGGACGTTGTCACTGACTGCTGACTGCCGAGCGTATTTATTTATTGCTTTACTTTATAAAGACATTTTGAGGCAGTTGTTTTGAAAATTTCCACAGTCTACTGAAATATACCCATATTTAAAAAATGTTTAAAAAGCTTCGAGAAACATGAATATAAATCATATTGTAAAAAATACTGGACAAGTTTTAGTTTATTTAATTTTCTTAAATATCTATAGAACGAAAGAATGTTTTCACCTTGAGAAATGACGGGACTGCTTTCGCTAATCGCTGCTCCGCTTGATTACTTTTTCATGCATTAGTTTTATTTAAATTGAGGATCAGCTATTATATATCATAAATTTTTAGTTTATAATGGCCTAAAATAATTCATATTATTTTGATTTTGCTTTATTTTGACTTTTTTTTTAAATATTGAGGTAGGTACCTACATCCACAAAACACGTTCAATGAATGGAAAAAGTTGAATTTTTTTATTGACTTGTTTTCCAGAATTGTTGACACCCTCTTGTCGATGACTGTTGACTGGATAGAGTTTTAGTTATCTGACATAAAATTAATGGATTTGTATGGAATGTAAATAGTAGCTGTAAAGAAAACTAAGAGCGCGGTGGTTATATTCTGGCTAAATTTATTAGAAACCAGCAGTAAAAAATGTCTGTTGGTTAGCTGCCGCTTTTTTCTATTATCAGGCACGTTCAGCCATCCATTCAACCTACCAGGCTATAAATTATAATATACATGACTCATATGATATACTAGCTTTTACCCACGTCTTCACTCGAGTGAGTGTAAATTATTGTGCCCGCAGACTGACTCGTGTTAATGTCGGTTACCAATTGATAATATTATACATACCGAGTTTGTTCTATCAAAACCCGGTCAATCGTTTTCGAGTGATGTTGTCACAACAAACAGAAAAAAAAATCTGGAAATACGTTCTCCCTTTTGTAGTATCATACGAAAGAAAACCAGCAAGAAAACGAAATCCCGGACAGAGCTAACTTATACTCTTCGGGAAGAGTATAAGAACTTATAACTTCGGGAAGGAAACGACGTAACGAACTGAAAATATTTTTTAATTTGCCAAGCACAATAAACGGTAAATTTCATGATGCCGCAGGGCTCACCGGTTGAGAGTTTTTATGTGACGGACAGCTGATATACGAGTTTTTTCTTTTTTTTATAGTTAAAATAATATGTGTATTAGCTCAGCAATGACATGATAATTTTATGATAGAATTGAATACACGCTGGTAGTTAATTCGTTTAGTATTGCTGTTTTTTTTTGTGCAGACGAAGTTATATCCTCTTCCAAATTTGATAGGTACTTAAATAACCTGTGTCCTGCATAGGTATATTATTTTAAAACATATACAAGGCGTTTTTTCATGTCCGAGAACTTTCAGTCGGTTTCAGTTTAATCAATTTTGATTTTTTTTTTCAATTTATCATATTAAATAACCAGGGGCGGACTGGTGTATCGGGCTGCGCCCGATCGACCGGTAAGCTGATGGGCCGGTTGACTGATGATCGACTTTTTTCCTTTTACACATTTTTTTTTGTATTTCTATTTTCTCTTTACCTATAACTGAAAAGTAAAACTTTTTAATTACATATGTAAATACTGTAAATGTTCTGTTATATTTATTTGCCAGACTGTTGTAAAAAGACAAAAATAATAAACAGACAGAAAAACAGACAAAAATGCCTAATTCGGTTATGGCATCTCATATACTGTCCATTTTTATCAAAATTTTGTTAAAACTTATAATTACAAAATATTTTGTGTATTATGTAAGTATAGGTAATCTTGTGTAAAAGAAGATTAGAAAATTGGTTAATATGCCCGCTAACCGCCTTTAGCCCAGGCCGAAATTGAGTCCCAGTTCGCACCTGACTCCTGAGTGTCGGGGAATTGCGATCTAGTGTCGGGAATCTGCGATCTAGTGTCGAGGAATTGCGGTCTATTGTCGGAGATTTGAGATCTAGTGTCGGGGAATTGCGATTCTTAATAAAAAAATGCAAAATGTTGCTGCGGTGGTCGAAATCGATCAGTGTGATTTTTTTCAATAGGAATATCTTGCAAGTTATATTTAAACAGTATCTGAGAGATTTTTGAGTTTTCTTAAAAATTCCAAAAGTAAGAAGACACCCGTTTGTACAAATTTGCGAATTTCTGAAAAATAAATTCGATCCGATTCGTTTGATATTAAGTCTACTTATTTATTTTTCCTGTGAATAATTCTGCAGAGTTATCAGTAGGTGTACCACTTTCTTTTGCAATTTTTTAATGTTGAATCCATCTTATAGACTTTGCCCCACCATCAATTACGGGTAGGCAGTAGGCACAGCTAGTAAACATTTAGTATACACCGTGAATCAAACAGTTATGGCGTTTGATAATTATTGAGAAGACGCGAAAAATATTCTATAATCGCGGTAAATTAGAAAAAATAAATTATGTATTTTTTACAGTACAGCCTTTAAAAATGTACCAAAGTAGTTCTGTTTGGTATTTAGTACTTATATAATACAGTTCTAGAACTGGACACAACCATATTACGGGTGAGGACAGAGTGGTGTAACGGTTAACGTAGCGGCCTTTGGATCACACTGTCGTGGGTTCGAATCCCGCCTCCGCTCATGGATGTTTTGTGATGTCATTTAGTTTTAAGTGAGTTGTTATTTGATGTAAACAAGACGCTAATGACCTAAGTTGTCGACGCGTCTATAATTTACAATAAATAAAAAAACTCGGGTCGCAGTGCCAAAACCCTGCCGACAATATAGTGTATTTGCTAATACAGGCCTTGTGGCTTTAATACGTAAACTTAAGTTTGTTTTTGGACAAAATAAAAAATTTAACCCCTTAATACATCCCTTAAAATAATATTTTTTTTCTTAATTGCAATATTATTATCAATGCAACCTCTGTACCTACCAAATTAAATGCATCCTTCAGTAAGTAAATCACTATATCCGCAAACTAGTGTTTTCATAAAATTTGTAAGTCCGGTCCTGTCGAGCCGATTTTATTAAAATTTTAGCAGCACATTTTGAGCTTTATTAAAAGGTTAAATGTCAATTTTGAAACAATTCTGAGAATTTTTTCGGTATTTTTGGGCCCAAAAATATTTTTCAACCCCTAAAAACTACCCTTAAAATGGTCCGATTGGGCCCATTTTAAATAGGTTCCGTGCGGTGATGGATTCCAACGTGTGTACCAAATTTCATTCAAATCAATTAAGGCTTTCGAGAGTTATGCCGCGAACACATATATAAATATATATATATATAAATATATATATACATATATATATACTTATATATATAAACATTTCTAAAAATGGTGCCAAATTGTTCAGGAGGCTATGAAACGTCGAGAAATTTTGGTCCGACCCCTAGGTCCCGCCATCCGACCGACGCCAATAGTGTATGTGCCATATGGCAAATACACTAATAAACATATTACGCGTGACTTTCACTGAATTAAAGGGTCACGGGTTCGTTATAGACTTTTTGAGTGCTTTTTGATCTAAGTCTCGGATCTAAGTAGATACAATATTATCTATACATAATAACTAATAATAACTAATAATGGAAGATGTGTGTACGTACCGTATATATTATGTTACCTCTAACTCGAGAACCACTAAACCGATTTTCATAATTCTTTCGGTAACAAATATCCCATACTTTCAGGAGTACCGCATAAGCTATAATGTATCACCGGAGCGAAGTTGGAGCGGGCTGCTAGTTTTTTCTTTAAATAGCTGTAAAAATATGCCATTTGGTCACCTCAACTCCTGAGGATGATACTTACCCAGATCGAAACGTTATGATCACAATAACTATTGTATTAACTGTACCAAATGTTGTTAAATATATATCTATCTATCTATCTATCTCAGGACAATAATTAACGGCCTACAAAACTGCTAATTAATGTACAAAATTAACCAACGGATTGAGATTTTTTATTTAATGATGCCATTAAAGTGAAGCCAAATTGGTTATTGCTTTTACAGTGACAATTCTGAACTTTTTGGACAGACCGATTGCTGTCAGTAATTTTAGCTTTTTTTTAGAATATTTTGTATGACACCAGCTATAGTCCAGTAAAATTAGATTTTGACTATAAAAAGTTATTAACAAGCTGGATTTTTGTGTAGACCTTTATTTTTGTTTTAAACTAAACTTAAAAAATTCCCTTCGATACCCCCGAAATTTTGTGTATGGTGTGAAAGGGGGTAAAATTCAGTTTTTCGCAAACAGGAATATAGCTGACAAAAGGGGGTCCTTTACCTATTTTAATTGTTGTAACGGTACGGAACCCTCGTAGCGCGAGTTCCACACGCACTCGAGCGCTTTTTTTATAATTTTGGTACATTTTGGTATATAAATAAATTGGGTCCAATCGACTTATTTTGACCTCTACTAGTACTACACGTGGTAGTTCTGTGTCCCAGCAATTTGGGACACCCTGTATATACACGATTTATTTTTATTTATTTATTGTAGATTATAGACGCGTCGACATCTCAGGTCATTAGCGTCTTTCAACTACACTAAATAACAACTAACTTAAAACTAAATAACATCACAAAACATCCATGAACGCAGGTGGGATTCGAACCCACGGCAGTTCAGTCTAGAGGTTGCGGCGCCAAGCACGCCAACCACTAGGCTGTACTGCCCTCAGTATATACACGACACATTTAGATAGCATAATATGTCTTATAGGTCTGTAATCCTTACATGGGAGTTTATTGAACAGTCTTCTTACTAGAGCAATCCGCGTCAAGTGTTTCCATTTTTAGTCAAAAGGTACTATTTTGATAAAATTGCTTCTGTAGGGTAGCTGCTTTGAATTTTCTTAATTTATTTTATGAAGTTAGATAGACTCGCCCCTACTCCATATCTATGATAATATCTCTAATTGGATTTTCAATTTATTATTAAAAAAAAAAAAATAATGAATTGAAAATATGAATTGGTGCTAGGCCCAAATAACCTTAGCTGTTGGTGGTCTTTAAAACACAATCACAATATCTCTATGCTTGGCGCCCGTGTGCAAGAAAATGCGCGGTCGACGCAGTTGAACACGAAAGTCAGTGCGGTGGAGGAGCCGTGCCGGTTATTAAAAATTCGACTGATGACCAGTCCTATACTTCCCACCTAGTAAATATTTGCAAAAAATAAACACTCTTTTTTTATTCTTTGAAAAAAAGCATGGCCCTCTTTTTTTATTCTTTGAAAAAAAGCATGGCCCTCTTTTTTGTTTAGTGATCTACTGATGGCTAGCTTAATATAGCAAAAATTCGACTGATGACCACCGGAGTAAGGCCATAAGTGTTCCGTTTTTTCAATTTTGGTATATGGAACAGTAAAAACAGTTCATAAAATGGATACGCGGGTTCGAAAACGCTTCAGTGCTTCTTATTCGAATTACGTACGTTAATAACTTCTTTAACACCTATATTACGTAAAATACTACAATGAAAAAAAATAATTTCCTTAAAACTTGAAATTCCTTCGACAGATAAAAATCGAAATCTAACTTTCAGAGGGTGAAATATTTTATAAAAAAATATAATTATACCACGGTTTCGAGTTACATATCGATGGTGAAGAATGGCAACCTTCCATGTCATGATTTGCAGAAATTCAGCAAGCTTCTATGTCAAAAACAGACACTTTTCAGGGGGACGATAACAATGTTTTGAACCATTATGTTCTAACATTTTCTTTCATATTAAATTAAATTAATACACTGACAGGATGTTGTAACAAACTCGTCTGACATAGGAGGTTGTCGTTCTTCACTTGACATAGGAGTTTTGTTGTGTTTATTCTTAATAACATGGAAGATTTTGCCAGCAAAAAGAAGGCTAATTTGTAAATCGTTTAATTCATAATTTTCAAATCTGCAGAAATTGACATAGAAGGTTATTGTTTTGCTGCAAACGGAGACCTAGGAGTTTGCTGTTCTTCACCATCGATATTATAAAGTTTTTCTCAGAAAAATATGTAAATAGTCAAGAATAGGTTAAACAGATTCTGGGACATCGAAGCTCTTAAAAATGTTGAATCTCCCATCAAAATACATAATGTGGCGGTCTTGCGGGTCGCTTTTTATTTTATTCGTAAATTATAGGTAGGTATAGTAGGTACTATAATCCGTCCAGTCCAGATTGGAGTTTCATGCTTTCACGGCCGGTAGACATCATGGTAGCAAATGTTTCCGGGCTAAGTAGCCGTGGTCCAATGGATTTTACTCCGTACGTTTCGCCCAAAGCTCCGTTGGCCATCTTCAGCGGCGATTGGCAATACGATGTGATCTTTTTGCCGGTCGACTGGTGACATCAGTCACCAGTCGATCAGTCACCAGTCGACCGGCAAGAAGATCACATCGTATTGCCAATCGCCGCTGAAGATGCCCAACGGAGCTTTGGGCGAAACGTACGGAGTAAAATCCATTGGACCACGGCTACTTAGCCCGGAAACATTTGCTACCATGACGTCTAGTCCAGTTTCGCCCGAGTGTAAATCTTTCTATTTTTTTTTTGCTCACTGCTCGTCTCCCTTTTGTATAGTAGCGTTTTTTTGTATCTGTAATGCGGATCTTAAATGGACGTTTATTAACTTCCCATTAAAAGTTGTTGTAATGGGTTCGACTTTGCGTATGCAAAATTTGGACATATATCAGCACGTTTTGGGGTACACAGAGATATCTCTAAAACCAGTAGATTCGGACATCTACTGGTTTTAGAGATATGTCTGTGTATGTGTGTACGTACGTTCATTCGTACGTTGGTGAACTTTTTTCGACTAATATATCTCAAGAAAAAAATAACGATATCGACTCCCGATCAATTTCATTCGACGCATAATTGCATAATGAACCCCTGATAAGGTTTGCAAAAAATTTGAATTGGCGGTTTTCTTTTTATAATAAAAAAAAACATGTTAACCTGTATTGCAAATAGTTTCTGTACGGTAGACTGGTCTCTATAATCTCTAAGGGCACCCATAACGGGAATTTAGCAGGGTGGTTTTACCCACACGCCAAGCCTCTTTTTGAACGGTGATCATGATCCATATGAAACGCTTTTCGATGCTATAATGAAAAACATTTGAAAAACCCGTTACATAATGAACCATTATACGTACAGTCACGGACTTAAAAAAGTTTACACCTGTATCATCTAGTTACCGGTTTTTTTAATTTTTGCATATTGTAATTTGGCTTTTGATATTAATGTATCAATTACTAAGGTTACATCCTAAAAATTCAGTAAAAAATTATTATCAAAACACCTCAGTTGTTTATTATACAACCCAAATTACTCAATATTATTCAAATAAAACATAAAAAGATTTGATAATATTTGATACTAGCAAATTCCTTCCTCCAATCTTCCAATCATCGTTTTAATAATTTCGAAGCATTTAAACGACAATTTTTCTTTTAATTTTTGACATCTATCTATATATTTAAAACACAAGCCCTATTTCTCTAGACAATCCGCCAGCAACCCCTGCTCAACCGATTGACATAATTTTTTTTTAAACTGAGGCCTTTAGTCCACAGATATGTTATCGCTATTTTTTTTTGGTGAAATTTCTTTAAAAGGGGTGATTTCAAGCGATAATAGTAAAAATGACGAGGGGGGCAGTGGGGTGAAGAGAAACGTAAACAGAGAAAATCCATCGGCGTTCACGATACATGAGTGTGAGAGAAATGCAAATATGTACGCATGTCGTGGATAGGCAATGCAAACAATAAACAATGAAACATCTTGACAGTTGTACATTTTAATTTTTAGAGCCCAGATTTTAATAGGGTTATATTGACAAAATTTCCAAAAGTATTTAAAATTAAACAATAAAGATGTATATGTACGTGCAAACTTTTTTTCTCTTTTAAATATAGTACTTAGTTTCTCAAATACCGACAAACTCATCGATTTTTTTCTGAAGATCATTTGTACGTAAGTAATTACACTGATAGATACGTTCTATAGCTTCTAAAAAACTACTATTTTACGTACACTTTAAAGTTACGTTTGAATCAAAAATATTTATCAAAAATTATATTAAAAACATATCGTTAAAAGCTAGGTTATGTGTCTTACTCACGCGTTCGTATACACAATGATATTGAGAAAGCTTGAAATATATATTTCTTATTGTTTTCTTAATAAAGTGATTCATATTACATATAAAAAAGGTTTGTGTTGGCAAACATTTTTTTTTGGCGATAGCCTTTACTAAACCATTGTTCTTTGAAGACAGTGTTAAGTTGTCGCAAAAAAGTTTTGCACGGGTACACTAGTTTATATTACTTATTAAAAACTAAATTTATTGCTTAGTTACTGACTTTTTGTTAACTTACACTGAAGAACTCAAGTGTAACTTTATTAAGTCCGCGACTGTACCTCTTTTCGATGCTTATAATGAAATATGGTTACTATGGCAACGAAGTAAATGAATATTGTATACGACTCGCGATGCACACTTGCCAAGGCTCGTGTGCGCTCGTCTACTACTCGTGCTGAAAACATCGCGCCTGACGCATACAAATGTATTTAACACACTAGTTACACAATATACTAATATATGGTATTAGCAGCGCCATCAAAAAAATTGACAAAATGTGATAGTATATTTTATTAATTGGATGTTTTTCATATTTTGACTTTTTGTGACGTAAGCTTTTATAATACGTTTATTGTTGAACAAATAAATATTTATTATCTTTGTATCTGTTTATCTATCTATAATATTATTATCTATAGAAAACATGGAGAGGTTACGAAAGCCAACAACAAATTCAATATAATTTCTTTGTTAATTTCATGCTCTTGATTGCTCGGCCGACTTATCTATAGGCTTGCGCAAAACAATTCCAAAGAACATGGAACATTAATTCCTTTGTTGAGAGGAACTATCTACTTAGTTCCACGGTTTCGCATCAGGCACCTCTACGTTGAAGGAAAAACAGTGTTGACGTCTTTTTCTAATTGTAATAGGGTCGATTATTTCAACCCTTTCTTTTCCCTTATCACTTTATTTTATAGAGGTTGACATACCTAGACATGTTTCTAACAGCAAAGGGTTATTTGCGCCCAGCACCCAATAATTCATAAGTGTCAGTTTATTAGGTATTGAGGTGACTTCAAATGAAGTTAAACTTCTTAGGGGGCGTCGCCTCGACGGTTTCAAGGGTAAAATGTTGGCTATATGAAACGAAAATGTGTGACAAAAATGCGGTGACGGGAAATTATCATAACAACCCTAAAAAATAAATCAATTGCAGTCATATGGCTCATTCTGATCCATTAATTTTATATAGATTATAATTAATATTGTGTTTTAAATAAAAAAATGTAAAACATTTTCCACATTTAGAATTTAAGTAATCAATAATTTATACCAATAATATAGAGTAAACGTCTATTAATTATTATATTATTCATCCATAAGAAGTTTCACTTCGGTTGTGTGTGCTGCGACACGTGTCTTATTTAAATCCTGGGAACTGGGGGCTTTAGAGGAGCCGTGGAAACGCCATATAAACGACGCGAAGGCGGGTTTTTTCAAACATTACCTAGATTTGTTAATTGTTGCCACACATAATATTATCTATAATTGTTATAAGAATAATTAAGAGCACTGTGGTTTAATTTAATAATAAAGAGTTTAGTCACGTCTAACCACAATAATTTTATTAATGAATGCACATTTCAAGAGCTATGCTCCCATCTTCAGCAAATACTAGAGTTTAGTATTTGCTGAAGATGGGAGCATTGCTCTTGAAATGTACATTCATTAATAAAATTATTGTGGTTAGACGTGACTAAACTCTATTATATAATTGTTATACTTATTGGAAAAATTGTAACACACCGGACATTTTGGAATGTTGGTGATGAGAGTCAAAAATCAAAATACATTTTTCCTCTTTAATTAAAAAAAAAAGAATTTGTAAGATTATTTGATTTTATCAATAATTCTAAACATCAGTTAGGTTAACATTGGTGTGTAAGTAACGTGCGCAAAGCCTAAAAAAGGGTTTCCGTTAAGTCTCCGAAAAACTTGCAAGATAACGGAATTATGGACAGAAAGATGTTTGTATGTATATAACCAGGTGCCGTGTACTTATAATAATGCATACACGCCACCTCAAAACTCAAGAACTACTAAACCGATTTTCATAATTATTTCAGTGGCAAATAGCCCATACTTTCAAAAGTAACGCAGGCTTTATAATTCAAGTTCAAATTATTTATTCCTCAGCAAAAAAAATATACAAAATAAACAACTGCGTTTTACAAAAAGAGGATTTCCTGCCCAACTTGGAAGACCAGTGCTAGGGCAGGAGTCCAGAAATACAATTTCATGAGTTTGTCAGGTGTGTGTGTGTGTGTATGTATGTGTGCGTGTACTATACAAAAGGGAGATCACCAGTGAGCGAAAATAGAAATTTGCACTCGAACGAAGCTATGTTGGGATAAGAGACGCCTGCAGATTGGGGAAACTTGATTCCGGGATAAAATTTTAAAATGCCCGGACAATTCAGATCAGTTTTGAGTCTCGACCAACTGCAGCGGCAACCCTAACCGGGCTTATATTATGCGAGAAAAAATTTAAAAAAAACTGATTTTTAGTTGGTCCCCTCAAAAAAACGCGATATTATTTTTGTATATCACATATTTTGTATGTTCAATAATTATAAATTCGATAATAATAGTTTTTTTATACGGCTGAAATGCAATTGAAAGATTTTTTCGTTGGAGAGCAGCAAATTATATAATTGTTTCGAAACATATAGGAAAAAATCATTTTACCAACCAGTGGTCACAATCAGGATTCTAACCTGAACCTTTCCACTTTCGCGGCGGAATGAGCTTACAATACTCAATCGTGACAAGATTGCTAAACTAATATTCTCCATATATGCTTCAGCCTTCAGAATCAATAGATTTTCACTACATGCGAGCGTCAATTCATATCTTCTAATTCAATAGCTATATGATATGAAGTGAATCCTCGTACCAGCGAGAGTCTAACATGAGAGTGAAAATTATTTCGAATTATAATTGTTTCGAAACATATAGGAAAAAATCATTTTACCAACCAGTGGTCACAATCAGGATTCTAACCTGAACCTTTCCACTATATGTTTCGAAACAATTATATATTTGGCTGCTCTCCAACGAAAAAATCTTATAAATTCGATGTACGTCAAACTTGCAGTAGGTACCTATTCGAGAGATCTTTAATCTCTCGTAACCTCTATTATAGACCCTTTGAATGCATGAAATAAGGTCAGGGAATGTTTAAATAAAGTTATATTATGCAAGATGAATTTTAAGCCCAACGAAAACATTCGATTCTGGCAATCGGAAATTTAGAATGCGTGCAATTTTAATACGAGAGCCTATAAAACAGCAGACAGTAGGTACACAGGCCGTGGATGCACACCTGTTGTACTCCGGTCTACAGGCACAGCGGAGCGCGTTGTTCAACAACAGATTGTCTGAAAACAACGACGCGGCGGCGGCTCGGTTGGCCGCGACGTGTCACACCACGTGGTGAAGGACAAATAATAAGAGGCAACTGCCAAGTTCTACGTGCAGCGCTGCGCTTCGTATTTTAACGCATTGTGTGTGAACAAAATCCAACCTTAACGTGGAATAGTCCACTTGAATTGACCACACCTTGATTATATTTTGCCTCGAATTAGACAAAATATGGATAATTGAACAGCTTTGATTGAAAAATGTAGCGGGCTTGAGAATAGCCGAGAGTGTAGCAATGCTGTTGTTTACATGGAGTTGCTATGGTTCCTCTATTAAAAGATTAAAAACAATTAGGGGTGGTCCTGGATTGGCCCATAAACTGCACCACATCCTAGAAGGATTTTTGTGCTTCCCCTTTAGCTGGATCTAGTCCACAAATAGCCTGGATCTTCTTATGAGCTCCAGAAGATTTGGCACTAGATTATCCTGTGGAATAATTCCATCCTCATCTATATATCCAAAGATGGTTGTCCTTCTGTAGGCTAGCGCTTCACATTCGAACACGATATGGGTGGCTGTTTCATCCTCCATATCGTGGTTCCTCTATTACAAGTCCCCAGTTCCCGGGTTCTAGTCCGAGAGTTGGTAAAAGTGTCAATTGGATTTTCAATTTATTATTAAAAAAAAATAATAATGAATCGAAAATATGAATTGGTGCTAAGCCCAAATAACCTTAGCTGTTGGTGGTCTTTAAAACACACACACACAAACGAAAAATGTACCGGCGTAATATTAATATTTTCAGGAATTCCCCTTCTGAGTTTCAGTAATTCCTGACTTGTTTTGAATTGAATTGTGATTTTTATCAGTAGGGTTGCCAGATGCCCTGTATTTTACGGGTTACCCTGTTTTTCAAGATAATACAAAAACCCATAATTTCGAAAATAAAATACGGGGTAAATAAAGCTCCAAGTTACAAGTCAAATGTAATTTTAAGTTATCTTGCAAAGATTTTTAAATATTTGCTTCTCAAAATGAAGAGCTTTTAAAAGCTGTTTCTTCTAACCATAAATATAAATTTAAAAAATAGATTATCTTCATTAAACATTGCTGTTTTAATTGTCTCCCGTAAAAATATCTAAAACCCGTATTTTTTATACTGGTAACCCTTTAATCAACTAACGGCAGGTGGCAACTCTTTTATGAGATTCTCGCATAAAACGCGAATCTGGTTGTCCTGAAGGTGTTTGCCCAGAAACCGACCCACTTCTTCATACTTTATGAACAGAAGATTTGGATCATTTCTTTTTCCCCTAAAACATCAGAAAGTCGTCCCAGTAAGAAGGCCGCAAATTCATTTTAGGGGTCAATTTAACATTTAAAATTATAGTATTATGTTATTTTGCAAGTTTTGATGGCAAAACTCGATTCCATAATTTTTGTCTATCTATCTATTTGTGCTCATCACTCAAGAACGGCGGGATCGACTTTTATGAAGCTTACAATACTATAAAATCCACCGGCACCCATATATTTTAAAGTATTGTAATAGTACTTTTCTGTCAAAAAATGGCATTACCGCGAACGAAGCCGCTGGTAATAAATTAATGTAATAGTTCATATAAAATAATAGTTTTTCAAAATTTCATGTGGAAACTGACAGTATTTCTTAATAAACATAAAAAAATTATATAATCATGACAGTTATTAGATATAGGTTAAAATTGCATAAAAAACGAGTGTCTTTTGACCGTTGGTATCACTGATTAGAAATAAAAAATTTGAGCATGTGTTGATATTTATTGTTTTAACGTTAAAAATTATTGATTAAAAGAATGTAATTGTTGAAAATTGTTTTTGAACGTTCCTTTTTCACGTGTGCGATAAAAGTTTTGCTGTGTTTTTCGTAAAAATGTGTTTTTTGTTCTAAAAAAGTTTCGCATTATAAACGCCTATGAACTGTCAATTGTTATGATAGCTGGATGATACCCTGCTGCAGAGCCGATTGTAATTTAAGTGATTTTTAATAAACTGTATTATTTTCTGTCTTACATGATTATTGGCGAGGACATTTTTATGATTTCCTTATATAATATTATAAGTAATGTACAATAATTATATATGAATGAATAGGTATATTAGTAAATAGTAATTATATTATTTGCTAGCGGTCACCAAGGCTCCGCTCACGTATATTTAGTATATTGTTAATTTATTATCCCCCGCGAGAAATTCTCTCCCTGCGAAGCGAAATATGCTTTATTATCCCCCCGTGAGAATCTCTCCCCCTGCGAAGCTAAGTCGGGCTTAAAATCACTTAGAAATAGTTTGCATTAATGGTGTCACATAAATAAACCCAACCTTTTTATATGAGTGAAAACCACATCCAGATTGGTTCAGTCATTGCCGAGATTAGCGTGCACAGCGTAAGAAGCATTATAGCTTCTGCAGGGTGTTCCACGACACCTCATGACATTTTTCAAAAGGCGCAGTCGTATACGGAAAACACTACGGTACAAGCAGAGCTGCTGAGCCCACCAGATTTTTTTCTATAGATATAGATTTTCAAAGTTGGCAATCCTACAATCGTTTGTGTGCTTATAATATGCTTTGTGTTGTAACTTCAACACGAAGCATAAGCTCAACTTTGAAAAAAAAACCTACAACTTGTAGGTTTTTTTTCAAACAAAGTTTATGTAACGCGTCTGTGTATATTAGCTCGGGGATCTCCGACTTCCGAGTGTCTTGTCTTGTGCACACGTGGCTCGAGGTTTCAACTTTCCTTGAAGTCGAGCGAACGTGACCCTGTATTATAATATTATAGCATCAGGGGTAGCGACTCCGTGTTGCCTTTAGCAGGTATAAAATAAATTCAAGTTAGACAATATTAAGTTCACGATTCACTGTTAACGTCGTACCTCTATTTTTACGCACCTCTCGCGTATTTAATTCTTCAATTTCTCCGATTTTTTTACGTGTTTGCGTGCCGGTCGTTAACTATGTAAAAATAAAAAATTCTCGTATCTGCCCGTCACACAAAAACTCCTCAACTCTGCACTTACGGGTCGACATTAATATTAAAACTCGCTTTTTCGGTATCACATGAAACGTCTAAAATCCGTCGACATGGCGAATTAGTTTTTTTTTTCGCCATTACAAGTCCTTGCTTCACTCTTATGTTCGTTGGAAATTACCAGACTTAGCTTAAATAATAATATAAATACTTGAATACATGGTTTCTTATAAAATTGTTAAGAGTGTTTCCTACCGGAAGTTACCCCCTGCATCAGGGGCGGACCGTGAGTTTGTGGGGCCCTGGGCTAATACAACTTGGGGGCCTGCCTAATTAATCAACTAATTGCCATTTTGTCAAAAAACTGTTTTCGATAATGATGTTCTAGGTACACGGTATAGGAAAAAAAAGAGGACAATAAAATGTTTTATTTATATAATAGCCGCCACATTTCATTGGAATTCTAGTCAAACTGGCCAGTTACTAGACATTGACTCGATATTATACTGGCCAGCGCCTGGCTTAAGTCTAGTCAAACTAGCCAGTTACTAGACAGAAACTAGATTTCATTTCTTCAATGGGGGCTGGGGGCCCTTTATGCAGCCCAAAAAGCCCTTATATAGATCCGGCCCTGCTCTACATTATCTCTAATCCTTTCTTCTCTCCTAAAAACGGTTACCACTCTCCTGACGCTATTTTTAAAGCTAACGCGTTTGGGTAAGCGCCAAATGAAGGACCGAGATTCACAGTACAGTTCCTACAGGCGAAAAATTGAAAAAATATATATCCTGGAAAAACTCACAACTCTTTAAAAACACGTAACCAAAACTTTTTTCCAAAAAAAAATCTTGCAGTCCTTCGTTTAGCATTTACCCGAACCATTTGGCTTTAAACACAGCGTCGGGAGAGCAGTAACCGTTTTTAGGCGAGGGGAAAGGATTTGAGATGAAGAGTGCAGGGGGTAACTTCCGGTAGGGAATACTCAAGAGCCGTTTGTGAAACGTAGAGTCGATTTTTATATCGGAACGATTTGAAATATAGAGCAGTGATGTAGAATCTAACATTTTTGCCATTGGTATAGAATAGGGATGGCGAACCAATGGCACGCGTGCTATAGGTGGCACGCGACAGAATATTGTCGGCACGGCATGGACTGAGGTACAATATCGAAATAATTAAAAATATGTTAGATGCTAATCTCTAAAAACTTTAAACTATCATTCAAATTTCAAATAACACAATATGAGATTACAGTTGTGGTCCTGTGGTTAGCGTCGCGGCCTCTGTATCAGACTGCCGTGGGTTCGAATCCCACCTCCGCTCATGGATGTTTTGTGATGTCATTTAGTTTTAAGTTAATTATTATTTAATGTAATCAAGACGCTAATGACCTAAGTTGTCGACGCGTCTATAATTTACAATAAATAAAAAACAAAATATGAGATCGACACGACAAGTCGACGAAAGTTTCATTGCGCTCAATTTTACAGTAATTTTGATTATTTTTTTGTCCACTAAATTTCATTGGTCGCTTAAGTTGGCACGGCTGCACATCATTAAACATTTTTTTAAACAGATTGGCACGTAGATGTGAAAATGTTCGCCATCCCTGGTATAGAATATAAACAATTAATTCTACGATGGAAAATGAAAGAAAATTGATCAGTTTTTTCTTCACTTCCACAGCATTGGTTTTATTTATTATAATTACTAGCTTTTGCCCGTGAATTTTCCCCACAGATTCGTTCGCATAAAATAATGTCAGTTTTATAACGACATATTTTTGCCTATAGGTACGTTCACTTTTATCCTCGCTAGGGGTGGTTTTCCGAGAGAAAAGGGATGTTCCATCCACCGGAGAGGTGGGACTGTGTATCCTGATCATTTTTTGTACCACCAAGAATTCGTACCGGATTTTTTAAAAGTTACAAACTTTTCCATCTAAATGCGTTGCAAGGTAGCGTTTAGTTTTATTCAAGTAAAATTTAAGGTCAGCCTGCAGTACTCAGGGCTGCCAGGTTTTTTTCGTTTTTTTATTTTTACCCGGACAAAACAAGTACTGACTAAGCCTGCAGCTGACCCCCGCCCTGAAATCTGGAATACAGTCTGAAAATTCATGACGCTTACTTCATATACAGGGTGCTGAATCGTTTTGTGGGTAATAGGGATTTCACCGTAAAATCAAACTTTTGCATTTCCTGCGTCCCTAATTATTTTAGGAAAAATATCTTCGAATAAAAGTTTTAGAACATAGCATTCTGCATCTAAATCATTAAACAAAATTAATTTTGCATGGTTTGTAACGGCAGAAATTTTATATGAAAATGTCAAAATTACCTCAAAAACAGATAGCGATAGCCATGGAACAAAATGATGACGTTTTAGCTGTCAGAATAATTTCTTATCACTTTGTTCAAGTTCCATGGCTATCGCTATCTGTTTTTGAGGTAATTTTGCCATTTTCATATCAAATTTCTGCCGTTACAAAGTATGCAAAATTAATTTTCAATTATTTGCGAGAAAATTACTTACAGGATCTTATTTAGTTAACAATTAGATTAACAATCAATATTGTTATTACTTCCTATACTGTACAAATTCACTTTGTACAGTATAGGAAGTAATAACAATATTGATTGTTAATCTAATTGTTAACTAAATAAGATACTGTAAGTAATTTTCTCGCAAATAATTGAAATTATTACTAGGCATATCCGGCCTATTTTGAGAAAAGCAACATTCATTGTAGTGTTGTTATAAAAAATAAAAATAATATTAGCTCTCGCAGTTTGTGGACTTGCGGTGTATTTGTGCTATATATAAGAAAAGATTAAGTGTACGCCATGGGCACCGTGGAGTAATTGGAAAACTTGCCCGACGCGATATTGGGTGTTCCGGGTTCGATTCCCGGCGGTGCATTTAAATTTTTCTTATGTAGCCTTTCTACACTAATTAATAAGGGCATGTTATGGCGATTAATATCGTCTGATGTCCTTATGTTAATTTCACTAAAATAGTGAATTTGTACAGTATAGGAAGTAATAACAATATTGATTGTTAATCTAATTGTTAACAAAATTAATTTTGTTTAATGATTTAGATACAGAATTTTATGTTCTAAAACTTTTATTCGAAGATATTTTTCCTAAAATAATTAGGGAAGCAGGAAATCGCAAAAGTTTGATTTTACGGGTTACCCGCAAAACGATTCAGCACCCTGTATATTAATTTATTTCCCGTAATTGAAATTTGAAATTGCCCGAATTGCACTTAGAATGTTGAACTATCGTTTGTAAGATCTGATTACAATATGATATCTATATGTCTCTCATAACTCTTGTGTGTACGCCCTTGGTCTAGCTTTTTTTAAATTTGTTTTTTGGTGTTGAAAAATGTTCGAATTATCGGACTGTTATTTTCCTTCAGTTAAATTAGCGACTGGTTTAAATGTTATTAGATTTTATGTTTGAAGTTTTGAACGTATATCGAGAGAAATGCGACAACTGAACAAATTAATATTACATAGCATGCTATGCTATGTTGCAGGCAGCTAAAATGCTGACTGAGTCACTGGTTCCACGTAGCACCATTACGACAGTTTGCACGCGGCACCACACTGCCGCCGCTCTAAACGCGTACTACACGTTCAACTGGCCACTTTACAGACAACATTATTATTACTTCCCACCTCTACTATGGTAGGGAAGTAATGGATTCAGTCCGAAAACAATATTTCGAGATTTTAACAGATTTTCACGTTTTGAGACCCTAGCAATCGTTTAAGATCATTTTCTGACTGATGTCTGTATGTGTGTGTGTGTGTATGTGGTCAATTTTTCGCCTTCGATATCTTAAGAACGGAACAACATACGGGCATGCCGATTGTTCTATTGTGTTTATCAGCCTTTAACTTAGATCTGATTAGATTTTGAGTCAAATCGGTTCAGTGGATCCTGAGATATTCAAAAAAACGTCCTCAATGTCACGTATTAACATAGGTAAAAAAAAATATAAATGAATTCTAGATGTTATAATATGAAAAAAATGTAAATATTTTTTTTCTCTAAAATGTATAGTTTTCGAGAAAAAAAATATTTTACTAAAAAAAATAAAAATTGTACGTAAATCAAGGTAACCATGATTTTTGCTATATTAAGCTAGCCATCAGTAGATCACCAAACAAAAAAGAGGGCCATGCTTTTTTCAAAGAATAAAAATTAAATTGTGTTTTAAAGACCACCAACAGCTAAGGTTATTTGGGCCTAGTCAAAGAATAAAAAAAAGAGTGTTTATTTTTTGCAAATATTTACTAGGTGGGAAGTATAGGACTGGTCATCAGTCGAATTTTTTGATTTTTAATTACTTCGTGAGAAAAGCGATATAACACAAAATAATACGGCTATAGGCGCTGACAGGCAATTTTTAGTCGACCGACTGTTGACTAGAGTGCCCGCGGTGAGAGATGAAGCCAGGTGCACGTCATCAATAATATGCTAGTGAACGCCTGCTTGCCCGCAGACAGTGCCGTTTTATGACGTTAGGTACAATTTTGGCAAACTGCTATTGGATCTCCAAAACAGCCAATAGCAAGCTAGAAGGCGGGCGCAATGCATTCACGTTACTATGACGCGGTGGCTTCATCTTTCGCCGCGCGAGGTCTACCAAGCGTTCTTGTGAACATCTACAACTGTGTGAACGCTGATGGTCACCAAATAGTAAACAATATTAATTATTTTTCAAACTCTTTAATGACCAACGCGTATCGCCTATACTATAAAATGCAAAAGAATTTCAGAGTTACGTTTTGTTACTATCCCACAGGAATTATCCCCTCCGCGAGAAATTTATCAAAATAAAATATAGCCTATATCACTCAGGGATAGTGTAGCTTTCTATTAGTGAAAGAATTTTTAGAATCGGTTCAGTAGTTCCAGAGTTAACCCCCTACATACAAACAAACAAATAAATTTTAGCTCTGTATAATATTAGTATAGATATTATTTTGCGAGTTTTGATGGCAAAACTTGAATCCAGAATTTTAGTCTGTCTGTCTATTTGTATACTATCATCACTCGAGAACGACGAGACCAACTTTTATGAAACTTGGAATTCAATCCACCGGCACCCAGGTTTAAAGTAATGTAATAGAGTACTTTTCTGTCAAAAAATGGCGTTAACGCGAACGAAGCCGCTGGCGCTGGTAATAGATTAATGTAGTTCGTATAAAAAAATAGTTTTACAAAATGTCATGACAGTATTTCTTAAGTAAATATAAAGAAATGTATTCATGACAGCTATTATATAGGTTAAAATTGCATTAAAAACGAGTGTCTTTTGACCGTTGGTATCACTGATTAGAAATAAAAAAATGTGAGCATCGAACTGTCACTAAATTACTCAAATTTTAGTTGTGTTGATATTTATTGTTTTAACGTTAAAAATTATTGATCAAAAGAATGTAATTGTTGAAAATTGTTTTTGAACGTTCCTTTTTCACGTGTGCGATAAAAGTTTTGCTGTGTTTTTCGTAAAAATGTGTTTTTTGTTCTAAAAAAGTTTCGCATTATAAACGCCTATGAACTGTCAATTGTTATGATAGCTGGATGATACCCTGCTGCAGAGCCGATTGTAATGGTGATTTTTAATAAACTGTATTAATTCTGTCTCACTGATTATTGGCGGGGACATTTTTATGATTTTCTATATAATATTATAAGTAATATATTATTATGAATGAATATAATATAGTAATTATATTACCTACTTATTCATATATTTTGGCTTTGCACTTAAAAAATGCAACGTATCCTAGTTTAGTCGTTTCCAGTGATGCCTGTACAAACCAACAAAAATTCTGGAATCGTATTTCGCCTCTTATATAGGTACTTATCATACAAAATATGTAAAATCTGGGAAAACTCATAAGAAAAATTAAATGACTAGCGGTCCCGTCCGGCTTCGCCCGGCTGCTAAGAATCTATGATTTATTATCCACCCGCGAGAAATTCTCCCCCTGCGAAGCGAAGTCGGGCTGGTGGTGTTTATAATATTAATAGGATTCCGCCAATATGCTAAAATGTAAAAGAATTTCAGAGTTACGTTTTGCCCCGAAAGAAATTTATCAAAATAAAATATAGCCTCCATCACTCAGGGATAATGTAGCTTTCTATTAATGAAATAATTTTTAGAATCGGTTCAGTAGTTACATAGATTACCACCTACATATAAGCTCGCACAAACTTTTCCTCTTTATAATATTAGTATAGATATAACAGGATTATTTCACTCCCCACGTCAATATTGTCGCACCCACCTTTTGCCGGGCCCTGATCGTTTGCTACAAGCAAAAACTGCGAAGCGTAGAGGCATCTGAAATACGCGTGGCTTGTGTACTACTGCATTTATAATGTGGGATATCATTCTGACGTAGCATCGTGTGTACGTAAAATGTTAATACAAAGCGCAAACGGGAAAGTCGTGCTACGGATTGTAAATCTCTATCCGTTTTCTGTTTTCAGTCACTGAAAGATTGTAATTTTTGAGATGAATTGGATTTTGTACACCAAATGAACGCTTGATTCCTTTTCAAAGATTTAATTAAACTTAAGCCAATTAATTATTTTTTTAATCCCCAAACACCTGAACTCCCAAAATTGTATTAAAATGTTATAAAAATGTTTGATAATATTCATAAAAAAACTCGGGTCGCAGTGGCAAAACCCTGCCGACAATATAGTGTATTTGCTAATACTGGCATTGTGGCATTATTATGTGAACTTAAGTTTGTTTTTTGACAAAATAAAAAATTTAACCCCTTAATACATCCCTTAAAATAATTAAATTTTTCTAAATTTCAATATTAGACATGGATTTTATTAGTACACCCAATTAAATACACCCTTCCATAAGTAAATCCGTATCAACAAACTAGTGTTTTCATAAAATTTGAAAGTCCGGTCCTGTAGGGCCGATTTTATTAAAATTTTAGCAGGACATTTTAATCTTTACTAAAGAGTTAAATTTCAATTTTGAAACGATTCTGACAAATTTTTCGGTATTTTTGGGCCCAAAAACTTTTTGGAACCCCTAAATACAACCCTGAAAATGGTCCGATCGGGCCCATTTTAAATAGGCTTCTTGTGGTGATGGGTTCCAGTGTGTGTACCAAATTTCGTTTCAATCGATTAAGTCTGTCGAGAGTTATCGTGTACACACACACACACACACACACACACACACACACACACACACACACACATATATATATATGTATATATACATACATATATATATATAAACATTTTCAAAAATGGTGCCAAAGTGTTCAGGAGGCTATGAAACATCGAGAAATTTTGGTCCGACCCCTAGGTCCCGCCATCCGACCGACGCCAATAGTGTATGTGCCATATTATGGCAATACACTAATAAAGTCAGTATACTTTAACATAGGTACAAAACTGTGACGAGACTTTAGTCTTTATTTTCGTTTTCTTCCTGGCTTTTCGGGTATAGTTTACGATACCTCAAGAAGTACTCGAAAAAGGCTGGGACATATTCAGCTACGGTCATAGAACAGTTTCCGCATAAAAATCGACATTGCGATTTGCGAGGGACGCCGCGGGTACCAGTTTATAATAATATTATAAGGTTACCCGGAATTTCTGTCTATTCACTTTTTCTTTGAGGTTTTTCGCAGTTTTCAGGTATTTTGATTCATATCTAATATCTCAAAGTAATGGTTGTAGCAAAAAAAATTTTTAATAAAAACTGTTTGGTATGAAGGCGGACGTATGTTGGTAAAATAGATTTTCTTCTCAATTGATATGCTGAGGTCAGTTCAAGGTCACCTCCTTTTTTAATCAGACCATATGAACATTTAGGAATCGTGTAGCCGTTATTTAGACATGAGGTTATTATATTATGCAGGGAAAACACCTTTCTAGAAAATTGTTGTTTGTTTGTTTGTACAGGTGCTGGTACCGTTCGAAGCCATTTTGAGGAAACTTGTCTTGTGAGCGCCTTCCCTTCCTACCGCTGCCCCTAAGGAGAAGCTATTATTTTTGTATTGTACAATAATCTTCCAAAAATGCTCAAAAAGTTTGTTTTATTAGCCTATCTATATAATGTAGATTCTGATCTTCAAAAAAAAATTCGACTGATGATCAGTCCTATACTTCCCACCTAGTAAATATTTGCAAAAAATAAACACTCTTTTTTTATTCTTTGAAAAAAAGCAAGGCCCTCTTTTTTGTTTAGTGATCTAATGATGGCTAGTGTCTCAAAACGTGAAGATCTGTTAAAATCTCGAAATATTTTTTTCGGACTAAATCCATTACTTCCCTACCATAGTAGAGGTGGGAAGTAAAAAAACGTGGGGCGACCCCATTGCACTCAGTTCGTATGAGTAACTTGGAACTTTCCATTCTGCACGTTGTATAAAATACTACATACATAAAATTACTTAGAAGTTTACATGTACATGAAGGTGTAGGTACCTATATTATGCATGCCTAGGTATATATCAACAAGTAGTAGACATTTTATTCGTTTCTAGAATGCAATTTCCATCGGCCTTCTGTTATATTCTTAGGTATACTATAATCACTTTTAAATGATTTTTGCCACACTCACTATATTAAATAGCTGCTTCAAAAGCATGTGTGAATGCATGTAAAGTTACTTTTAACAGGCCGGTGTGCGGGAACGTAATATTATCTTTGTTCAACACGCGCAAGAAATATGTAATTTCGTGGCTATACTGAGAGTGCAGGACGAAATAATAAATTCTCTGACTGTAGACGTATTTCGCCCACGCTCATTATGGGGAACTTGTACGCAAGTGTTGGAGATTTTACGACCCAAAAATCACTTCCACCATAATTGTTCCTGTTCATTAATTGTTCACAATTCTTTTACACTGTTTTAATAACCTGAATTTTATTTTATTCATCACCAAAAACAGAGATTCTTCCTTTTAAAATTTTAAGTTCACGATATAGGGGGAGGGGGGTGGCTACCCTTGAACCCACGGTCAGGGGCTTCGCCAGCTATATCCCGATCAAGGGCTTTACCTCTGGATCCGTCTCTCTTGGACCTGACCCTTAACCTCTTTCTGTAACTAGTATTTCATGACAACTCTGAGGGCGATAGTTTCGTCAATCAATCAGGTCACCCATTATTTCGCCCACGCTCAGCAGAGCCACGAAATGACATATTTCTTGCGATAGGGCAGAGGCACCACTTATAGCCACTACCCCACCTATGGCCACTTTGATTTAATTGATGGAATAATAAGCATAATATCTGTAAATCAATGAAATTTGTGGTGGTAGAATGTCATTCTGTTTAAAAGGAAGTTGGAGCAGTACTATAAATTTACTTAACCTATATTTCAGTCGCATATAATAGCCGTTAATTGGAAGTGTGTTTCTAGCGAGTTTTTGGGGTTTTCTAGCGAGTTTTTGGGGGTTTCAAGCGAGTTTTTTGGGGTTTCTAACGACATTTTGAGGGTTTCTAGCGAGTTTTTGGGGGTTTCAAGCGAGTTTTTTGGGGTTTCTAACGACATTTTGAGGGTTTCTAGCGAGTTTTTGGGGTTTTCTAGCGAGTTTTTGGGGGTTTCAAGCGAGTTTTTTGGGGTTTCTAACGACATTTTGAGGGTTTCTAGCGAGTTTTTGGGGGTTTCTAGCGAGTTTTTGGGGATTTCTAGCGAGTTTTTGGGGGTTTATAGTGAGTTTTTGGGCGTTTTTAGCGAGTTTTTGGGGGTTTCTAGCGCGTTTAAGGCTTTTTTGGGCTTGGAACCTAACGGTTGCCTGCGCCGGGTTTTTATAGACCTTGTCCCGCTTTTTGATATTCAGGATTTGGTCACTTTAGGTTTAAAGTAATTTCAAATCAAAAAAAAAGCAATAAACTAACAAAATCATTTTCAGTGAGAAGGGAGCTCTTGGAAACATTTTGCGTCCCCTTCCCCCTTTGGAAGTTTTCGTGCTCCCCTTTTGGAGCGCTCTCTTCAGTTTGTGTACCGCTGCCTTCATTTAAACCGAATGAATGAATGAATGAATTGTGGATTATAGACGCTCGACAACAAAGTATTTAAACCGATTTACACTGTAGAAAGTTTATTCAAAATCGGTCTAAGTAGTTCTTCTTGAGTAAATGCTAATTATAATAATAATAATAATAATAATGAAATTCTTTATTCAAAAAATGTCATGGTGACAAAGAAGAGCGTCAGTAAATGACAAAGTCATTTGGTACAAATATTTAAGTGCAAAGTTCGTACGGGCATTTTATAATTAATTATTCTTTAACTTTTTCTTTAAACAGTCTGTAGCTTTTTACAGTCGTAATCTCTGGTGGAAGACTTTCATAAAGTTTCACAGCAGAGTATCGAGGTCCTTTGGTAAATACAAAGTAGTTGTTTTTTGATAATGCTATTAACAGACAGATAGACATGACTTAATTCCCGTCTAGGTGTCATGCAAAATAACCAAAAACGTCCGTTTAAAACAACGAAATTACGGACAGAACTCAAGTTGCATTTTATCTATAATATAATTAGTGCTGATTTTTTCTGAGGGTCGGGTGAGGTGCAGACGGTGGTGTTAAAATTCACGAGAATTGAGATGGCTCCTCATTTACAAGGCCATGGCCGATATTTTGTCCAACTTCGTTCACAAAGTTTATCCTGAATCCTTTACAGTTTACAGGAATCTCGCATATGCCAAGCAGGGAATTTATATTGAGCTGATATAGCAAAGTATGTCTTTCATGCATATTAATAATATTAATTTGTATGGAAGTGTAAATACGCGATAAATGTAGTAAAAGTTTCAAATAAACAGCGATTTTAGAAAGTTTATTAGTTTTATATGCAGAAAACATTATTCTATCATCTTATTATATTTACACAGTGTGCTGTACCTGCGTTAGATTGCCAACAGGCAATCATATTTTATCGTATCGTAGTGCAGATATGTTGATTATAATATGGCGTTTCATGGCTTGTCTATTGTAAACCGTCAGTTCCCAAGCTCGTAATTCAATGACTGGTGAAAGTATCAACTAGATTTTCAGTTCAGTTTTAAAAATAATTAAGGGAATTGTACTTATTTGTATTGAGGGCAGATGGGAGACCGCATGGTCCTAGGATTGAATCCGATCCAAATTCCAATGAGCCATTTTCCTGAGAGTACCCACTTCTTTCAATTAACCACTAGAGGCAGCACTTGTGGTACGAACAAATATTATTTATTCCCCATTAGTGTCGTGTCATTTTAGTGGTATAACTTAATTATCTAATTAATAATTTAATAATTAAGTTGTACTACTAAAATGACACGACACTAATGGGAAATAAATAATGTTTGTCCCTACCATAAGAATTGAAAGGACTATTCTCAGGAAAATGGCTCATTGCCACAGCAAATAAATGATTATGCGAATTGGTAGTAGGTTCAAATAATTCTGGAAGTTTGTGACATTTAAGGGAAATTACGAGGAAATTATAAATTTAAATTTAAACCTTAATTTTTATCCCGAAAAAAATCTTAGATCTGTTTCAAATTCAGCAAAAATTCTACATTGCCTACAAAAAGCAGTAATTAAGCATTATTTAACAGCAAGTGACACTTTTTTGTTGTTTTTGGGACCCAGCTATCTATCTACTAATAATATTATTATGGTGAAACTGTACAAACGACACCAAATATGACTAACTGCCTGTTAAATAATTGTAGAAACATCGTGTTGTACAGGAAATCCTTTTTGTTACTTTTACCAGTTATGAGATTAGAACCTGGGAACAAGTGGCGGTTTCTCTGTAAGTGCTGCGGAGCTGCAGAACGCCCGGTATAAATAAAGATTTTATGTAGGTGCTTCGTAAAATTTTTATAATAGTAAATAGCTAATTTTAGGGTAGATATAACTTAAACAATAATTGGAAAAAATGAATCCTCACAAGATATAAAGTTCAGTAAGCAAATTTGCTTACTGAACTTTATATCTTGTGAGGATTCATTTTTTCCAATTATTGTTTATTAAACACACAAGTGATTAGAAGTATATTCATCATAGGTATAACTTGTTGAATTCATGTTTCGATACTTATTTAACACGCAGGTACCTAGGTACAGAGGAGGCAAGTCGCCACTTACAAATATCAAACTCTGTTCCGAGTCTATTTTATAAATAGAATAGGAAGTCGGGAATTGGCTGGGGGAAGATGCAGAACTATTATAGCTAGAATATTGTAGCTACGCCGCCTTGTAATACATACACTGCGTATTATAATTTATAGGTGTAAAAAATCATTGACTTTAGAGAGCATGGACTGCGCGCATTGCCTGTCATCAATGTCCCACTGGAGCCGTGTTACGGTTAAACCAATAATCGGTCAACGATTGGGGCATCTTTGGCATATTACGGGAAGATTTGACTTTTTGTTTTCTTTATTTCATCCTAACGCAATACTGGCGAGGAAAAACTTGTTAATTTAGGCCATTATTGTTGACAAGCAGCATCGTAGCTTATAGGACCTGGCAAACGGGGCCCGCGCCACGGGTGCTAACCCCGGAGAGGGTTCAATCAGCGATGCGAATATGATTATTTTCAAGCAAAGGACGCGAAATCACAATCTTGCTCTGGGCGCCGATGATACTAAATACGACGCTGTTGACAAGCATCAGCAATTATTGATTGGCCAATTATATTTTGCCATCGATGGTCTATTATTAATCATTAGAAATGGACCGATGTTACCCGGGTAATTACCATTATTGGGTCAGATATATGGGCGCCATTATCTTGCCATTCTTGCTAGTCTGGCAGTCAGTCATAGCCCGATTCTGTGCCGATTGTTAAATCCTATTTGGGGTGCCGGAAATATAAACATTCGTGACTGTGAGAGCGGGATAAAATAACTTGGATGCTAATCTCTCTCTCTCTCTCTTTTCGTTTTTTTTTGTTTTTCATGCAAATAAAAAAATTAATAAACATAATTATAATTTCTTTGTTTCAGGTAGCTGTTGACAATTGATTGAAAATTTAAAAAACTTTTTAACAAAAAAAAAACCTCCTTCAAAAAGCCACTAAAAAGAGGAAAAATAATGAAATTTTGAGGTCTGCGCCAATTTAATAAAATATGAAGTTGGTTAAAAAGAAGATATTAATCACTATACTATATTTTTTAATCGACTTCATATTTTATTAAATTGGCGCAGACCTCAAAATTTCATTATTTTTCCTCTTTTTAGTGGCTTTTTGAAGGAGGTTTTTTTTTTGTTAAAAAGTGTTTTATTTTTTACTTTTTAATGTCAAAATGTGACATTTACCTTAAAGGAATCACACGCCGTTACTCACTTTTATTAAACCGACTTTCTAACGCTGTCTGATGTGTCAAAAAGTGACATTTACCTTAGGGAATCACATGCCGTTACTAACTTTTATTAAAATCAGCCTAACTACTGAACCGATTTTGATGAAATTTCTATGGGACCAATCTGAACGTATATCCATTCAAATAAAAAAAACTTTTTCAAAGTCGGTTCATAAACGACGAAGTTATCCGCGAACACACATAATTTCCAAATCGGTTTATAAATGACGGAGTTCTGAGGTAACAAACATAAAAAAAAAATACAACCGAATTGAGAACCACCTCTTTTTTTGAAGTCGGTTAAAAAGACAACATCGCAATGCCACCACAAAACTTTTCCTCTACTTTGACGACACTGTGAAGTTTCACTAAGGTAAGAAAAAAGTCTTTTGTGCGAATGCCGATATCTCTTTTATATTAAATCTATACGTACATTATAATTTTCGAATGTCTGTGTGTCTGTCTGTCTTTCCACGCCCTCTAGAAGCCCTCCCGTTAACGTATAAGCTGAAACTTTGCAGACACGGGACAGAACCTTACGGAACCGGATGTTCGATTATCTCCTCGGGGCTAGAGGACAGCTTGGTGTAATGGTCAGCGTGCTGGCTTTTGGATCGAGTTGTCGTGGGTTCGAATCCCACCCGATCATGGATGTATGATGTCGTTTCGTTTCAATTCATGATATTGTATGATATAGTTTAGTTTTAGTTGATGATGTTATTTGATGTGTTTAAGATCCTAATAACCTAAGTTGTCGAGCGTCTATAATCTACAATATATAAAAAAAGGGTGTGGGTCTCGGGACCCCCGACAGATGTGAAACATCAAAGAAAACGTTATTGAACTCGGTGGTATTCTCTATGTAGTAGTATATATTTTTTCAAAAGCAGCAACTAACTGTTATGCTGACGTAATCCTATATACTGCACTGTAACACACGCGGTTGCCCGAGCGCGCGGAAGCCGAGAGAGAGAGAGAGAGTGCCGCAGTGGTGGGGAGAGCAGCAGCGAAGGAGCGGACCATAAATTTCGTTGCATATTTCCCCTCACGCGGCTGTTCACAGCCCAACATAAGATGTTTCACATCAAAAATCCTCGGGGGTAGAAATAGCGCGAGAAACACATGGTTACTTCCATAAAGATCTACTTATAATAAGTATGAAAAAGATTATTCAGAAACGACAAATAATAAGATTAAGGCCGCATAATTTATAAATTAACATTTTAGCCTACTAGTTATAGTTACTTATAAATCATAAATTATGGCAAAAAAATAGCGAAGTTCCTTATGTTTCGTCGTATTTGTCCTTCGGGATAGTTGTGCGATTTCTTTTGTCAATCGCGTACGTCCGTATTCCCGATTCCCGGCACGTCATGGTGGACAATGACTCCTATAATACAGGGTGTTCACGCAAAAATGAAGACGCTTACGGAAACATGTTTCAGACAAAAGTTGTTAGGTTCGATCTACTCTACAGCTGAAAAATATTTTCAAAGATACATGTTGTCCTATTTAAGCGTGGCAGACCAAAGTTCTGTTTTTTTTATGCAGCACTCTGTTTTTATTTCTGCACCTAATTGTAAATAGAAATTGTAAGGAAAGCGTTACTCAAAAATTTGGCAGTTTTTGAGTTTTTCAAGTTTTTTCGAAATTTTTGACATATGCGAACCTCTATCTAAAATTCGAGATAGCCCAAACGGAAACATTTATCAAAGTGATATTTTGGGGATCGATAGATAACAGACGGACAAATCAATGCTTGTGTTCGAAAAATTAGTTTACTATACAGGGTGTTCAAAATATTGTACTTCTTTTATCTAACTTAAATCACGTATAACTTTTGATTGTTTATAAATGCAACGGGGTAGGTTTTATCCCGGAATTGTATTCTTTAGGATATTTATTAACACTTCTAAAAAGAATTCCCCAGACCCAAATTTGATATTTTCGCATTTATATAACAACTTGAGTGTAATTTTGCGCAATTTCAGCTTTTGAAGGAACTGTCACAAAATTGCAAAATATGTTCTCAATGTTATTTTCCCTATGTTCAGTAAAACCGTTTACACACAGTACCTAAGTATATGAATATCGCGCCTTGTAATTCTTGAATTACTTGTATGTTAGTAGATAGGTACCTACGTCAGATCGAAAACTGCGAGAAATTGAAAAGTTCCCAAAAACTTTATTTAAGTAATCAGGCGTATATTTATGAATTCCTTAAAAAAAACCCGTTACTCGTTAGCTTTTATTTTTAGCACTATATTATTAACTTCCCATTGGAAGTTATTGTAATGGGTCCGAAAATCGAAATCAAAATGCATAACAAATTTTTATGTTTCAAGGTCACTACACTATTTTTACACTATTTTTAGAAAGATGTCTGTGTGTGTATGTACGTATGTACGTACGTACGTATGTGTCCATTTCTTTCTAAGACGAAATCTCGAGAATGAAAAATGATATCGACTACGTTAGGGTGCCAATCGACGCGTATTTTTTCAAAATCGGTTCAGCCGTTCTTTTTTCTTAACCAAATAACCTCCAAAAAAGTAGATTTTACACAATATCTCGCCAATAAAAAAATATATCGACTTCGTAAGGGTGTCAATCGAGACGTGTTAACGTCATTTTGATCCGACATAAATTTTATAAAAATCGGTTCAGCCGTTTTTTTTTATAATTATTGTTAAAAATAAATAATAATTATGTTTTAATGATTAAAATGGTTACTTTTCTGTGTAATATCTAATTTAATTATTGTTATTAAATATTTATCAAACTGGGAAGTTCGTCGTGTGGACCTCAAGGGTCGCACTTTTGTCCTAATAAACGACCCACCTCACGGCTTGTTATGTTTGCTTTAATTGTTAACGAGAAAATACCTCTTATAATTGAAAGATTTTTTCGTTGGAGAGCAGCCAATTATATAATTGTTTCGAAACATATAGGAAAAAATCATTTTACCAACCAGTGGTCACAATCAGGATTCTAACTTGAACCTTTCCACTTTCGCGGCGGAATGAGCTTACAATACTCAATCGTGACAAGATTGCTAAACTAATATTCTCCTTATATGCTTCAGAATCAATAGATTTTCACTACATGCGAGCGTCAATTCATATCTGCTAATTCAATAACTATATGATATGAAGTGAATCCTCGAACCAGCGAGAGCCCAACATGAGTGTGAGTATAATATAATTGGCTGCTCTCCAACGAAAAAATCTTTCAATTGCATACAGCCGTATAAAAAACTATTGTTACCTCTTATAATGTACATTTATTTAGCTCAGAAGAATACCCTAATATTAATTATTAAGGGCGGCGTAAATATAAATAACAAGCCGTGAGGTGGGTCGTTTATTAGGACTAAAGTGCGACCCTTGAGGTCCACACGACGAACTTCCCAGTTTGATAAATATTTAATAATAATAATTAAATAAGATATTACACAGAAAAGTAATCATTTCAATCATTAAAACATCAATAATTAAAAAAAAAAAAAAAAAAAAACGGCTGAACCGATTTTTATAAAATTTATGTCAGATCAAAATGACGTTAACACGCCTCGATTGACACCCTTACGAAGTCGATATAATTTTTTATTCGCGAGATATTGTGTAAAATCTACTTTTTTGGAGGTTATTTGGTTAAGAAAAAAGAACGGCTGAACCGATTTTGAAAAAATTTCTTTCAGATCATATTTACGTTAATACGCGTCGATTGGCACCCTAACGTAGTCGATATCATTTTTCGTTCTCGAGATTTCGTCTTTGAAAGAAATGTACACATACGTACGTACGTACGTACGTACACACACACACACACACACACAGACATCTTTCTAAAAGTAGTGTAAAAATAGTGTAGTGACCTTGAAACATTAAAATTTTTTTTCCTTTTTGATTTCGATTTTCGGACCCATTACAATAACTTCCAGTGGGAAGTTAAAAATAGAATGTGGAACAATCTACTAGCGTAAGGTGGCTGAGTAACTAAAAACTGAATGCCGGATGTTTAGCACAGGTAGTTTAAAGTTACTACTTTCTAATTTGTGACCTGAAATAGAATGCATTCGACGTAGCGTATTTAGCATTCTTTATTGTTTGATGGAAACCAAGCGCTGCAAGATTGCGAATATCGTGTCTGCAATAGAGACGTACGTCTGTTCTTAATCATTAAACAATCATAATAATATGTAACCTAGTTTTCTCTCGTAAAAACTTTTACGCTACCCTATAAAACCATGCTGATTGGGCTATCAAAATGTTGTATGAATATTTATGTGACATTAGTTTAATGTTGAAATGACTAAAAACAATTTTAAAATAATACTAGTGTACCCGTGCAAAACTTTTTTGCGACGACTTAACACTGTCTTCAAAGAACAATGGTTTAGTAAAGGCTATCGCCAAAAAAAATGTTTGCCAACACAAACCTTTTTTATATGTAATATGAATCACTTTATTAAGAAAACAATAAGAAATATATATTTCAAGCTTTCTCAATATCATTGTGTATACGAACGCGTGAGTAAAACACATAACCTAGCTTTTAACGATATGTTTTTAATATAATTTTTGATTCAAACATAACTTTAAAGTGTACGTAAAATAGTAGTTTTTTAGACATGCGTACATATTTGCATTTCTCTCACACTCATGTATCGTGAACGCCGATGGATTTTCTCTGTTTACGTTTCTCTTCACCCCACTGCCCCCCTCGTCATTTTTACTATTATCGCTTGAAATCACCCCTTTTAAAGAAATTTCACCAAAAAAAAAAAATAGCGATAACATATCAGTGGACTAAAGGCCTCAGTTTAAAAAAAAAATTATGTCAATCGGTTGAGCAGGGGTTGCTGGCGGATTGTCTAGAGAAATAGGGCTTGTGTTTTAAATATATAGATATCGAAGTGTTTGTTGTAAAGCATTCTTGTAAGTTGTAACAGTATTGGCCTGCTTCAGTTGTCCTCGTAAGTCATTATCTAGTTGTTAACTATCAGGAATGGCCAACAAGTCGATCGCGATTGACCGATCGATCGCGAAGCAAAACTTGCTAATTTTTTAAAGATCTTTTCAACAATACCACTTTCGACCTATCGTTACATTTATAATACCGGAGTTCTGGACATTCTGGAGCAAACTAATAGAGAAGCCGACCTTCCCAGAAAAAAAAATTATCAACATTCGATTCTTTATTAGGGCTTTTATAATACAAATTTTTGACACAACTCTCTACGACTAACCGTTTTCGAATAAAACGACTGATACGGGTGGTCGAACTCACCCTTCCGTGAAAAATTATCTAACTGATGGTGAAAATCGCATCAAAATCCGTTGCATGGTTTATAGGAATTATATTACTCACTCGCTTCACTCGTTCGCTATACAGGGTGCTGAATCGTTTTGCGGGTAATTGGGATTTAACCCGTAAAATCAAACTTTTGCGATTTCCTGCTTCCCTAATTATTTTAGGAAAAATATCTTCGAATAAAAGTTTTAATTTCGCCTGCTTTGTAGTGGCAGTTTGATATGAAAATGTCAAAATTACCTCAAAAACAGATAGTGATAGCCATGGAACTTGAACAAAATGATTAGAAATTATTCTGACAGCTAAAACGTCATCATTTTGTTCAAGTTCCATGGCTATCGCTATCTGTTTTTGAGATAATTTTAACATTTTCATATCAAATTTCTGCCGTTATAAAGCATGCAAAATTAATTTTGTTTAATGATTTAGAAGCAGAATTTTATGTTCTAAAACTTTTATTCGAAGATATTTTTCCTAAAATAATTAGGGAAGCAGGAAATCGCAAAAGTTTGATTTTACGGGTTAAATCCCTATTACCCGCAAAACGATTCAGCACCCTGTAAATGTAAAGATTTTAGATTTATTTAATTTATTTATTGTAGATTATAGACGCGTCGACATCTAAGGTCATTAGCGTCTTTCAACTACACTAAATAACAACTAACTTAAAACTAAATAACATCACAAAACATCCATGAGCACAGGTGGGATTCGAACCCACGGCAGTCCAGTCTAGAGGTTGCAGCGCCAAGCACGCTACCATCTAGGCTATACTGCCCTCTAAAGATTTTAGAATAGGTATAGATCGCGATACATTTTTAAGAAAAATAGTCGATCATTTATAATGAAGCTGGCCACCCCTGATCTATTTGATACAACATGATCTTGAGAATATCCGTGCGTGTAGATGCAGTTGGCGTTTCCATGTAGAGCTGCCAGCCTCCGGGTTTGATCCGGAGTCTCAGAGTTTGACGGGTATTTGTCCGGGCGCCGGGTAAATGTCGTATTTCTTCGGGTCTTGCAAAAGACTGGAACAAGAAAAAATGCTTAAAAATTCTCTAGCGAACGAGAAATTTGATTTTAAATTTCAAGGCTTGATATTTAAGATCAAATTTTTATAAATCAAGCTGGTTCCAGTAAGAATTATAATAAGTAATTAATTATAATAATTAAGAATACCAAATTATTAGTAGATATGGTTTTAATGACGGGTTTGCAGGCAGAAAAAGAAGATTTTAGCTTAATATTATTATTTTACGATCAACTACAAATTATTAATATAATTTTTACTCCCACCTCTACTATGGTAGGGAAGTACCTAATGGATTTAGTCCGAAAAAAATATTTCGAGATTTTAACAGATCTTCACGTTTTGAGACCCTAGCAATCGTTTGAGATCATTTTCTGACTGATGTCTGTATGTGTGTGTGTGTGTATATGTGGTCAATTTTTCGCCTTCGATATCGTAAAAACGGAACAACATATACGGCCATGCCGATTGTTCTATTGTGTTTTCAGCCTTTAACTTAGATCTGATTAGATTTTGAGTCAAATCGGTTCAGTGGATCCTGAGATATTAAAAAAAACGTTCTCCATGTCACGTATTAACATAGGTACAAAAAAATATAAATGAATTCTAGATGTTATAATATGAAAAAAATGTAAATATTTTTTTCTCTAAAATGTACAGTTTTCGAGAAAAAAAATATTTTACTAAAAAAAATAAAAATTGTACGTAAATCAAAGCAACCATGATTTTTGCTATATTAAGCTAGCTATCAGTAGATCATTAAACAAAAAAGAGGGCCATGCTTTTTTTAAAGAATAAAAAAAGAGTGTTTATTTTTTGCAAATATTTACTAGGTGGGAAGTATAGGACTGGTCATCAATCGAATTTTTTTTTGCAAATATTTACTAGGTGGGAAATATAGGACTGGTCATCAGTCGAATTTTTTAGTGATATAGTGTATTAATTTGATTGTTGTCAGTTATAAGCCAAATTTAATAATGAATTACTGCAACACAATTTCTCCTTGGAGATCGGCAAACGGGCTCTCAAGCTGTTAAGGCCCAGTTTTGTCTGCATTTTCTCCTCTGATCTCCGCATTCAGAGACTTGCAAAGGCGCCAGCTCTAATTATAAACCCCCAGTTAATCCCAGGTTCTATTCCGTGAAATGGTGAAAGTATAAATTGGATTTTTAATTTATTATTAAAAGATAAATTGAAAATACGAATTGATGCTAGACGGCTAGACCCAAATAACTCTGGGTGCTGGTGGTCTTAATTAATCAAATACTTAATTACCCTGCTAATATACTCTCAGGTTAAGACGCGCGGTTCGTCAAAACTTTATTATAAGAATTAGAACCATGAAAGAGATAATCCCAAGGATAACTGTTATAACAACGGGGATAACAGTCTGTAGTATACAGTATGTATAATGTTGCTATACGAATTATCTATTTCTCGTAAAAAAAGAAACTATTTGCCAATCCTCTTTTCTCTCTCTTTTTTTAAATTTTACAAATTTGTGAACAAAATCGACGTTCACGCACGCGAAGACTCAGAAAAAACTAAGTGTAGGTAATAATATGAACATATTTGCATAAACGTTTTAAAATTCATTATTCCAGTATAGTAGGTCATGGGTTAATTCATGGATATGGTAATTGGTAATATAACCAACGACTGCGGGAAGTTTTTAACAATGGTACATCTACGAGTGTTGTACAAAAATAATTACAGAAAAAGGCAAGTATACAGGGTGTTTGCCAATACGGTGCGGACTGAATAAAATAATCGACGGAATTAAAACATGATGTAAGATTCTGAGAGATTTGTTGCTCTTGCGATTATTTCGTTGCCAAACCAATAACTACCTGGGCGATGCCGGACCGGTAAATTAATAGTATGCAAATTCCTGTTTCCTGTCGTTATAGATTTAATTATATTGCGGCGTCGAAATTGAAAGGGATGCCGATAGATCATTAATTTTATAATATGGGTATAGGTTCGGTTTTGCACTCGATTGATCGAGCAGATTTTTGGTCACGTGAGTCGTGACAAGCGAGCGATTCGAGCCATCTAAACAATTCCGAACCTAATCTAGCAGATCTTCCAAACGTCGGAATAAAATGGCGCCAGTAAATTAAATTCTTATTACTAAAACCGATATACAGTGTGTCCACAGACTCATCCTCAACATGGGGATCTCCGTTGTTATGGGAGATAGAGATTTGGTTAAATGAGACAAAATGTGCAGAATCTCCAGCACTACTACCCTACGTAGTCAAACTTTCCATATTTTGCTTGGTTCGCGACCGACAGTTGAAAAACGAGATTTACCCATTTTCGTTTTTTGTTTATAACTCGCTTATTAAGTAAGTTAGAAAAAAAATATTTGCACTTTCTTAAGACCCTTTTTTATGAAGATTTCAAATCTCTTTTCATATTTTTATTTACTTTTATAGTTTTAGAGATACTTGTATTAACTTTGTTTTTTTAAATACACTTCAAAGATGGCCATGAAACCGTTCGAAAGAGATTTTTTTTCTCTTTAATTTGATATAAGGGTTGATGGATTTATTTTAAAAAATAACAGAGTTATACGTAAAACACTGATTTTTAATAGTAGGCTATGCTAAATTAATTGATAAAACAACAGAAGGCTTAGCAAACAGTTGAAATTCGCGTTGGCTTAGTAAACGGCTGTTTTGTTTTAGCTGTCAAAGTGTAGTTTGTTGCTAGTTTGTCATTTTACTAAGTGATTTATTAAATTTACTTTTGTTATCATAGAACCATTTTGTAACAATGAAAAATAAACGATTTTCAACAATTGATCGTAAAACAGTAGTTTTGTCTTCTTTACTTATTCGCGTTGACTTAGTAAACGGCTTTTTAAATGATCCATAGTTTATTAAATTTACTCGTAAGTTTCTGTAAATAGATGAATGAGGTTGTCTTCGTTCTGAATATTGATCGAAGTACATTTCTGCAGCTCTGGTCGAATTTTTGTGACATAGAATGTAACAAGATATCATATCAAATTTTTCACTGTTACAAAATGGTTCCATGATAACAAAAGTAAATTTAATAAATCACTTTGTAAACTGACAAATTAGCAACAAACTACACTTTGACAGCTAAAACAAAACAGCCGTTTACTAAGCCAACGCGAATTTCAACTGTTTGCTAAGCCTTCTGTTGTTTTATCAATTAATTTAGCATAGCCTACTATTAAAAATCAGTGTTTTACGTATAACTCTGTTATTTTTGAAAATAAATCCGTCAACCCTTATATCAAATTAAAGAGAAAAAAAATCTCTTTCGAATGGTGTCATGGCCATCTTTGCCGTGTATTTAAAAAAACAAAGTTAATACAAGTATCTCTAAAACTATAAAAGTAAATAAAAATATGAAAAGAGATTTGAAATCTTCATAAAAAAGGGCCTTAAGAAAGTGCAAATATTTTTTTTCTAACTTACTTAATAAGCGAGTTATAAACAAAAAACGAAAATGGGTAAATCTCGTTTTTCAACTGTCGGTCGCGAACCAAGCAAAATATGGAAAGTTTGACTACGCAGCGTAGTAGTACTGGAGATTCTGCACATTTTGTCTCATTTAACCAAATCTCTATCTCCCATAACAACGGAGATCCCCATGTTGAGGATGAGTCTGTGGACACACTGTATACAGGATGCTGAATTGCTTTGCGGGTAATAGGGAATTACTCCACTGTGCCCGAAAGTAGAATCTGTTCCTTTATTTATTTATGTAAGAAATAGAAACAGATTCTACTTTCGGGTACTGTGGAGTAATTGGTAACTCATCCAGCCGGAAACTGGAAGTTTCGGGTTTAAGTCCCGACAGTGGCATTTGATTATTTCTTAGATATAGCCAACCAATCAGGACAGCCGCAGCCTTGCTGTTTGATATATAATATCATAATAATAGTTTTCTTATACGGCTGAAATGCAATTGAAAGATTTTTTTTCGTTGGAGAGCAGCCAATTATATAATTGTTTCGAAACATATAGGAAAAAATCATTTTACCAACCAGTGGTCACAATCAGGATTCTAACCTGAACCTTTCCACTTTCGCGGCGGAATGAGCTTACAATACTCAATCGTGACAAGATTGCTAAACTAATATTCAAGATATGATTGTTTCTAGAATATTATTATATGTGGTAATACCGTTTATAGCATCGATATATCTAGGTACCTATGTATTTATTAATATATCCCATTAATGGGTATTCGAAATAATTTTCACTCTTATTTTGGGCTCTCGCTGGTACGAGGATTCACTTCATATCATATAGCTATTGAATTAGCAGATATGAATTGACGCTCGCATGTAGTGAAAATCTATTGATTCTGAAGCATATAAGGAGAATATTAGTTTAGCAATCTTGTCACGATTGAGTATTGTAAGCTCATTCCGCCGCGAAAGTGGAAAGGTTCAGGTTAGAATCCTGATTGTGACCACTGGTTGCTAAAATGATTTTTTCCTATATGTTTCGAAACAATTATATAATTGGCTGCTCTCCAACGAAAAAATATCATATAATATCCTTCACTACCTACTTAATTGTTATGTGAATATAAAATTTAAGGGAACAAAAATCGCTTGATTTTATAATTATTTATTACCTACTATTATAAATGAGAGTTAAAATAATTACCGGCCAGCATAATATTTTGTAAGTAACGCAGGCTGCAATGCACTGCCACTTTGAACTATCTTATCGAATGGAATGTTGATTTTCTTATCGCAACGGAATGTTTCATAGCAGACGGAGAAATTATCTATCATGTCGTATTAAATTATATATTATGTACAATAATGTATAAACATAATAGCGAACTATGGCGTCGTTAAAATGTGATTTAAACGTTTATTTTCGACAAAAGAAATGGTGAAATCGAATTTGAGATTTCGAAGGATCTTTATAGACGTTTTATATGGACCTAAAACTGGACATTCTTAGGCGCCGATTTGAGGATTAAAGTGCCAGATGAAACGGAAGTGTCTACGCGCGTAACCAATAGCAACGCTATATATAACTCAATTGTAGTATACGAGGTCGGAAATGTCAAATGTCAGAGAGAGATAGACGAGTTTCTCGTAATATTTTAAAATATTTTTGTGATTTGTTTTTACTGTTTCCATATAGCAACTGGCTTTAAAGAAAAAAATTCGACTGATGACCAGTCCTATACTTCCCACCTAGTAAATATTTGCAAAAAATAAACACTCTTCTTTTATTCTTTGAAAAAAAGCATGGCCCTCTTTTTTGTTTGGTGATCTACTGATGACTAGCTTAATATAGCAAAAATCATGGTTACCTTGATTTACGTACAATTTTTATTTTTTTTAGTAAAATATTTTTTTTCTCGAAAACTGTTCATTTTAGAGAAAAAAAATATTTACATTTTTTCCATATTATAACATCTAGAATTCATTTATATTTTTTTACCTATGTTAATACATGACATTGAGAACGTTTTTTTGAATATCTCAGGATCCACTGAACCGATTTGACTCAAAATCTAATCAGATTTAAGTTAAAGGCTGATAAACACAATAGAACAATCGGCATGGCCGTATGTTGTTTCGTTTTTACGATATCGAAGGCGAAAAATTGACCACATACACACACACACATACAGACATCAGTCAGAAAATGATCTTAAACGATTGCTAGAGTCACAAAACGTGAAGATCTGTTAAAATCTCGAAATATTTTTTTCGGACTAAATCCAGTCATGACCTAAATCCATTACTTCCCTACCATAGTAGAGGTGGGAAGTAAAAATACGGTTCTTAGTATATTATAAGTTTTACTTCGCTCGTGTGTGCGGCGACACAATGCCTTTTTTTTGTAAGTCTATGTTTTGTATGTTTTAACATCTTGTATAATTAGGATTACGAGAACAATTGCCTATTATAGACTTTAATAAATACGGAAGAAAATTCCCCAATTTGACACCTTTGGGATATCTGGAATTACTGAAATCGTCTTAAATAATAATATATTAAATTATAGGTATAGATACTTTTATTCTATATTGATATATTGTGCTTTTATGAAGCACTATTTTGTATATTTTTACTTTTGACAATTTGCCAATGTGAATTTGTTTGCAAAGTAAAAATAAACTAAAACCAATTAATTGACAGAATTCTGCTGATTTAAAATCCTATAAAACACTATATTATTTTAAGAGTATTCGATAGCGGAAGTTATACCCCCTGCACTCTCCATCTCAAATCCTTTCCCCTAGCCTAAAAACGATTAGCGCTCTCCCGACGCTACTTTTAAAGTTAAAGGATTCGGGTAAACGCCAAATGAAGGACCGAGATTCACACTACAGATCCTACAGGTGAAACATTGAAAAACATTTTTCTGGAAAAACTTTTTAAAAATTAATTTTTCACGTCGTAGCGAAAACTTTCGTTCAAAAAATTTGCCTGTAGGATTTATAGTGTGATTCTTGGTCCTTCATTTTAGTGATGAGCAAAGCAAGACCAAGACCAAGACTTGGACAGTCTTGGTCTTGGTCTTGCTGATTCAATCTTGGTCTTGCTCAAATATGTCTGGTCTTGGTCTTGCTTATTTAGTCTTGGTCTTGGTCTTGCGTATCAAGTCTTGGTCTTGCTCATTTTATCTGTCTTTTTTTTAGTTTTTTACTTCTGAATATCATCATAGTTATAAATTAAAAATAGTTTAGTCTTGGTATTGGTCTTGTTCTTGTTCATTCGGTCTTGGTCTTGGCCTTGCTAGTCTAATGCTAGTCTTGGTCTTGCTTTTTCGCAAGACCAAGATCAATTTTGCTCATCACTACTTCATTTGTCGTTCACCCGAACCTTTTATCTTTAAAAATAGTGCCGAGAGAGCTTTAACCGTTTTTAGGCGAGGGGAAAGGATTTGAGATGAAAAGTGCAGGGGGTAACTTCCGCTATCGAATACTTTTAAGCGCTAGGTATATAAACCAATTCATATATTTAAGATCTATTGTAAATGCAGTGTATAGACCGTTGCTATGGAAAATTGTTTACTAAAAGCTGTTGTCATTTGGTTTGTTTTATTGGTTCATAGCACTCCCGGATTCTGTTTAAAATTCACTGTACTAATTTTTCCTATGTTACCTTTTTGTAAGCCACACCCGGTATTTACAAGCTATAGTTCAAAATGACGATAGTGCAATTTGCAATGAAAAATTAACAAGGCTTTCTCTACCTCGATAATTCTTGTGCGTCAATTTTCAATTTATAAAATATAACTAGTTGACTACCCCGGCGTCACCCGGGTGCAAATTCAATATAGATAATAGACAGTTTAACTGCAACTTATTAATATTATTGAGTATAATATTATATAAATTCTATAGAATTATCGCTAGGCACTTGGTAGAACATGATGGAATAAAAATTAATAAACAAACACTTGAAAAATTCCACACATTTATTCATCTCAACGATCGTTTCGGGTTTCTTAGCCCATCATCAGGAGTTTAAACTAAAAAAAAAACTCCTGATGGGTTAGAAACCCGAAACGATCGTTGAGATGAATAAATGTGTAGAATTTTTCAAGTGTTTGTTTATTAATTTTTATAATATTATATTTTACACCGCTCTAATTAAAATTGACGTAAACTTGATTAAAAATCTAACTTGGATTCAGTCCGATTTGCACCGGGACGAAGTCGGGCCGGGCAGCTGTATATTATAATAATTAATTGATAAGAAAATCTATAAATAATATTACCAACCAAGTGTAGTAATATTTATACACTTAGTTTTTGAATTCAGGAAAAAGATACGTTTTAAGAACAGTGATATATAATTATAATACATTATTATATACGTAACTAGCGGACCCGATCCGGCTTCGCCCGAATGCTAAGAAAGCCCGGGTGCTAGGAATTTTCCCGGGTGCAATACACTACTCACTCGCTTCGCTCGTTCGCTTGAATATTATAATTACATTACTCACTCGCCATATATGTATTTTTTAAAGCTAATTAAAATAAAAAATTCAAAAAAAAATTTTCTTTAAAAAAATAAATAAAAAAAAATTCTGGATAGGGACACCCTCATCACCTAGCGGTATGAAAATATATACTTTACGACCTATTCCCATACCTACCAAATACACACAAAAAATTTCATGATAATCGGTCAAGTCGTTTCGGAGGAGTATGAACACAAACACCGTGACACGAGATTTTTCCCGAAAGTTCTTTACAAATGGAATTTTTTGTTATTAATTATTAAAGCAAAAATTTTTTTCTGTGGAAAAGTTCTGCTTCGTCCAAAATCTCTAAAACACCAAAGAAAATTTTTTTTGGCCTAAAGTTATACGAGGGAAATCAAAAAGTTTTATTTTACTAAAAATAAAAATTATCTGTGATATTCAAGATTTTCGCAAAATTAGTTACATAATCAAATTTAATTCAAAATTATAACATAATTAACTTCTAAGTAATTATTTACTCAGAATTATAAATCAGAATTCAACATGTCCTCCATCTCTCTCCATACAAAGAACAGTTCTCCTTCCAAAAATTTTTTTTGGTGTTTTAGAGGTTTTGGACGAAGCAGAACTTTTCCACAGAAAAAAATTTTTAATAAAAATAATTAATAAAAAAAAATTCCATTTGTAAAGAACTTTCGTGGACACGCTGTAGATATATTATAAAAATAAATACATATAAAGAAAAAAAATAAAAATATCTGAAAAATAAAACTATGTTATGTCAATACGAAGCAAACAACTACTCAAAATGCGTGAGTCGATCGTCCATTCAAAATAATTTTTTTATCGATCGATAATCATTCTCAGCGCCTCCACCATAATATGGTACACCGCTTCAAATATCCCATAATATATTATTATGTCCGTGGTTCTTGATATGACCTGCAGTCTCAATAAATCAGTGGCGTACGAACGTATTTTGTGCGCATGCGCGTTCGGTGAACAGATTTCGGTAATGCAACTGAAATAACAATCAGCGAAACGATATATACTTTCGCTCTCGCAGTAAAACTGATTCAATTATTGTACAGAGGTGACTGTCCCCGCCGCCGCTTTACAATACACGCATGGCAAACTAATAGATAGACGTGTATGTTTTTACCTTCGACCATGCACTCGTGAACTGCTCAAACCCCAAGCGTAACCGACATATCGATACACGCCGGTCTAGTCCTGATTTTGACATTTTAATTTACAGGATGTATCACATGATTTAGAACATAGAAAATTAATGAGTGCAACAACGAAAACAAAAAAATGTGTGCCTCTGCACCTACATAAGTGCACGGTCGAAGTTATACTTCATACATTTTTCTTTAGAACACGTTCCGTTGAAGTTTTTGACATTTTTAACTTCCCATTGGAAGTTATTGTAATGGGTCCGAAAATCGAAATCAAAATGTAACAAATTTTTATGTTTCAAGGTCACTACACTATTTTTAAACTATTTTTAGAAAGATGTCTGTGTGTGTGTGTGTGTGTGTACCTACGATGTGTCCATTTCTTTCCAAGACGAAATCTCGAGAATGAAAAATGATATCGACTACGTTAGGGTGCCAATCGACGCGTATTAACGTAAATATGAACTGAAAGAAATTTTTTCGAAATTGGTTCAGTCGTTCTTTTTTCTTAACCAAATAGACTCCAAAAAAGTAGATTTTACACAATATCTCGCGAATAAGAAATTATATCGACTTCGTAAGGGTGTCAATCGAGACGTGTTAACGTCATTTTGATCCGACATAAATTTTATAAAAATCGGTTCAGCCGTTATTTTTTTTTTTTAATTATTGTAAAAAATAAATAATAATTATGTTTTAATGATTAAAATGATTACTTTTCTGTGTAATATCTAATTTAATTATTATTATTAAATATTTATCAAACTGGGAAGTTCGTCGTGTGGACCTCAAGGGTCGCACTTTAGTCCTAATAAACGACCCACCTCACGGCTTGTTATAAAATGAGTTTAAGCCGCTATTTATTTACTACAAATCAGCATTTCCAGATAATTATTTTACCAAAGCGGGAATATTAGCATGTGAAATTAAAAAAAACCGTATTAGAAAAAATTTAAATACCTACTTCAAGTTTTTTATTAAGACATTTATTTTTCGATGTTAACTAGTCTTCATTTTTGTACTTGGATGAAGATGTTATCTCTTGAGGGATTTCATTCTGCTCCTTGATATTGTGTTTAAAAAAATTCTTAAAAAATCATGAAATTAGCTGTCAATTTTAGCTAAAAAATCGACACGCGTGGCAACAAAATAACTAAAATATGTTTTTTGAAAGATATTTTGAAATACAACAATGAGAGTTGAGTTTTTGTGGTTATAATATAATAATTATTAAATAGACAATCGCCAAACCACATATAAATACTTTTCTTAACGTAATCAGTCGGCGAACATGCCATCGTGATGTTAAACGTCAAACAATTAAGATTTACAAGGAAAAAATCAAAGACCACTGTCAGGACATTGTCTATTTAATAATTATGATATTTTGAAAGTTTAGATGTTTCTTGAAATTCCGCTTAAAGTAAAGTATAAGAGTACTTTTCTGTCAAAAAAAGCAAACCTTTGAAGAGTAAGAAAATAATTAATATCTACTATAGATATTTGGCCCGATGCACCGTTTATTTCTTCGTTTAGATGAAATATTTAATTCATAAATGCGTCGGGGACCACTGTAAAAAGACAAAAATGCCAATGTCTCAGCGGTCCCCGACGCATTTATGAACTGAATATTTCATCTAAACGAAGATATAGTAGATATTAATTATTTTCTCACTTTTTAAAGGTTTGTTTTATTGCGTCGGGGTTTTTTTAAATTTTTAATTTAATTTTTTCCAAGTCGGGACGCGTCAAAAAATCCGTCTAATAATTATGTTGTTTTCCTGCTAAACAAACGCGACTCGCGCAGTTCAGCCAACTTACACACCTAACAACACAACAACGGAAGTACGTGCGTTTCGTCGAACATACATATGTATAATTATTTCCGTTTTCTCACATAAAACAACAAAAACCACCATAGTAGGCACTGACTGCAGATTGTAACATTTGTTGAATGTGTTTTGTTTTATACACACTCTGCTGATGTTATTTTACAGTTCGAATGTTACAGCGGCTCCAAACCTTTTACAGTGACATACTCGTGGCCAATGGCGCTTTATACCTTTACGGGGCCCCTGGAAAAATTGATTTTGGGGACCCCTTCCAATGGAAAAAAAAAACAAGCCGTGGGGTGGGTCGTTTATTAGGACTAAAGTGCGACCCTTGAGGTCAACACACGAACTTTCCAGTTTGATAAATATTTAATAATAATAATTAAATTAGATATTACACAGAAAAGTAATCATTTTAATCATTAAAACATAATTATTATTTATTTTTAACAATAATTAAAAAAAAACTGCTAAACCGATTTTTATAAAATTTATGTCGGATCAAAATGACGTTAACACGCCTCGATTGACACCCTTACGAAGTCGATATATTTTTTTATTCGCGAGATATTGTGTAAAATCTACTTTTTTGGAATCTATTTGGTTAAGAAAAAAGAACGGCTGAACCGATTTTGAAAAAATTTCTTTCAGATCATATTTACGTTAATACGCGTCGATAGACATTCTAACGTAGTCGATATCATTTTTCATTCTCGAGATTTCGTCTTAGAAAGAAATGGACACATACGTACGTACGTACACCCCAATAAACATTTCTGGTTACTTGTAGTAACGCTTAAGTTATATAATGGGTTTATAATAGTATTGCTCAAAACCAACGTTTTATAACTGTTATATTGCAGACGCCTGGATTACCTTCTAACATGGTTACCAAAAGATATATAAGTTTAGTGATGTAAAAGTTTACGTTACCTTCTTATATTACTAGAAGTAACGATAGCTTAAAGTTTTATAAAGAGGTTATATAACAGTTGCAATCACTTCGTTATATAACTGTACTTATATTGTAGTGTTCATCGCTACCATGTCTGTGTGTGTATGTGTACACATACACACACAGACATTTTTCTAAAAATAGTGTAGTGACCTTGAAACATAAAAATTTGTTATACATTTTGATTTCGATTTTCTGACCCATTACAATGGGAAGTTAATAATAAAGAGTCTTCTTCATTTTCCAATCAAAAACGCTTAAAAAGATTTGTATAAGCAGAAATTAATAAACAGTGATCTTGGGTCCTCTTCTGATCGAGTCCCTATAGGGTCCCTATAGGGTTATACGCCACCCACTTCAACTTACTCGTGTGGCGTTTTTTAGGAAACACTTAACACGCGGAATTGCTACAAGTTTATTTGAGTTGTCGTTTCAGAGCAAAACAAGTCCCGTTCAATTATTATTTAAAAGTTTTAATGTGTGTTTGTTATAAAAATATATGAGCTCTGTGGTTGGAATAAAAACAAAAATAAAGATAGTTACTTCTTACCACAACAGTTTTATTGATGGAAGTACATTTCGAAAGCTATGCTTTCATCTTTAGCAAACACTATACATGATCATTGATAGTAAATAATCATGTATAGTGTTTGCTGAAGATGAAAGCATAGCTTTCGAAATGTACATCCATCAATAAAACTGTTGTGGTAAGAAGTAACTATCTTTATTTTTGGTGTGTTTGTTAGTTTATTTAGTATTCAATTTAAAAAAACATCGAAAAATATTTTTTTCAAAAGACATAGTCCTACGGAGAAAAACACTGCGACACAACCAGATCTGAACCCACTCGATTCTTTAAAAAAACAATTTAAGAAAAATATATTTCTAAATTTGAAAATATGCGCCGTCCTTCAATTGGAAGTTATTGTAATGGGTCCGAAAATCGAAATCAAAAAGGAAAAAAAAAATTTATGTTTCAAGGTCACTACACTATTTTTACACTACTTTTAGAAAGATGTCTGTGTGTGTGTGTGTGTGTACGTATGTACGTACGTACGTACGTATGTATTTGTCCATTTCTTTCTAAGACGAAATCTCGAGAACGAAAAATGATATCGACTACGTTGGGGTGTCAATCGACGCGTATTAACGTAAATATGATCTGAAAGGAATTTTTTTAAAATCGGTTCAGCCGTTCTTTTTTCTTAACCAAATAACCTCCAAAAAAGTAGATTTTACACAATATCTCGCGAATAAAAAATTATATCGACTTCGTAAGGGTGTCAATCGAGGCGTGTTAACGTCATTTTGATCCGACATAAATTTAATAAAAATCGGTTCAGCCGTTTTTTTTTTTTTTTTTTTTTTTTAATTATTGATGTTTTAATGATTAAAATGATTACTTTTCTGTGTAATATCTAATTTAATTATTATTATTAAATATTTATCAAACTGGGAAGTTCGTCGTGTGGACCTCAAGGGTCGCACTTTAGTCCTAATAAACGACCCACCTCACGGCTTGTTTTTTTCAGCGGTCGACGGTTTAACCGGTGAAAATGTGAAATATTTCGTCGTTAATAATTATTTTCTATTCCTGCTGCGTCAAATCTAGTTTATCGACAGTTTTCTTATAATAATTTTTCATTAAAATTGTCATCTTATCGTATTTTTGATCGGACAGTAAAACCTAAACTCCAACACGGTCCTTGAGAAAGGCTCGTGTTTGCGACTTTATTTAGATTAAAAAAATATACTTTGGTCAGCAAACTTTTAATTCATTGCAGCGCTTAAATATGGTAAGAAGGCATGCTTCAGGTTCATTTCACAATATGAAGTCCACCGGGGTGTGTATGAAAGGGTTTATAAGCCGTTTTAAATTGTGGTTCAAATTTGTGCAGGAAATATTTTCACCTTAAACCTGTAATTTGTTATAATGGTGCCTTAAACTTAATATGCTTATCGTCAATTTTAAATACTTACCTATTTATATATTATTATCTAAATTTTCATTTCATTCGTACTTACTGTAAATGCTAACAACTTTTTAGCCATACCCACTATAAAATAGCTACTTTACATGCGCGTATGTATGCATGGAATGTGTCAGTTAACAGGCAGGTGCGTTGAAAGTGTTTTCAAAACACGCTAGGGTGGAAAATAAAGCCATTTCCCTAGTGATTTATGTTTATTTGCTCTGATCTGCCGGCTATTACAGCTACTCATGACCTGCTATAAATGTGAAGTTGGCGACGCAAATGAACTGTCAAAATTTTTTGAAAATTCTGAAAATGAAGTGAAAAAGCAGCTTTTTTATAGTGGGTATGGCAAAAAGTAGATTTGATAATCAACGCCGCCTAGAAGACAGTACGCATTTTTACTTCCCATCTCTATACTATGGTAGGGAAGTAATGGATTTAGTCCAAAAAAAATATTTCGAGATTTTAACAGATTTCACGTTTTGAGACCCTAGCAATCGTTTAAGATCATTTTCTGACTGATGTCTGTATGTGTGTGTGTGTGTGTGTATGTGGTCAATTTTTCGCCTTCGATATCGTAAAAACGGAACAACATACGGGCATGCCGATTGTTCTATTGTGTTTATCAGCCTTTAACTTAGATCTGATTAGATTTTGAGTCAAATCGGTTCAGTGGATCTCAATGTCATGTATTAACATAGGTAAAAAAAAATATAAATTAATTCTAGATGTTATAATATGAAAAAAATGTAAATATTTTTTTCTCTAAAATGTACAGTTTTCGAGAAAAAAAATATTTTACTAAAAAAACTAAAAATTGTACGTAAATCAAGGTAACCATGATTTTTGCTATATTAAGCTAGCCATCAGTAGATCACCAAACAAAAAAGAGGGCCATGCTTTTTTTCAAAGAATAAAAAAAGAGTGTTTATATTTTGCAAATATTTACTAGGTGGGAAGTATAGGACTGGTCATCAGTCGAATTTTTGTTATAAGAAACCCTTACAGAGGCCGGCATTGAATAACTGAAGTCTGGGAAAATATGTTCTTAAATATTCAAAAATAAAATTCTAACAAAAATTTGCTAAAATTCAACATAAGTGATTTGCAGCCTTGTGCGCGGTCAGAGAAATATAAGAAAAAATAAAAATATATCTTTGGAATAATATTATAAAGTTGTGTAAAATACGCAGCATAATATAATATTCTAGTTGAGTACTTTACTCTGGTGGTGATACGTCTCAGTAAACCGGCACAAACTGCGCATGCGTTTTGCCATATAATATTATTATTATAGTTAACGCCGGGGCCGGTAAATGACCTCGCCTGAGCTAACAGCGAGCGGCTCCGCGCGCTCAACGGACTCTCAAATAGCGGTTACACACACACACACACACACAAACGAACAAACATCCGTTCATATTCAGTATACAATCCGGCAACCAAAGTCCATAATAAGTATTTTTACCAGGTTGACTGCCGGGAGAATATATTTGATTTTGTCCCTGGAGGCCAAAGTACTAAAGAACCGATTAAAAAACTTTTTAACAAAAAAAAAAAACCTCCTTCAAAAAGCCACTAAAAAGAGGAAAATAATGAAATTTTGAGGTCTGCGCCAATTTAATAAAAAATGAAGTCGATTAAAAAGCATAGTATAGTGATTAATATCTTTTTTTTAACCAACTTCATATTCTATTAAATTGGCGCAGACCTCAACATTTTATTATTTTCCTCTTTTTAGTGGCTTTTTGAAGGAGTTTTTTTTTTTGTTAAAAAGTTTTTTATTTTTTACTTTTTAGTGTCAAAAAGTGACATTTACCTTAAAGGAATCACACGCCGTTACTCACTTTTATTAAACCGACTTTCTTACGCTGTCTGATGTGTCAAAAAATGACATTTACCTTAAGGAATCACACGCCGTTACTGACTTTTATTAAAATTAGCCGAACTACTGAACCGATTTTGATGAAATTGCTATGGGAACAATCTGAAAGTATATCCTTTCAAATAAAAAAAAAAATTCCAAATCGGTTTATAAATGACGGAGTTCTAAGGTTACAAACATAAAAAAAAATACAACCGATAAAAAATCAGATCCGAGGGTTCCGTACTTGTGCAGCTATAATTATAACGAGCTGTTTATTGAGGCGCTTATCTCAAAAACCACTCGACCGATTTAGATGAAACTTATTTGTCGTTAAATTGTAGTTTTGCCGCCCTTGGGATATACCAGTATTCGCCGCTCCCCCTTCTTTAAATTTTTCTCACCCATTCCTCTCCCAAACCTGCTCCATTTCCTATCACAAATATCGTAAATAAAACACTACTTACTTTCTTCTTTTTTACCACCCCTACGAACTTGCCGCTCTGCGTTATAGGTTAGATAAGTCCTCTATAATCCGCTGTAAATACGCACCTGTTTATGATTTTATCATATCAAATTTTCCCTCTGCAGCTTTCGACATAAAAAATCTAAGATTCTAAGATTAGGTACTAAATGTGGTGTGGTATAAGCCAAAGCATGAATCTTGGCTTCAGAGGAAAAATTTAAGATGGTTTTACATCTAGGATTTTTCAATATGGTGTGGTCCAAGCATAAATTAAAATTTATGCTTCTATCATATCAAATTTTCCCTCTGGAACCAGTGGCGTAGCTTTACTTCGCGGGGCCCAGGTGTAAACATTTTTTTGCCCCCCCTCCCCCCACTTTACCCAACTAAGAAAAATTTCCAATTATTCATGACATCATCATCCATCAACATTTGATTGTATTCTCAAAATGTTCTACGTCATATATAAACGACTCTGTAATTAAAAGAAGTTCTACTGGTATTCTTCAGATAAATAATATTGCGCTCTTTTATATTTAAGGATAAATAAATCCTCCAGTCGAAATCCCAAATAAGGTACACTCTAAATCAAACATGGCGAATTTCATATTAAAAAGCAATTGATTGAAACAATAGTATCTGCGCTTAGATCATATATAATTGGACTGAGAAAAAAATCGAGTGTAAGGATTAATCAATCAGTAGTTGACCCAAAAATTGGGGGCCCCTCGAGGTTAGGGGGCCCCGGTGATTGCCACCTGGAACACCTGTGGTAGATACGCCACTGTCTGGAACCTTCCACAGGAGGGCCTTATATTCAGAAATACTCAATATTATGTAGTCTAAACGTCGGTCAAAATTCATATGCATAAATTATTATTTCACATAGGTATCTGGCGAATTATTTAGCAACGTTTGGCTTAAACTTCTTTAGGACTTGGGCGATTAAACTTGTTGATTTTGAAAGTGGACCAAACGTAAACGAACGCACTGTGTGTGTGTGTGTTTGTGCCACATCAGTTAGTAGTAGTGTATACCAACGCAAGCATTCGAGTAGAAAAATCATCGCAGGACGGAGGTATAACGGATCTTGTCTCGCGTTATTATCCACACACGATATCTCTCTAACATACATTAGCTGGTTTTTGTTATGTTGGTACCTCCATAGAGACTCCTTCTGCGTTGCCTCTTCTATGTAAAACGCGGCAATGCAAGATTTACAGAACGGACTGCGTACCTAATCAGTGGCGGCGCCAGAGGGTGGGTCGGGTGATCCATGGCTAAAGTGACCAAATCCTGAATATCAAAAAGCGGGACAAGGTCTATAAAAACTCGGCGCAGGCAACCGTTGGGTTCCACGCCCAAAAAAGCCTTAAACGCGCTAGAAACCCCCAAAAACTCGCTAGAAACCCCTAAAAACTCGCTAGAAACCCCCAAAAACTCGCTAGAAATCCCCAAAAACTCGCTAGAAACCCCAAAAAAACTCGCTAGAAACCCCAAAAACTCGCTAGAAACCCTAAAAAACTCGCTAGATATCCCTAAAAACTCACTAGAAATCCCAAAAACTCACTAGAAACCCCCAAAAACTGGCTACAAAACCCCCAAAAACTCGCTAGAAACCAAAAACTCGATAGAAATCCCCAAAAACTCGCTAGAAACCCCCAAAAATTAGTTAAAAAACCCCAAAAACTCGCTAGAAACCCCCAAAAACTCGCTATAAATCCCAAAAAACTCGCTAGAAACCCCCAAAAACTCGCTAATATTTTTATTTTAAATATTATTTATTTTTTAAGGTAGGTATCAATTATATAATTATTGATAAATAAAATACTTTGAGTGGGTTAGAAATATCTAATGACAAAAAATAAACATTCTTAATGCACGCGATTTAATGAAAACGGGACAAAAGCGGGACGCTTGTTGAATCGGGACTCGTGGCTCAAAATCGGGACTGTCCCGCCTAAATCGGGACGGATGGTCACTTTAAGAATACTTCACGCACACGTATCGAAAATAACTATTTAGATTTTGCTAAAACATTGTAAGTACATCCAATAATAAAATGTTTGTGGTTAACAAGTGACTAAATGTTTTCTGTTATATATTTTAAGAAAATTATTTGAATGAAAATCTTAACAAATTATTTTTATAAATTAATGGAATATCAGTCTTGAAAAATACGACGTATTTTGTGTGTTATTTAATAGTTGAATATTGAAAAAAGAATCTCAACAGGAAATGAAATATTAGACAAGTATTTTGAACTGAGAAATAAGTATTAATTATTAATTTATAACACATCATTGCAAGTTCTGTTTCACATAATATTATAATAATAATATGATATTCAAGGTTTTCTGTTCCAGTATTTCATCCAACTGATAAAAAACTGTATTTTATAATGTTATCAGAATAGCTTATGTCATCATTTAATGTGAGCTGATAAACTTTATATTAACATAGCGCGCCGTGCATGCAATACTACAGGCTGTCCCACTGTCCCAGGTAAAGTATGAATGGGACCTCTGTCCCTATTTTCAAAGATATATAACGACGATTAAAAAAATTTTTTTTGAAGCTATATTCTTAAATGTTTGGCGTAGGGGACCTAAAATATAAAAAAACGTCACGAACGCGGCCTTGAAACGTAGTTTGAAACGCGGCGTAGCAACGCATCTCATTGGCTGGGCAGCGTGTTTTGTTGCTATAGTTTCTATAGATTTTATATGTCGGTATATAAATTCGATTTTAATACAATGCGTAAGAAGCATAGTTTCTGTCACCTCAGGACTTTTTTTGTTATCATCAGCAGTCGAGAACTCGAATAGCTATTTTAACATTGGAAATGTTTATGTTCGTATATGGGGGCAGAGTTACGAGTTTTCGTTCAAGGCCAAAAGACAACGGTGTCGCGATCAAGTGAGGAGCAATCATGCAAAATTGAACAAGTGCAATTTTTTCGAAATGTGTTTTATATCATGTCTAGTTAATTGAGAGGTATTTGCGACGATCTGCGGTGTTATTTTTGAGCAAATGTTAATAAATACTGTAGAAAAATCCATTTAAAAGTTAAGTAATCAAGCAAAAGTGAACGCGTATATAACAGAAGAATAATAGGGTTATTCCTGACAAAACTAAACAGTGCATTGATAAATATTGTGTGTATAATAAACAGTTAATTATGTTTCATATATGCTGTTATCATTTCCAATGTCCTCGATGGTTGCAAGGATTGCGAAATCTGTGAATTTTTTTTTGGGTGTCGAAGACAAACGGTAAGACATGAGATTTGGCTAAATGAAAGAAAATGTGCAGAATATCGAGTACCAGTACCCTGCGTAATCAAACTTTCCATATTTTGCTTGGCTTGCGACAGGCAGTCGAAAAAACGAGATTTTCCCATTTTCGTTTTTTACTTATAACTCACTTATTAAGTAAGTTAGAAAAAAATATGTTTACTTTATTGGGGGCACTTTTTTATGAAGATTTCAAATCTCCGCACATTTTCTCTCATTTAACCAAATCTCTATCTCTTACCGTTTAGTAAATCCCCATGCATTTCCCAGTCATCTTGGACACCGTGTATAAAATGAAAAAAATTGGACGTTTTTGTGAACAAAGGTATATACTATATATTTTTCCAGTTTAGTGTCAAAACTGCTGAACAGCCTGTATACGGCTTACTAATCAACACAGCGTATGGCTGTTGCAGTACGTGGAGCGATTTTTAAGGTTTTCTCAATAATAATAATTGTGTTTTGTTAATTAAAATATTGACTATTAGCAAAGATAACACAATTTACTACAATAATTTGTTAAATTAAATTCTGCAAACACAATATGGTGAGTGTTTGTGTTTTGTATTGAATATCAAGAAAAAAGGCGGTCAAGTGCGAGTAAGACTCGCGCCTGATGAGAATTCCGAACCGTTATAACAATTTGACGATTAGGGCCTTTGACAATCATTATTGACAGACTTAATTGAAATTTATAATTTTATTTTTATTTATTGTAAATTATAGACGCGTCGACAATTTAGGTCATTAGCGTCTTAAATACATTAAATAACAATTCTCTTAAGACTAAATGACATCACAAAACATCCATGAGCGGAGGTAGGATTCGAACCCACGACAGTGTGATCCAAAGGTCGCTACGCTAACCGTTACACCACTCTGTCCTCGAAATTTATAATTAATAATTCCACATAAAATTAGAAATTTATTATTTTTGGATTTTTTTCTTTAGGTACCTACTTACTTTACAAAAAGGTTCTTATAGGTTAACGTGAAGTGCCTATACTCTGTAGGCTGTAAATCACAAAATACGTGATTTTTTTAAAAATCTTTTTATTGCATTGAATTAGAAGCTTTTTACAGGACTATGGGTTTGGCGACGTTAATAGTATTTGGTATTAATTTCAACTCAATAGTTGTTCTTGAGAAAAAGGAAAAAGACGGACAACAAAGTGACCCTATAGCAAGTCTTCATGGTTTCCGGGCTTGTAGGCCGTGGTCCGGTGGTATTTCTACCTGACGTTTCGTCTACAACTGCGGTAGACATTCTCAAAGGCGATGTGGCAGCGGTCGAAGTGTCTTCCTTGGCGGCTCACAGGTCAGTGTGACCTGTGACTGGTGTCCTCCCTTCTTTTATGCCTAGTACCAGTGTATTCTCTGTTCGGTCGTAGTACGTCTCTCTGTAATTGGGCCTAAAAGCCCGGAAACCATGAAGACTTGGAACAATGCCGGCCGTGAAAGCTTGCACACCTGGATGACCCTATATAACAGTTCCGGTTTTTTCATTTTGAGGCACGAAACCTTAAAAATATGAACCTCCATGAATGGAGTGCGGGAAGTCATGTCTCATAGTCCTTCGTTGGGATATAATCTTAACTTTAGAGTTTTGAAAAAAAAAATGGATGCGTTTTACCTCTACACGGGCGGTCGAAGTGAAATTCTATGGGCCACAAAACAAAAACTCAATTTATTATTTATAAAAAACTTTTTAACAAAAAAAAACCTCCTTCAAAAAACCACTAAAAAGAGGAAAATAATGAAATTTTGAGGTCTGTGCCAATTTAATAAAATTTCATTATTTTCCTCTTTTTAGTGGTTTTTTGAAGGAGGTTTTTTTTTTGTTAAAAAGTTTTTTATTTTTTACTTTTTAGTGTCAAAAAGTGACATTTACCTTAAAATAATCACACGCCGTTACTCACTTATATTAAATTGACTTTCTTACGCTGTCTGATATGTCAAAAAGTGACATTTACCTTAAAGAATCACACGCCGTTACTCACTTTTATTAAAATCAGCCGAACTACTGAACCGATTTTGATGTAATTTCTATGGGACCAATCTGAACGTATATCCTTTCAATTAAAAAAAAAATTTCCAAATCGGTTTATAAATGACGGAGTTCTGAGGTAACAAACATAAAAAAAAAAAATACAACCGAATTGAGAACCACCTCCTTTTTTTGAAGTCGGTTAAAAATACAAATCCACACACATTATAGAAATGCAGACAGAACTTTAAATTAAGAAGGTAGTAAATAAACAAAGATTATTACAGTGGCATAAGAATCAATTAAAAAATGCAATTGCTGTGAAGAATGTTATTTATTTAGCTAACATTTCCACGAACCGTTAGCATTCTTTGAAATGCGTTAATAGAAAAATATCAGGACAAAAAAAAGTTAGCAAACACCTAGACTTACAAAGAATTCTTGAATTTAAAATCCTACAAAATGACTCTCGGTTGGTAATTTTTATATTCCTTTATAGAAACTTTTGATTCTGCTGCATCTGCATTAAAGAAATTAGAAATAGTTGATTTGATTGACTTTGTGCATTCATCAAAATTCCGCCGCGCCTTTGTAATGTCACGGAAAAAATCTGAAAAACCGCTGATTGAAATTTCCTGCAAACCTAATCAGGTGTTTATTATGCAATTATGCGTCAAATGAAATTGCTCCGGAGTCGATATCATTATTTGTTCTTGAGATATGCGTGCCGAAAAAAAGTTCACTAACGTACGAACGAACGTACGTACGCACACACAGAGAGACATCTCTCTAAAAACAGTAGATTCGGACTATAGGGACCTCAAAACATGCAGATACGTCCAAATTTTTCATTCGCAAAATCGGAACCATTACAACTTTCAATGCGAAGTAAAAAATTCAATGTAAAATGTAACAGCTTTCAACACTTTTTCTTCCGGGAATAGCTGTTTTTCAGCGTCGGCTGAACCGTCTATGGCTCGATCAGTTCCTGTCCTAGTGGTCTGACTTAGCATTGAAGTCTCCAACCCTGCTGTGTGTTCGTCTGTGTTTAGAGCTTTTCAAATTTCGTTGATCGGCGTTAAAACTGACAATTGCTGTTCTATTGTTACAAATAGTAATATTTTTACTTCCCACCTCTACTATGGTAGGGATGTAATGGATTTAGTCCGAAAAAAATATTTCGAGATTTTAACAGATTTTCACGTTTTGAGACCCTAGCAATCGTTTAAAATCATTTTCTGACTGATGTCCGTCTCTCTCTCTCTCTCTCTCTCTGTGTGTGTGTGTGTGTGTGTGTGTGTGTATGTGGTCAATTTTTTGCCTTCGATATCGTAAGAACGGAACAACATACGGCCATGCCGATTGTTCTGTTGTGTTTATCAGCCTTTAACTTAGATCTGATTAGATTTTGAGTCAAATCGGTTCAGTGGATCCTGAGATATTAAAGAAAACGTTCTCAATGTCACGTATTAACATAGGTAAAAAAAAATATAAATGAATTCTAGATGTTATAATATGAAAAAAATGTAAATATTTTTTTTCTCTAAAATGTAGTTTTCGAGAAAAAAAATATTTTACTAAAAAAAATAAAAATTGTACGTAAATCAAGGTAACCATGATTTTTGTTATATTAAGCTAGCCATCAGTAGATCACTAAACGAAAAAGAGGGCCATGCTTTTTTTCAAATAATAAAAAAAGAGTGTTTATTTTTTGCAAATATTTACTAGGTGGGAAGTATAGTACTGGTCATCAGTCGAATGTTTTTAAATTGTAGATAGTTATTTTATTAATCCTTGAACTTATTTTGGAAATAGATATCTATATAAGTGCAGTAACGTAATCAGAAAATTACTTTATTGTGGAGGCAGGGGAAGAAAATTTGCTCAAAACTGCAAACGAATTGGTTGTTTATACAGTATAGTAGGGTAAATGCGGGAGAGATGCCGCGGTAGGAGAGACGTCGTATGGCTATTAACTTACCTATTTACTATTAATGGATCGTGCTAAAAGTACGTATGTTCGTTCATCTTATCTTGTCAAGATAAGATGAACGAACATACGTACTTGTAGTACGATCCATTAATGGTAAATAGGTAAGTTAATAGCCATGCGGCGTCTCTCCTACCGCGGCATCTCTCTCGCATTTACCCTATTTCGGTAAGTCCTTCCGCTCTCGCGCTCTTTACTGTTTTCAACCTCCAGCATGCCGTGATGAGAATGCAGTGAGTTTAGATTTCACAGTATGTTTGGTTATACGAAGAACTAAGTCTCCAGCAGCAGACGCCATTGCTTAAATTCGAATGTTACTGATGTTTAATGTCGGGTTTATCGTACACTTAACACGCTGTTTTGTTAGTCGCTGTTAAATTTGTACAGTCGCGGACTTAAAAAAGTTTACACCTGTATCATTTTAATTTTTGCATATTGTAATTTGGCTTTTGATATTAATGTATCAATTACTAAGGTTACATCCTAAAAATTCAATAAAAAATTATTATCAAAACACCTCAGTTGTTTATTATACAATCCAAATTACTCAATATTATTCAATTAAAACATAAAACTATTTGATACTAGCAAATTCTTTCCTCCAATCTTGCAATAATTCTTCTTTTTTGTTCATCATTTTAATAATTTTGAGGCATTTAAATGACAATTATTTCTTTTCATTTTTGACATTTACATTTACCTATTAAAAACTAAATTTGTTGCTAAGCTACTGACTTTTTGTGAACTTACACTGAAAAACCCAAGTGTAAACTTTATTAAGTCCGCGACTGTACACATAAAACATACGAGGTAACCATAGAAATAACAGCGTAATTAAATCTAGATGGAAAGTTCTGAAAGTTTTGTAAAATTTCACCGGTACCCCGCTCCCGCTTCCCCTCCCGTATGTTTTCTTACGAAGAGGGGCGCATTATTGGTAGTAGTCTACGGACGCCAAATATCTTAATTAGGACGGCCCTGCAGGGCCCGACGTATAATCAATGACCCACGCTGAGGAGCCGCTGGGTTAGGAAGAAAACAACACAACAAAATAATATATAATCACATTTTATTTTAAAACACGCAACTAATTACATTTTCACAGTTTTTCTATAATTAAGTAATCATTAATTGTAGAAACGGTAAGACATTTACATCAAGTAAAATGTGTGGATAAAACGAAATATCAATTTTTTATTTTTTTTTGTCATTCAAGTACCTAGGTACATAGTTTAAATAACAAAATCAGACAATCAGTTCAGACTCTTAAATTTAAATTTAAAAATACGCGGCCAGTGGTCAGGCGAAGCTCTTAAACTATGTCTAACGAAGTCACTGTCCTGTGTAAACTTTAAGATAGTGAGTCATGCACTTATACTCCACTATTTGTATAAGCGGCACAGTTTTTATACGTGGGACGCGCATGCTTTCATTGTTTCAATGCTTTTTCCGCTCTATTAACCTTGTTATGAACATACGCATGACTCACTATTTTAAATTTTGGAACTTGACTATACCTCTAGGTGGAAATAAAATAAAACGCGTTTTATTTCATTTAATAACTTAAATTATTTACAATCAAGTAACGACCGAATCTGTTAAAACATCCAATGTTCAGGTCTAATTTGAGAACTAGAGAAAGTATCAGATAGATTTCAGGTCATTATTGAACATGATAAACTGAAAATGCGGCTTGGTATACTAACTCTAAATTAATTAAACTTTCCCATTGGAAGTTGTTGTATGGGTGATGGGTCCGATTTTGTGAATGAAAAATTTGGACGTTTTGAGGTCCTTAGAGTCCGAATCTACTGTTTTTAGAGAGATGTCTCTCTCTCTGTGTGTGTGCGTACGTACGTTCGTTCGTACGTTGGTGAACTTTTTTTCGGCTCGCATATCTCAAGAACAAATAATGATATCGATCCCGGACCAATTTCATTCGACGCATAATTGCATAATGAACACCGGATAAGGATTGCAAAAAATTTGAATTGGGATTTTTTTTATAACAAAAAAACAACTGTAAAATTGTTGTAAAATGTCAACCTGTATTGCAAATAGTTTCTCTATACGGAAGACTGGTTTTTAATCTCTAAGGACACCCAATGGGAAGTTAGCAGTGTGATTTTACCCTCACACCAAGCCTCTTTTTCTTTTTTTTTATTTATTCTTTTTAAGACTGAAACAAAACAGAAGAGCACATATTATTATGTCTATCGTTTATAAGCAGGGATGTAGTTGTGTCAGGGAGTCGTCCCGAAATTTTTATAAGTGGAATGGTTCAATTTTTTCAAAATTATTTTAAAAATTTGACCTATGAAGTTTATTGTCAATGAAATAATAATCTTTGTTCAACACCCGCAAGAAATAAATCATTTCGTGGCCCTGCTGAACGTGGGCGAAATAATGAGTTCCCCATGATTGTTGACGTGCAGAGTGGGCGAAATCCCATTTCGCCCACTAGTGAGCGAAATAGCATTTCGCCCACGCTCATTACGGGGAACGTTTACGCAAGTGTTGATAGTTTCGTCAATCAATCAGGTCACCCATTATTTCGCCCACGCTCAGCAGAGCCACGAAATGACATATTTCTTGCGGTAGTTGAACAAAATATTGTGTGCGACTATTGGTCGAAAGAGGAGATTCCACTCGTGTGTTTCACACTCGAGGAATCTCCTCTTTCTCCCACTAGTCGCACAATATATACTATTATTTGTGTGCTAATAAAAAATATTAATTTTTTTTTTGAACTGGCAAGCGTATAGCGATGCCGTCGTATATATGGCGATTTCATGGTTCTTCTATTACAAGCCCCCAGTTCCAAGGCTCTTGGCCGAGAACTGGCAAAAATAACAACTGGATTTTCAGTCTATTTTTTGAAAATAATAATAAATGAAAAATATGAATTGGTGCTATTATAGGCACGAGTAACTCGGACTGCCGGTGGATTTTTTGTAGGTTTACAACCCTGCTTATTTTTGAAACAATGTTAATACGGAAAACAAAAGCAAAGTTTCATTTGCGTCTGAACTGATTTTCTTAAAATAAAACAAACCTAACGGATTCGTTAATTTTTGCGATATTTGATAACGAAAAATAATTTAATGTAACGATAATATAATACAGAAATCTACAAAAGTTTTATTCTGAAATATGAGCAAAAATGGTTACATAATATTATGTTTTTAATATTATAGATAAATAACAAAGCTAATATTCTTCTATTTTTTTTTCAAATTTGAACACAATTTTTTAAGTACAGAACGTATTTTGTAAGTGTTATTGTATAATAAATTGACAACAAAATTAATCAAGTTTAGTTTCATAATACTGTTTACTTGGATATATAAGCAATATTTTTAATTAATATTAATAATACGTGGCAGAATTCGCTTTGTAAGTTAATCCTTTAAATTCCGATATCACAAAAAGGCGAGCAAAATATTTGTCGAATAAAGGAGGCTAAAGAGGTTTTTCCGGTCTCACAAAATATGAGTGGAAAATGAAAATTTACGTAATTTTTTGATCGACTGTTCAAATAATATAATAGTTTTCATTATTATTTTACTTTGAAGAAAAACATATTAAAATAACCAGAACGTGCCAATTTTTAACAAAACCTTGAGTTTTTAGGGTTCCTTACTTAACGGAACCCTAGTGCTGTTACTATGTTCTGTCTCTTGGGTAGGGTGGGTCGGACTCGGATCCCAGTCTGTCTGTCTGTCTGTCTGTCTGTCTGTCTGATCAGTTTTTGTTGCGAATACATTGAAATAAACCTATATTATCTTTCTAGGGCGGGTGGGCCGGCCAAACGGTACTCTGAGGGGAGGGTTGGTCCCACCAGACCCCTCTCATCTATGCTCTGTCTGTTTATTCGTTCGTCACAGCCTTCTAGTTCCTAAACTAAAAATGCCACTGCGAAAATTGTCCCAAGCAAATGTTAACTTTTTTTTTGAATTACATTTAGAGAGCACCAAAAAGGGGATAAGAAAAATTTAAATTGTCGACGATATCCGTGTGTTTAGATCTCATCAAGTAGGGGAGCCCGGGCAATAACGGGCATCTCGAGAAGCTCAGAAAAAACATAATATTTTATTTAAAAAACAGAGAAAAGGCTAGAAATGATTCACCAAATTATTTATTTATTATGTCTCTTAAAACATATTTTTCTTAAAACAAAATCAATAAGTTTTCCAGTCAAAAATTGCGTTTTAAAAACCATTATAAACATTATAAATAAGCACAATATTTGTTTACTTTCCACTCAAATTTATGGGACCGGAAAAAGTCCTTAATCTCAACCCTTCTTACAATCAGAATGTGATTATTATTCAATTTATAACATACATTTTTTTGAGAATATTTTATTGAAATTTGAAAAAAACGACCTGGTTTTGGAATTTTTCAATTTGATAACGAGGTATTTAAAAAAATATTTCAAGGTGAATCTATATGGTTCCTCTATTACAAGTCCCCAGTTCCCGGGTTTTAGCCCGAGAGCTGGTAAAAGTGTCAATTGGATTTTCAATATAATTTAAAAAAAAATATTGAATTGAAAATATGAATTGGTGCTAGGCCCAAATAACCTTAGCTGTTGGTGGTCTTTAAAAACACAATTTCAAGGTGAATCGAAACTTTTAACAGACTGTTTACGATAAAAATGAATGAAAGATTGAATCGTGATTTTAAAGATCGAAAAAATGAATAACGCCAATGAATGTACGGTGTGTTCCTAATTTGTAAAATATTTAAATTTGTCTCAAAACTAATCATTTCCAGATCCATATTTTCCTGGACGTTATCTTATCAGTAGGTAAATTAGCGCGCAGGAAAAAAACATGATTTCGACCTTGGAGTTGATACAATCTTTTTACTTCCCACCTCTACTATGGTAGGGAAGTAATGGATTTAGTCCGAAAAAAATATTTCGAGATTTTAACAGATTTCACGTTTTGAGACCCTAGCAATCGTTTAAAATCATTTTCTGACTGATGTGTGTGTGTGTGTGTGTGTGTATGTGGTCAATTTTTCGTCTTCGATATCGTAAAAACGGAACAACATACGGGCATGCCGATTGTTCTATTGTGTTTATCAGCCTTTAACTTAGATCTGATTAGATTTTGAGTCAAATCGGTTCAGTGGATCCTGAGATATTAAAAAAAAAACGTTCTCAATGTCATGTATTAACAATAGGTAAAAAAATATGAATAAATTCTAGATGTTATAATATGAAAAAAATTTAAATATTTTTTTCTCTAAAATGTACAGTTTTCGAGAAAAAAATATTTTACTAAAAAAAAATAAAAATTGTACGTAAATCAAGGTAACCATGATTTTTGCTATATTAAGCTAGCCATCAGTAGATCACTAAACAAAAAATTCGACTGATGACCAGTCCTATACTTCCCACCTAGTAAATATTTGCAAAAAATAAACACTCTTTTTTTTTATTCTTTGACTAGGCTCAAATAACCTTAGCTGTTGGTGGTCTTTAAAACACAATTTAATTTTTATTCTTTGAAAAAAGCATGGCCCTCTTTTTTGTTTGGTGATCTACTGATGTAGCTTAATATAGTAAAAATCATGGTTACCTTGATTTACGTACAATTTTCTTTTTTTAGTAAAATATTTTTTTTCTCGAAAACTATACATTTTAGAGAAAAAAAATATTTACATTTTTTTCATATTATAACATCTAGAATTCATTTATATTTTTTTTACCTATGTTAATACGTGACATTGAGAACGTTTTTTTGAATATCTCAGGATCCACTGAACCGATTTGACTCAAAATCTAATCAGATCTAAGTTAAAGGCTGATAAACACAATAGAACAATCGGCATGCCCGTATGTTGTTCCGTTCTTAAGATATCGAAGGCGAAAAATTGACCACACACACACACACACATACACACACACATACAGACATCAGTCAGAAAATGATCTTAAACGATTGCTAGGGTCTCAAAACGTGAAAATTTGTTAAAATCTCGAAATATTGTTTTCGGACTGAATCCATTACTTCCCTACCATAGTAGAGGTGGGATGTAAAAAGAGGGCCATGCTTTTTTTCAAAGAATAAAAAAATAGTGTTTATTTTTTGCAAATATTTACTAGGTGGGAAGTATAGGACTGGTCATCAGTCGAATTTTTTTTTTAGTCATTTGTGTTCATATTTACGTGTGCCGGCCCCTGAGCCTGAGCTGTTCTGTTCGCCTTTTTTGTGATAGCTTAGATTAGCGAACTGCCTATATTTACAGAAATATTATTCTATTAATAATTATTAATAGTTGTTTGATTCGATAATCGAGTATTGTTTAATTATTAATTAAAGCGAATTCTAATTAAAAAATTATAAATTTTTCTGTAAATTAATGACTTTGCACTGTTGTAGGTAAAGTCGGCTTTTTAAAATTATTTCATAATATTGCACATTCACAAATTAGGAAAGTCTATTTTACATTTAATTATTTAAAAATGTGAGCGGAAAAGCGCACTTTTTATGCAGTTTTCCAGTTGTTTTTTTTTTATTTTTATTTACAATAATATTTTACAATAGAAAATCAATTTCGCTTATATACTTAATATAAAAATAGGAATATTTAAAATGCAATTTTATATAAAAAAAAGTATCAACAATCGATAGAAATACCAATAAATTGTTAAAAAAAGCTATGAAACCGCGATGCAAGTGAAACTTAATTATTGCCATAACCCTGTAGCAAAAATCCAGATGTTACGCCACTGGCGACAATCGAAGCATCCAGAACAAGTAACAATGGTGAGGCGTGGCATTATATCGAAGACACAAGAATGTTCTAGAAAGCGCGCGAACGTGGGGGGGGGGTCAAGCTGCTAGCTCTATATAAGTAGAGCTGTCACCGGAGAAAGAACAACGAGTGTCGAGTGACAGCTGAAATAAATACAGTTCAGTGCGCTTCAGTTCGTGTTATTATTATATAAACAGTGTTGACTATTAGAATTGAGATATAATTGTTACAGTTTATTGTTATCCTTTACTGTTTACATTTTTTAATTGTTGTAAATAAATAATTTATTCTATCCACGTAAGAAAACAGTTATGTTACAACCCTAAATGCTTTTAACTCGAAATCGCCGAAAGTTATAAAATTTTCTTTACGTGGTTTTGGTAATGTAATTTGAACCCTTATCAGTAAGAATGCAGATTCTATCCTTGGTGGTCAATGGGTATTTGATGTGAAAGAGATTAGAGCACAATAAAAAAACTGACGCACTATTCGGAACTACACAACGCGTTTTGTTGACACTGCGCCATCTATGGGTTGGGTAGGCAAAGTAGACAAACAGTTTCACGTCTGCCCTGTGATCTCTTAGACACATACCAGTGCTCTTTTTAATAGTTAGGTATTTCTTCATTAATTATATCTTTATTAAGGTAATTGTTGCGACTGCATTGTTGTGTGTTGGGAAAATGTTGACATGCCACGTAATATTGTGAAAATTTTATTTTTTCTGGGCACATTTCATTGTTAGAAGGATTCAGTATCGAAAAAATAACTGAACCTTTTTTAAAGGTTTATGGAATAGGATATTATTTGGATGACATTTTTTTTACGTCAATTTGAACAAAGCTCTGAAATCAAATCGCTAGTTCCCAAGTTTCTGGTATACTTAGATTATATTTGAGCGTGTTTAGTTCTTGATTTCCATAATAATTTAATAAATAGTTTTTTAACTATTTTAAAATATTATTTGCTATCAAAGGTTGATACGATTTTTTATCGAAAATTGTAAACAATAGTAATTTAATTTCCATCGTGCAATTAGTAAAAATTCAAAAATACAAATTAATCAATTTCATTTAGTTGGTATCTCGAAAATGACAGAAGACATATACAGCGTGTCCACGAAAGCTCTTTACAAATGGAATTTTTTTTTATTAATTATTGGAGCAAACCTTTTTTTCTATGGAAAAGTTCTGCTTCGTCCAAAACCTCTAAAACACCAAAGAAAATTTTGGAAGGAGAACTGTTCTTTGTATGGAGAGAGATGGAGGACATGTTGAATTCTGATTTATAATTCTGAATAAATAATTACTTAGAAGTTAGTTAGGTTATAATTTTGAATTAAATTTGATTATGTAACTAACTTTGCGAAAATCTTGAATAACAGAGATAATTTTAATTTTTAGTAAAATAAAACTTTTTGATTTCCCTCGTATAACTTTAGGCCGAAAAAAATTTTCTTTGCTGTTTTAGAGGTTTTGGACGAACCAAAACTTTTCCACAGAAAAAAATTTTTGCTCCAATAATTAATAAAAAAAAATTCCATTTGTAAAGAACTTTCGTGGACACGCTGTATACCTAGAGCTGAATTCTTAAATTTTTTTTATAAATAAAATTTTAAAAAAATGACATCTTTCTTTTCAAAAACGCTTCGTTGGGCTCTAAAAAAACAACTTTCTCCAGATTTTAACTGCTCTTTGGACATTTCTAAATATTGTCGAGATTTCAAACTTGAAATTGAATCATAAATATTTTTCTCTCAAGGAACCATCAGTTAGTATCGGCGCTAAAGAAGCCATAGGTTATTTTCAATAGAAAAAATTTAAAATGTATTCTAGATGGGGCTCCGCAAGCGGCGACACGCAGCTCAACTTTGCTCGTACAAGCTTTGACTATCTCATCGGTGATAGTGCAAAACCTCGTAAGTCAATATTTTTAATAAAAATAGAAAAACACACACTTGAAAAATTCTACCAGTGTGTGTTGTTCTATTTAATTAATCATGTTCTACCAAGACGTGCCTAGCTAAGAATCAGGTCAAGTGATCAATATTTTTAAATTCAAGAAAATCTTTTAATAATAATTCTTATTACAATTTTTCTAATCTAATATTTACAATGTATAAAGTGTTTTTCTTAACGTTGTCAGGTCTTTTACATGGGTTCTTTTTGCATCTTTTTTGCAAGAAACATTAATTAGTATTTTCTTTCTCTTCGAAAATTAAATTTATTTTGAGTCGATTTAAAGTGATTACGAGGTTTTACTCTTTAACCGTCGATATAAAATGTTTAAAAGTAAAATTATGTTCACAAATTGTCATGAAATCGTATAAGAAAATTGCGGAACATAATTGCGTATATAAGTAGTTAAAATTTTAATATTTACAAAATTTCTACATTCACAATTGTTCGATGTAATTTATTTATTTATTTATGAAGTACTTATATTATTTTATTCAATTACCAGCAGAATCTGAGTATGTTCATTCCAGACCTAAACTGAAAGGATTAAAACCATTTCCAGCTTTCCCCTATAATATTAATTCCGAATTCAAACACCCGTAATTATGCGTACCCCTGAAAAGCGTACCGTCTGATAGTTAATTTATATTGTCTTTAGACTAGAGGTGGAGAACTATTAATAATTATTAGAACTACGCATCTATGTTGGCGCTTCGATGGCTCATCTATTACAAGCCCCCAGTTTCCAGGTGCTAAACCGAAAAAGTGCAATTGGATATTCAATTTAGTATAAAAAAATAATAAATTGAAAATATGGATCGGTGCTAGGCCCAAATGACCCGAGCTGTTGGTGACCTTAAAAAAATTATATAAGTAGTCGAAGTAAACATTTCGGAAACTGAGTTTATTGCAAAAAAAAGATCATTTTTGACGAATATTTGAAAAGCCGAAACCTCTGTGTGTAGAAGTTATAATTACCCTGAAAATTTTAATAAAACTGAGAATGTATACAGGGGATGTCCAGGTGTGCAAGCTTTCACGGCCGGCATTGTTCCAAGTCTTCATGGTTTCCGGGCTTGTAGGCCGTGGTCCGGTGGTATTTCTACCTGACGTTTCGTCTACAACTGCGGTAGACATTCTCTGACCTGTGAGCCGCAAAGGAGGACACTTCGACCGCTGCCACATCGCCTTTGAGAATGTCTACCGCAGTTGTAGACGAAACGTCAGGGAGAAATACCACCGGACCACGGCCTACAAGCCCGGAAACCATGAAGACTTGTATACAGGATGTTTAAAAACATTGCAAAAAGAATATACCGTCATTAATATAAAAGTTTAGGCGTATTTAGAAGCATAGTAAAAACAATTAACCTTTTTCTGGGATACGCACTGTTCAAAAAAAAGAAGTTTGTAATAGAATTTTGATTTGTTTTATTTTTTTAATCGTTGCAGTTGAATTTTGAACATATTTTCATTGTTTAATTGATTTTTTTTGCACATTTTAAATAAAATATCACATTTCCAAAGAATGATCGTCAATAATTATAAAAATAATAAAGCTACAAATTCCTATATTACAATAAAATAAACTTCTCATAAATAATATTTATATATAAATTTCATTGCTAAAACGTCCATTTTTTTAAAATCTACTAAAAAGGAACGCAATAATTTTTAGGCATGTTAAGAAAAATGTTTAACGTTCATTTTTTGAACCAAAATTAAAAATTATTAATATTAGTTTTTTTTATTTTACAATATTTAAAAATAATTTGTGTCGATTAAATTAGTCCCATTTGAGATTAGAGAGAACCTCGGATTTGCACACAGTTTTTTTTGTATAATTGTTCAACTGTTACGTCATTTTAAAATAATTTTGGCATTTTTTTATTCAACGTTGTTGTCACTGTGAAGAATTTCGCCTTTGATTGCGCGACGGTTTTCTTGTCAAAACATACTCGACGACGTGTCGGAGGAATGAATGTGCGACGCGTCTTGCGACGCATGCGCGTGTAAATTGTTCGCGTTCGCATCGCACGGCTGCTGCGATGGTTGCTGAACCATGTTGGCCAGCGACCTGACTTGCAAAAGCAGACCGTGGTTCAACAGTTTGGCGCTGTGCTCCTGGGCCTTCGCCCTGAGACACGCTATCGAGTTGTTCCTAAAAGTTTCAGGGTCGTCTTGGAAGCTGTTCGCCTGCTGCTGCTGCTGCTGTTGTTCTTTTTCGATGGCGGACGAACCTCCGTTGCTGATCCCCGCCGACGGCTGGGTTTGAGATTGTGGCGTAGTGTGCTGGGTCGACGTGGCGCTCGTGTCGCTCGCGTCCGTTCGCAGCGAAGTGGTCTCTTCGTGATCCGAAGTGTCCGTGTCCTTCAAATGCTCAGCGGCTTCCAGCGACTTCCGGTGCATCCCTGTAAACAATGAGAAAACACGGTTGTAATTTAACTGAAGGAAGGAATTTTAGATCGTTATCAGGGTATGCCTGACATCGACCGTGCGCTTATCTCTTTAAGTCGTTCGGCTTGGCTTTGGTTTCTCTTTGCTCGATTTTTGTTCGTTCGGATGTTTTTTGCGATTTCGGCCAAATGCTTGGACAATTTTAACGAAATTCTGGCAATGACAGGGTCGAGCGATGTACAAAAATAAAAAGAACCCGTGGATTGAGAAAACGAGAGAATACTTTTTAATCGTTTTTATTATATTTTGAGTCAACAAATGGAATAATGATCAAATACCTGTGCTAGAAATTTTTAGTACTATCAGCTTATAGCACACTGTAAGAAACGAGAAGGCCGATTACATAGATTATCGATGGTCCATTTGTAGCCAGCGATTAATCTGGTAATAGGCACACAAAGAGACAATGGCGTCGCAAACAGGTATCGCCTACACATCGCGTAGATTCCATAAAAACACATTGCGCATGCGTGGTTACTAATTGTACATTAATTTGTTTTGTATTTATCCATTTTATATATGTAACCATACATTTTATTTTGTAATTTTTACACACTTTATTGGAATATTACACAAATTATGTAATTTTAATTTACTTTATGTAAAAATCACTAACTTTACAGTAAAAGTCCAAGTTTTTATGAAGTTTTCTGTGTAAAAATAAATAATAATGTAAAATCACTTAGAAAATCGAGCGAATTCTACCTTAACTTTCAAAGTATTTTTACATCCATTTTTTACAGTGCAAAGTTGGATAAAAAAGATCTTATATTTTAAGCGATTTTAAGTTTGAATATCAAAATCGATGCGGTGGTTCTCGAATTGACATACAGACAGACAAAAACATTGAACACGTTTTTTCGTCTATAAGGTACCGCATAACAAAATATCCAAAAACCTTCAATAAAAGGAAATTACAGAAAAAAGATCTTGTCATGTCTGCCCATGGGCAAATGGGACAATTTGACACAGGTATCTATATCCGTGGTCTAAGGGCCCCAATTAGTAATTATTAGGGTACAAGATCCATATTTTTATTTCTTGTAGATTATAGACGCGTTGACAATTTCATCAAATATAACATATCACTTAAAACTAAATGACATCACAAAACATCCATAAGGGAGCTGGGATTCGAACCCACGACAGCTTGCTCCAAAGACCAGCACGCTGACCATTACATCAAGCAGTCCTCTAATCTGTAAGATTCATGTGAAACGCATAATATGTCTACGAGAGGACAGTATGGCTCAGTTGGTAGCGTCGCGGCCTCTGAAACAGACTGTCGTGGGTTCGAATCTCACCTCTGCTCATGGATGTTTTGTGATGTTATTTAGTTTTAAGAGATATGTGATATTTATTGTAATTAAGATGCTAATGACCTAAGTTGTCGACACGTCTATAATCCACAATAAATAAATAAAATATGTCTACGGCTGTTGTTAAGTTGTATAAACAATAATTTAATGCGTACAATTTGTAGGAAAAATCTACATTGCCCCAGCTATCTCCCGAATCCTCTGGGTGGCCCTGGGCCCCATTAAAATTTCATGTCTCAGTTACCGAGCGTCTATAATTCACTATCAGTAATGACCGTTTGCATAAGGTTTACTTACTGAATATTGTTCGATTGTATCGTAAATTAAGTAATTTAATTGTTTTTATTCAACGCTTTTGTGACTGCAAAACACTGTGAAAAGAATGCAACTTTCACATATTTACTATGCGTAAATAATAATTACGCTTTAGAAAACATTAAAGCAAAATAATACAGGGTGTTGATTGAGAATGTTAGTCAAATTAAAAAAACAATGGTGGATTTTCGCTTTTCATTTGATTTAGTTTTTCAGAAGTTTTCTAGTCATGCATCAACTGAGACGAGAATTTATGTTAAGGTTAACAAAAGCCAAGGGTTCTTAATTGGACGTAACACCAATTCATTATTTTTAGGGTTCCATATCTCAGAATGAAAAAAACGGAACCCGTATTGGATCACAATTGTTGTCTGTCTGTCTGTCTGTCACTCTGTCAAGACCCTTTTTCTCAGGAACGGATAGAGATATCAAATTGAAATTAATATTAATTTATTTGAATAGTCGACTCTCGCATGTAGTGTGTTTTCAACTTGAAATTGCTATATATAAGAAAGGATCGATTTCCGCTCTCGGGCACTGTGGAGAAATCGGTAACTCGCCTAGCCGGAAACTGGGGGTTTCGGGTTCAAGTCCCGACAGTGGTCATTTGATTTTTTCTTAGATATAGCTCAAAAATCATGGCAGCCTAGCTGTCTGAGATATTTATTATTTTCACCTCTAATTGTTATGTGAATAATATGGTGTGGATATAAGGGGTTTTAAATCGATTGATTTTATCATATACCAATTAATATCGAATACTATAAGGTTTAGGGGCTTGAGAATAGCCGAGCGTTTAGCGATGCTGTTGTTTACATGGCCTTGCTATGGTTCCTCTATTACAAGTCCCCAGTTCCCGGGTTCTAGCCCGAGAGCTGGTAAAAGTGTCAATTGGATTTTCAATTTATTATTAAAAGAAAAAAAATAATGAATTGAAAATATGAATTGGTGCTAGGCCCAAATAACCTTAGCTGTTGGTGGTCTTTAAAACACAATTAAATTACTATAAGGTTTACAACTCCATAGTTCTGTAAAAAATTCAGGCTTCTAATTTAATGCAATAAAAAAACTTTTTAACAAAAAAAAATCCTGACAGTGGTCTTTGATTTTTTCCTCGTATATCTTAATTGTTTGACGATTAACATCACGATGGCATGTTCGCCGACTGATTACGTTAAGATAAGAAAAGTATTTATTTGTGGTTTGGCTAATATTGTCTATTTAATAATTATTAAAAAAAATCTCCTTCAAAAAGCCACTAAAAAGAGGAAAATAATGTAATTTTGAGGTCTGCGCCAATTTAATAAAATATGAAGTTGGTTAAAAAGAAGATATTAATCACTATACTATACTTTTTAATCGACTTCATATTTTATTAAATTGGCGCAAACCTCAAAATTTCATTATTTTCCTCTTTTTAGTAACTTTTTGAAGGAGGTTTTTTTTTGTTAAAAAGTTTTTTATTTTTTACTTTTTAGTGTCAAAAAGTGACATTTACCTTAAGGAATCACACGCCGTTACTAACTTTTATTAAAATCAGCCGAACTACTGAACCGATTTTGATGAAATTTCTATGGGACCAATCTGAAAGTATATCCTTTCAGATAAAAAAAAAATTCCAAATCGGTTTACAAATGACGGAGTTCTGAGGTAACAAACATAAAAAAAATACAACCAAATTGAGAACCACCTCCGTTTTTTGAAATCGGTTAAAAAGATAAAAAACCACGTCTTTTTTTATAACGACTGACTCATCAAAACCTATTGGGTAATTCCTGTTGACTTAGAATCTTGAAATTTGGCACGTAGTAACTTGACTTGATTTTATTTTTGGTGAAATTTTTTTTAGTACCGCCGCAACTCAAGTTTTTTTTCTTGCCATTATTATCGTGCAAAAACATCAAATGCGCCATAATAGAAAGAAAAGCGCATTTCAACAGACAGACAGACAGACAGAACGGCTGTAACTATGATACATCCATGGCCGAATGGCAACACGGGTTATGTCAGATTTTGGCCCCTCGAGTGGACGCGTTGCCAGCAGTTGTCAATTTTTGTTGAAAAACAAATTAAACAAACTTGAAAGGTTTTATAACGGTTTTATTTAGCTTGACTCCGCATATTTGTACGTTTGTTTATTTCAAATCTTGCGACCGATTTTTCACCCACTTCCCGTGATCCGTTTGAGTTGAAATTTTGCACACATGTGTAGCTCTGGTGACAATAATTATGGTAACTAGCTGACCGACCCGGCTCCCGTCCGGGTGCAAATCGCATTTTTGAATTTTCATAGGCAAAAAGTCTTGCTCCGGAACCGTTTCAGTGGATCGGATAAATGTAATAAAATCAGACTAAGCAAATAAAGCATACTAAAAAATTAAAAATAAAAATAGGTAAAAAAAATTTTTAAGTTAAACGGTTTTATAAATGTAATAAAAAGAAAAAAAATATAATTTAATTTAGGTTCATAAGTATAAAAGCGTGGGTCGTGACTGTAAAAAATTGTCATAGAGTTTACGACCCACGCTTTTATACTTATGAACCTAAATTAAATATTATTTTTTTCTTTTTAGTACATTTATAAAACCGTGTAATTTAAAGGTTTTTTTACCTATTTTTTTACGAGGATAGCTAAAAATTTCCTACAATTAGACATTTAAAAGTGTCAAACTCTAAAACCGGGTGTCCACTAAATCGAGCCGATTTGGATGAAAATCATATAATTTTGACACAACGATTTAAGTCGCGCCCAAAATCTCAACCGATCAATCAAACACTGTATAGTGAAAGATCTATGCAGAGGGGCTTGAGAAAAATGTAGGTACGTATACGCGGTGGTTCCACTATTACAAGCCCCCACTTCCCCGGTTCTAATCCGAAAACTGGCAAAAGTAACAATAATTTGGATTTTTAATTTATTATTAAAAATAATAAATTATATTAGAAATCGCGTCCATCGTGATTATAATAAAATTAAGAAAAATCGCAGGATAGTGGACAAAATATTTGATTTATTTGATTGAATGTACGACGTTTCGTCTATATATTTAGACTTTTTCAAGTACATAAAAATAACAATATTTATAAAAATTAATATTAATTACTAACCATAGCAATTAACATAAGATAGGGTACATAAGACAAAAACATGGTAACATGGTAACAAATTATGTTGACTATAAATTTTAACAATCAATAATAATAAAAACTCGGGTCGCAGTGCCAAATCCTGCCGACAATATAGTGTATTTGCTAATACAGGCATTGTGGCATTATTATGTGAACATAAGCTTGTTTTTTGACAAAATAAAAAATTTAACCCCTTAATACATCCCTTAAAATAATTAAATTTTTCTAAATTTCAATATTAGACATGGATTTTATCAGTACAACATCTGCACCAAATTAAACACACCCTTCCATAAGTAAATCCGTATCAATAAACTTATAGTGTTTTCATAAAATTTGAAAGTCCGGTCCTGTCGGGCCGATTTTATTAAAATTTTAGCAGCACATTTTAATCTCTACTAAAGAGTTAAATTTCAATTTTGAAACAATTCTAACAAATTTTTCGGTATTTTTTGGCCCAAAAACTTTTTGGAACCCCTAAATACAACCCTTAAAATTGTCCGATCGGGCCCATTTTAAATAGGCTTCGTGCGGTGATGGATTCCAACGTGCCTACCAAATTTCATTAAAATCAATTAACTCTTTCGAAAGTTATTGCCCGCACACACACACATATATATATATATATACATACATATATATATAAACATTTTCAAAAATGGTGCCAAAGTGTTCAGGAGGCTATGAAACGTCGAGAAATTTTGGTCCGACCCCTAGGTCCCGCCATCCGACCGACGCCAATAGTGTATGTGCCATATTATGGCAAATACACTAATAATACAAATGTTAGTATAATTTCATAACATAATTGTACTGACTACTTAAATTTTGAGTGTCTGTTCTATAATTGATTGAATTAAATAAATCAAATATTTTGTCCACTATCCTGCGATTTTTCTTAATTTTATTATAATAAATTATATTTACTAAAAATAATAAATCGAAAATATGAATTGTTGCTAGGCCCAAATCACTCTGACTGTTGGTGGTCGTAAAAAAAAGAAAGGGCGATGAAAATCAGTTAAGTAGTTTTTTAGTTGACAAACAGACAGACAGACAGATTGACAGACCGACACAATTTCTCAAAATATCCAATTCGGTCTAGGTACCTATCCTGTAGACTCTACATCCAAGTCGATAGATGCTAATGACCTAAGTTTTGGAGCGTCTATAATCTAGCGTCACGGCCTCTGGATCAGACTGTCGTGGGTTCGAATCCCGCATCCGCTCATGGATGTTCTGTGATGTCATTTAGTTTTAAGTGTGTTGTTATTTAATGTAACCAAGACGCTAATGACCTAAGTTGTCGACGCGTCTATAATTTACAGTAAATAAATAAATAAATCTACAAAATACCAAAAATTCGACATACGCTATTTTTTCTCGCGGCCGCAAATATATATTATGTACGATGGTTATAATTATATTGTTATTATCGACATAAGGGACGATTTTCCCCATGTTTTCTCATTTCATCCCCTGGTCTGTCTGCAACCCTCTCGTCGCACGCAGACTCTTCTCCAGTTTCGTTCATAGATGGTGCGTCAGTCACTCCTCAAACGGCAAATTATTATCCGACTGCCTTTTACAAGCTCTGGAGCCTGTGGCATATCTTTCAACCCTCGATATCTACCCCTAACGCAAACATAGTGTTGAGCGTTTCATATTATTTATGGCATTAAACTACAAAAATAAATTTCAAATACATATTTTAAGATCCGCCATTTTATTTTAAACTTGTAGCCTTCAAAAAATAATAATATTTTACGGAAAATTATCAAGTCACAATTAATAAATACAAATATCTGGATGACCGAGCTTTGCTCGGATGAGTTAAAAAAAAATAATACTTAAAGTTCCCATTTCATCAAAATCGTTAGTCATTTTTAAGAAAAAAAATTACATACCTATAAGTAGATAATATTATTATACATCAGTATACGTCATACTACATAACGTATGTACCTACATATTTTCAAATAATTACTGATTATTTTAATAAGTTAAAGATTGACTGTCAGAGTAATTTGACATAAATAATGAAAATAGTTTGTTTTTTCCAAAGCCTACTCACCATACGACACTGTTTTATAACGTTAAAAAAACTGTTTTTTAAAATGATAAAATCAATAAGAAAACGAATTTTTCCAGGGATGAGACGTAGCTAGATCGATTTTTTGCCCCCCGAAACGCCTTTTCGGTAAATTTGATCAAAATCGTTAGAGCCGTTTTCGAGAAAATATTTATATAGGTAGATAGGTACATATTATATACAAGATTTGCTCGTTTAATAATATAGGGATTAAGAGCACTGTGATTGGAAACTAAAAAACAATATTATTATTGGATGTAGAGAAGTTCTCAAATCCTTTCCGTCGCCTAAAAACGGTTACAGCTCTCCCGACGCTATTTTTAAAGCTAGAGGGTTCAAGGTAAACGCTAAATAAAGGACCGAGAAAAACTTACAACTTTTTAAGAATTAAGGAATTAATTATCTTTGACACGTAGTCAAAAAAATTCGTCAGTAGGATCTGTAGTGTGATTCTTGATCCTTCATTTGGCGTTTGCCCGAACTCTTTAGCTTTAAAAATAGCGTCGGAAGAGCGGTAACCGTTTTTAGACGAGGGAAAAGGATTTGAGATGAAGAGTGCAGGGGTTAACTTCCTGTAGAAGAAAATACTTCAACTTGTAGGATTATCTTCTATTTTTAGTTTATTTAGGGTCACTATTTGTGAGGGTGATCTGGGCTTACCTAGTACCAAATACCAGTTCATATTTTCTATTCATGGTACTGAATTTTAAACTTTGCATTTATGTCAAGGAAAAATTTAAATCTAAGTCGCATCGTTTCTAGTTGAGTTTGTAAAATACAAAAAAAATTGTGAAAATTCAATTGATACTGTCACCACTTCTCAGATTAGACTGTAAGGGTGTAGGGTAGGGCAGTGGTACACAAACTTTTTCAGTTGCAGCCGTACTTATATAGCGTTACTTAAATATACTCGTCACGAAGAAAATATTTGCATGAACAAAGAAAAATGTTCAACGTTTGCAGAAAAAATAAAATATTAAAATGTCAAAAATTTATTCAAATTCAAAATAGCAGTAATTATAAAAATATAAATAAACGGTGTATGAAGTGCAGTAGAACCTCGATTAACCGAATTATAATGTGGACCGATCCTATCCCGAATAATCGAAATACAGACTTTTTAAAAATTCAAAAAAAAGACATATTTCAATGACAAAATCAACACTCATTAAATATATTATGTCAATAATACAAAAAACAATCGCATTGCGCTGATAACCCGAAGGTTTAGTTAATTCGGGAACTAACAATGAGGCTGTAAAAATTAAAATTATTAAAATATGTTTTCTGTTAGAAATCATTGCCAGAAACACACTGGCGTTTATTTCATTTCAATACGACAAATTTTAAAACTTTAATAGCTGCTTACGTCACAACACCCGCGAGGCTGGGCTTTATAATCTTCACAACCAGGCCGCCTAAGACCGATTGCACCGTTGCTATCAATCAACTATCAAAATGGGACGTGTAATATACAGGGTGAGTTCGACCACCCGTATTAGTCGTTTTTTTCGAAAACGGTTAGTCGTAAAAAGTTGTGTCAAAAATGTGTATTATAAAAGCCCTAATCGAATGGTGATAATTTTTTTTTCTGGGAAGGTCGGCTTCCCTATTAGTTTGCTCCAGAATGTCCAGAACTCCGGAATTATAAATGTAACGATAGGTCGAAAGTGGTATTGTTGAAAATATCTTTAAAAAATAAGCAAATTTTGTAGGAAATTTTTTTTTATTACTGCCACCCCTGTAAATTTCTATAAGGATAAATATAAATTATTATATGTTCAAAACTCCGGAATTTTAGAAAGCACGATAGGTTGAAAGTGGTGCTGTTGAAAAGTTCTTTAAAAAATAGGCAAGTTTTGTCCAACGGCATTATTTAAGTTAGACGGGGCTCATTCTAATGACACGGTAAAAATGCCGTTTACAGGCTCATTCGATGTAACCAGCGGTAAATCGCGAACAGGTTCGGGTAATCTGGGTTCTACTCAATAATTACAAAACAAATAAAGCGATAAAGTGTAAAATCTTAACAATTTTCAAGTGAGAAAAAAGTGATTGGAAATTGACAAATTGGTTGAGGCTTTCGCGGCCAGTTGATGAGCCGGTGTTGTCCTGATTCGGGTCTATAGGCCGTCGTTGGTTGGAATTGCTTCCTAACGTTTCGCTAGCATGAGTGGCGAGCTTCTTCAGAGATTCTTCCATATCCGATGCTACATCCAGCATCGGAGATGGAAGGACCTCTGAAGAAGCTCGTCACTCGTGCTAGCGAAACGTTAGGAAGCAATTCCAACCAACCACGGCCTATAGACCCGAATCAGGACAACACCAGCTGATTGGAAATTATTGTTCATCGCCTAGTTTAAGTTTGCGCACCTCTGCGGAAGGGTTGGTCAAGATCACACAGTGTCCCGGTTAATGTGAAAGTGAATAAAACCGTTCTTACCCCTGTGAGGACATACCTAATAGCCATGGGGCTACACTGTCATTTTCCTTGGCGCTTTTTAAAATTGTCTCGGGCAACGGCAGCGAATGACGGACCATCGCTCCGTACAGACCGTACTCGGCCATTATTGTGCTGCGCCCCCAACACTTCTCCGTCTTGCGCCATTTCGCTCTTCTGTTTTGGAACCAAACCTGCAAAACGAAAAAACACCAAGAATTAACAACGATCCCGCGACAGAATAAATTATTTTACAATAGCTACCTATAAAAATTGTGTTTTAAAGACCACCAACAGCTAAGGTTATTTGGGCCTAGCACAGTTACCTATACCTAGATAAAGAAAATAAGCGGTTGAGGCGTAAGGATGCCTAAGTAGGACCATTCAGCTATCAGCTGAGGCTCCCCTCCCCTAGAAGGAATGACAAGCCGTCGGTACCGCGGGGAGGACCTATGGAGCGAGTTAGAGGGGGTTTTAGTGGGTATGGGGCTGTACCCGAGTCCCACATTACCCAGGGCTATCTTCCCTGGGTGTGCGTAAATGCATTTCCTCCTCCGCAAAAAAAAGATAAAGATAAAGAAAATAAAAACATATAAAATATTCTTGAAGTAAAACTTCTTTGGCTGCAGTGATTTCAAACGGACGTAGATAAACCGTAACGGAAGTAGCCGTTTCTATAGTGATGGAGATAGAACACGTGATCGGCTGTCAATTTTTTTTATTTAAGTGCAGTAAGTGAGCGGGAGTGAGAGAGCTTTACTTCTATCGTGTGATCTCTTTTTTTTAAACAAGCTTTTATTAAAGATGTATTAGGAAGGATACATTTTTTGAACCCAAAAACATTTTTCAACCCCTAAAAACAACCCTTAAAGTGATCCGATTGGGCCCATTTTAAATAGGCTTCGTGCGGTGGTGGATTCCAACGTGCCTACGAAATTTCGTCGAAATCAATTAACTCTTTCGAAAGTTATAGCCCGTACACCACACACACACACACACACACACACACACACACTCATATATATATATAAACATTTCCAAAAATGGTGGCAAATTGTTCAGGAGCGTATGAAACGTCGAGAAATTTTGGTCTGGCCCCTAGGTCCCGTCATCCGACCGACGCCAATAGTGTATGTGCCATATGGCAAAATATACACTAATAATAGGTAGGTAATTACTAATTATAAGAATTTTGTGAAAACCAACAGTTGGAGATCTTTAAAACATCTTGCCAAAATCCAGATTAGGAATCCGTATGATTTTCTTGGCGGAATCCTATAGGTAATACTTGAATTTTTTAATTACTAAGTGGGACAGGCAGCGACTTTTGACGCGTCCTGTATTCACATATTTTCACACACGGACTTCAATTTTGTTGCCACGCTCACTTTACTTCGCTTGTTGTCGAGTGCTTGTTAAAAAGTATCTGCGACTGTCTGCTAACTTAGTTAAAAGACGTGCCAAATAATTGACCCAATTTGGGTGAAACAAGCTCGCTCCGTAACTATTGGAAGCGTCTTCGAACAGATTTCCGACGTCTTATGAAAGCGTCAACACAAAAATAATATCGATACGGCAGCAGAGCGCAGTTTTTATGTACAGTAAACCCTTGCTAATCCACTCACAAGTTAATTCCAGATGTCGGATAATGCATTTACAGTGTGTAAACGGTTTTACCGAACATAGGAAAAATAACATTGAGGACATTTACAATTTGGTAGTAGGCTATGGGCCATAAGATCTAATATAAATGTGTAGTCAGTAGTGGATTACGAAAGTACAGTGAATTTTTACTTCCCACCTCTACTATGGTAGGGAAGTAATGGATTTAGTCCGAAAAAAATATTTCGAGATTTTAACAGATTTTCACGTTTTGAGACCCTAGCAATCGTTTAAGATCATTTTCTGACTGATGTCTGTATGTGTGTGTGTGTGTGTGTATGTGTGTGTGTATGTGGTCAATTTTTCGCCTTCGATATCGTAAAAACGGAACAACATACGGCCATGCCGATTGTTCTATTGTGTTTATCAACCTTTACCTTAGATCTGATTAGATTTTGAGTCAAATCGGTTCAGTGGATCCTAAGATATTAAGAAAAACGTTCTCAATGTCACGTATTAACATAGGTAAAAAAAAATATAAATGAATTCTAGATGTTATAATATGAAAAAAATGCAAATATTTTTTCTCTAAAATGTAGTTTTCGAGAAAAAAATATTTTACTAAAAAAAATAAAAATTAAGTATACATAAATCAAGGTAACCATGATTTTTACTTCCCACCTCTACTATGGTAGGGAAGTAATGGATTTAGTCCGAAAAAAATATTTCGAGATTTTAACAAATCTTCACGTTTTGAGACCCTAGCAATCGTTTAAGATCATTTTCTGACTGATGTCTGTATGTGTGTGTGTGTATGTGTGTGTGTGTGTGTGTGTGTATGTGTGTGGTCAATTTTTCGCCTTCGATATCTTAAGAACGGAACAACATACGGGCATGCCGATTGTTCTATTGTGTTTATCAGCCTTTAACTTAGATCTGATTAGATTTTGAGTCAAATCGGTTCAGTGGATCCTGATATATTCAAGAAAACGTCCTCAATGTCACGTATTAACATAGGTAAAAAAAATATAAATGAATTCTAGATGTTATAATATGAAAAAAATGTAAATATTTTTTTTCTCTAAAATGTATAGTTGTCGAGAAAAAAAATATTTTACTAAAAAAAATAAAAATTGTACGTAAATCAAGGTAACCATGATTTTTGCTATATTAAGTTAGCCATCGGTAGATCACCAAACAAAAAAGAGGGCCATGCTTTTTTTCAAAGAATAAAAAAAGAGTGTTAAATTGTAAATTGTGTTTTAAAGACCACCAACAGCTAAGGTTATTTTGGCCTAGCACCAATTCATATTTTCAATTCATTATTTTTTTTTTTTTATAATAAATTGAAAATCTAATTGACACTTTTACCAGCTCTCGGGCTAGAACCCATGTAAACAACAGCACTGCTACACAAGAGTGTTTATTTTTTGCAAATATTTACTAGGTGGGAAGTATAGGATTGGTCATCAGTCGAATTTTTTAAAATAGGATCCTTGCTAGTTTTCTCTGTTTGCCCCATTTTAGAAAACTGTTGTCAAAAATGTGTACTTTGGTCCGTACATTTCAAAAAAAGCTTCTCTTTGGGAAGTTTTGTTCCGTGGGTAGTTTGTAGAATGCACACTCTGTAGATTTTGAACAGTACCTATTTTAAAGAATCACCTCTATAACCAGGTGTTTTGTAAGTTGTTATGTAACCCACAACATTCAAGTTATATTGAATAACGGCTATGTACTTACATCGAGATAGAGTGTTTTTAAAACTCGAGTTACGTAAGTCTCTTTTATACAAGGTGTCCCATGACTCGAGGTCCATAGCTTAAGGGCATCTTATTGAAGTAATTTAGAGTTAAAATTGCTTAATAAATACAGCCATTGAAAGTTGAAGTGCTAAAATGTAATAAAAAATTCGACTGATGACCAGTCCTATACTTCCCACCTAGTAAATATTTGCAAAAAATAAACACTATTTTTTTATTCTTTGAAAAAAAGCCTGGCCCTCTTTTTTGTTTAGTGATCTACTGATGGCTAGCTTAATATAGCAAAAATCATGGTTACCTTGATTTATACGTAGAATTTTTATTTTTTTTAGTAAAATATTTTTTTTCTCGAAAACTGTACATTTTAGAGAAAAAAAATATTTACATTTTTTTCATATTATAACATCTATAATTCATTTATATTTTTTTTGCCTATGTTAATACGTGACATTGAGAACGTTTTTTTGAATATCTCAGGATCCACTGAACCGATTTGACTCAAAATCTAATCAGATCTAAGTTAAAGGCTGATAAACACAATAGAACAATCGACATGGCCGTATGTTGTTCCGTTTTTACGATATCGAAGACGAAAAATTGACCACATGCACACACAATACAGACATGTCAGAAAATGGTTTTAAACGATTGCTAGGGCCTCAAAACGTGAAGATCTGTTAAAATCTCGAAATATTTTTTTCGGACTAAATCCATTACTTCCCTACCTAAAAATGTCAGCCTGCTTTGACCCAACCTTTAAAACTGCACTATAATGTGGAGCTATACAGTTTATATGTAGAACACAATGTGGGTACATGTTATTGAGAGCTAGGCATATAGCTTCTAGACATTTAAATTGGATAACGCCATTAAATTGCGTATTTGGGGCTTTAAGTGGTGTACGCGGTATTGTGTTTACGCCAGCGCCATTACAGATATATATTTTGGAAAATTGCAATTTATTGAATCGCTCTTCGCTCCACATTTCCGCATTTTATATAAATGTACCGTTCAACAATTAAGATTTATAAACAGCTTGCTGTGTTTGCTATTCGTCTTCCGACCATAAAATGGTTCCGGTAATTTCGATAGCACTTCTCAACGGGTTGCCACTTGATATTTTTAACTTCCCATTGGAAGTTATTGTAATGGGTCCGAAAATCGAAATCAAAATGTATAACCAATTTTTATGTTTCAAGGTCACTACACTATTTTTAGAAAGATGTGTGTGTGTGTGTACATACGTAAAAAGTAGATTTTACACAATATCTCGCGAATAAAAAATTATATCGACTTCGTAAGGGTGTCAATCGAGGCGTGTTAACGTCATTTTGATCCGACATCAATTTTATAAAAATCGGTTCAGCCGTTTTTTTTTTTTTAATTATTGTTAAAAATAAATAATAATAATGTTTTAATGATTAAAATGATTACTTTTCTGTGTAATATCTAATTTAATTATTATTATTAAATATTTATCAAACTGGGAAGTTCGTCGTTTGGACCTCAAGGGTCGCACTTTAGTCCTAATAAACGACCCACCTCACGGCTTGTTCAGTAATGGTTTTATGCAAGATTTTGTTGAAAGTTGCAGCCTCAAAAACCCACATTTTCCCGTTGCACTAATTGCGACTTCTTCAGGATTTTAAAAATTAGCAATTAGCGACAGTGAATACAAAAGATCCCAAAGAAGACGCGATTTGTGTTATTTATTTAATTTATTTATTTATTGTAGATTATAGACGCGTCTACAACTCAGGTCATTAGCGTCTTTAACACAATAAATACACATATTTGTGTATTAAAATCCACCAGCCGGCATACACAAACAGACTGGTACGAGCTCGGTCCCTGGGAGCACTAATTCCCAAAGAACATTGGAATGCAATTGCGATGACAACTACATCCCAATGTCCCCCTGGGGGTGATTTGTGTTATTACTTTGTCTTGCACCTCCCCCCCCTAAACAATTGTTATTTAAAATAAATTTCGTAATAATCTAAAGATTTGTGTTTCATTTTATTTAAAAATGTCAAAAAACGTAATCTTAACGTGAACCATTTGCGGGCACCGTGTATAAGAAGCATTGGATTGTTATGAAGAATACAATGAGGGACACGGAGGAAGAGGAGGAGGAGGGAGGGAGGGCGGTTAGAGCGACGACTCGGTTGGCTCCGTGTTTGAGCCATTACCCTCAATCACTGCTCATTCTTACAACACTATAAACAGTGTTGCTTTTCCACACAATTTGACTCGCTAACTTTTATAACTACACACATTTAAACGAGACGTTCTTCTTAAGACGCATAAATATTCCTACTTTTCTATTCATTGTTTGTTTTTCGACGCCGTACTTTGCGCGCATGCTCGGTAAAATAATATTTTTTGAAGTGAAAACTTCCTTAGGCGCGTTAGCCACTTTTTGCCTGGATACTGAAATAACGTGAAGCGTTCGCAACTACTTCCATAAGAATTCGCAACCTGACCGTAAGAATTCGCAACATATTTATATAATAAAAACAGCCGTCTACACACTTCCATTCATAGCGCAGTTGGTTACGTCTTTGCGTTCTATGCATAGGAACCTGGGTTCGAGACCTGATGGTAGCGTAAAATTTTTGGCGTTTTTTTTCTAAATTCTACATGATATTTATTTATATATTTTTGTTATATTCTTTCTTTGACAATAATTATAATTTTTTTGAAACCAAGGTGGAATTAATTAAAAATACAATTTTAGTAATAAATTATTTTTAGTTCATAAATGCACTATAATAGATGACACCAAAAATTAGAAAATCTGAAGTTTTCACTTCTGTTGTGTGGTCATAAGCACACACCCATTTTTAACATTGGAAATGTTTATGTTCGTATAAGGGGGCAGAGTTACGAGTTTTCGTTCGAGGCCAAAAGACAACGGTGTCGCGATCAAGTGAGGAGCAATCATTCAAAATTGAACAAGTGCAATTTTTTCGAAATGTGTTTTATATCATGTCTAGTTAATTGAGAGGTATTTGCGACGATCTGCGGTGTTATTTTTAAGCAAATGTTAATAAATACTGTAGAAAAATCCATTTAAAAGTTAAGTAATCAAGCAAAAGTGAACGCGTATATAACAGAAGAATAATAGGGTTATTTCTGACAAAACTAAACAGTGCATTGATAAATATTGTGTGTATAATAAACAGTTAATTATGTTTCATATATGCTGTTATCATTTCCAATGTCCTCGATGGTTGCAAGGATTGCGAAATCTGTGAATTTTTTGTTCAATCAATATAGCGGCTAGGCTATTCTCAAGCCCTAGTCCGATCCTGTTTCGTTAAAAAATTGAGGACGCGCTCAGGAAAGGCCGATGTTATTTTATATACACAAATGTGTTTTATTTACCACCCGCATATTCCCATTACGCGACACAATCTGTGCCGAGTGACAGAATGTCGCCAACAGACGCGGTCGCCGCATGTCGGCGCGGTCCTCTCACCCTCTCCTCCGGCTCTCCTCGCTCACTCTATAGTCATCGGGTACACATAACTGTTACATGTAGTTCCGAGGTACGGCGGCAGGTGGTGGTGGTGGCGTGTTTCTGTTGTGTATCTAGACCTGCACCTATATAGCTACAGTCGCCGCCCCCGCCGCCCCGCGACTCGTCGGCGGCGCGAGTGACGATCCTGCAACGGCCATGGGCGTACGCACCCCTGCCGCTCTGACACTCGCCAAATTTCGACACTGGTTTGTTTGGTTTGAGAAACTTATGGCATTTTCATGGCTCCCCTATTACAAGCCCCCAGTTCCCAGGTTCTAAGTTCCGAGAATTGGCAGAAATATCAATTGATTTTTCAATTTATTATTACAAAAATAACAAATTAATAGTATATTGTGCGGCTAGTGGGAGAAAGAGAAGATTTCTCGAGTGTGTGTGGTAAAACACGCTCGAGGAATCTCCTCTTTCGACCAATAGTCGCACACAATATTTTGTTCAACACTCGTAAGAAATATGTCATTTCGTGGCTCTGCTGAGCGTGGGCGAAATAATGGGTGACCTGATTGATTGCGCAAACGTTCCCCGTAATGAGCGTGGGCGAAATGGCATTTCGCCCACTCTGTACGATCAACAGTGAGGGAATTCATTATTTCGCTCACCCTCAGTATAGAGCCACGAAATTGCATATTTCTTGGGGGTGTTGAACAAAAATATGAATTGGTACTAGATCCAAATAACCCTGACTGCTGTGGCCTTAACAAAAAGATCACACTGTAGAAGTAAAACTCTTTAAGAATAATAATAAAAAGGTGGCTTGGTGTGTGGGTAAAACCACACTGCTAACTTCCCATTGGGTGCCATTAGAGATTAGAGGCTAGTCTACCGTAGAGAAACTATTTGCAATACAGGTTAACAATTTACAGTAAAAAAAAGCGCTATTTCAATTTTTTTGCATACTAGGCCTGATCAGGTGTTCATTATATGAAATTGGTATACGGAGTCGATATCATTATTTATTCTTGAGATATGCCAGACGAAAAAAAGTTCACCAACGTACGAACGAACGAACGACCGTTTCGTTGCGGATTTTACATACCTACTTACCTAATGTATGATTTTCTGTAGAAAATATTTAACTTACATATACATACATATTTAACTTACATATACACACACACCTGACAAGCTCATGAAATTGTATTTTTGGACTCCTGCCCTAGCACTGGTCTTCCAAGTTGGGCAGGAAATCCTCTTTTTGTAAAACATTTGTTTATTTTGTATATTTTTTTTACTGAGGAAATAAATAATTTGAATTTGAATTTAGCATTGGGACAAAATGACTGGATCAGAATAAGCCATGATATTCTTATTTTCCAAAGCCTATTTGTGACTAAACTTTCTTCTTATGGAAAAACAATGTTAAATATTTACACGTAAATCGTAAGTACATCAAAATGGGACACCCTGTATACCTAGGCGAAGTTGCTAGAGTTCAGGTAGCCGGGGCGCAATGCCAGGCTAATTAGCAACCGTCGAAAGAAAATTCCGATATCTCTTTTAAGTGGCTTCCACTTCTTGAATGGTTACCTCGCTTAGCTGCTCATTGAACTTTCTCACACCGAAAGCTAAGAGGGAAAACTGATTCAACAAAAAAAAAACTTGTACAACCACTTTGAAATACGACTCAAATGCCCAAAAAGCAAATGTGAGTGAAACAATTTTTGGAATTTTTTGATTACTTCTAAATCGGGCGATAATTATAAGCGCGACAATTTTCTATTTAATCTTTCAAACGAAACTTCAAAATTTAAAAATTATATTTTATTTTTACGGAGTCATTTAAAATGTGCGCGTTTTAATTCGTTTAAAGGGACTGAACGTTTCAAGGTCGTTGAGTTTTAAAAATTGCCCGTAGAGTCGACTATTTTTTTAACCGACTTCAAAAAAAACAGGTTATCAATTCGACATGTACCTATGTTGTTTTTAACCGATTTCAAAAAAAGGAGGTGGTTCTCAATTCGGTTGTATTTTTTTTTATGTTTGTTACCTCAGAACTCCGTCATTTATAAACCGATTTGGAAATTTTTTTTTATTTGAAAGGATATACTTTCAGATTGGTCCTATAGAAATTTCATCAAAATCGGTTCAGTAGTTCGGCTGATTTTAATAAAAATTAGTAACGACGTGTGATTCCTTAAGGTAAATGTCACTTTTTGACACTAAAAAGTAAAAAATAAAAAACTTTTTAACAAAAAAAAAAACCTCCTTCAAAAAGCCACTAAAAAGAGGAAAATAATGAAATTTTGAGATCTGCGCCAATTTAATAAAATATGAAGTTGGTTAAAAAGAAGATATTAATCACTATATGCTATACTTTTTAATCGACTTCATATTTTATTAATTTGGCGCAGACCTCAAAATTTCATTATTTTCCTCTTTTTAGTGGCTTTTTGAAGGAGGTTTTTTTTTGTTAAAATTTTTTTTTTATGTTTGTTTAGCCATAGCTTCTCGAGGGGTTGATCGATTTGAATATTGTCGACGCCGTTGTGAATGATTCCATATAATTTTTATTTAAATCGGTTCAGTAGTTTCTTTTATTTCTAGTAGGCAATCAAATTAATTTAAAAAAAAATTCGTTTACTGTTCAGTTATATTATATACGTCGTGCAACCGGTAACTTAGTTGGAAGGTGAACCTTGGAAGCGCCTGCACTGCCGCGATGTCACCTCTGTAAGCGGCGCCGGGTTGAACCGGCGTGGCGTACCGTCGCGACGCCTCGGTGTGAGAGTCTGCGTGTGCGGCAGCCAGCACAACAATAGAGGCGATTAGCCCCCGTCGCGCTCTGCCCCGATTTAATTAACAAATTAAATTAGAAATTAACTTGTTCAATAGAGAACTGCCTGGTCCATGATTCGATACGACAGACCGCTTTACATAGACACATAATACATAATAATCTCTCTGCTATTATTATATAACTGGATATTATGTGCTTGTCTCTTTGCAGCACACGCGATGTTATAGACGATGTCACTTCCACTCGCCTTCTTAGGCACCTAGACGAAGCTTTTGTAATAATAACCTTGTATATATTATGTGGTACCTACTACGAAACTTTCTTGTAAATTAAACAAAGCTGCATCGATGACATTTTGTTTTTTGCTATACTCACTATAAAATATCTACTTTACATGCGTGTATGTATGCATGGAATGGTTCAGTTAACAGGCAGGTGTATTGAAAGTGTTTTCAAAACACACTAGGGTGGAAAATAAAACCATTTCCTTAGTGATTTATGTTTATTCGCTCAGATCCGCCCGCTATTACCTATACTAAGTGTGACTGTTCAAACTCGCTGTGCTCGTTTTAACATAATATGTTACTAACTCGTCAGTAATATACCCCATTATATTTGTAATAAACAATTTCACGATAAATTTGCACTCTTAGCATGTAAAATTTTCCCTCGTTTTGAGTACAATTTTGTGCCACCAGATGTCATATGCTCATTTGACGGATCCCAATAGTCCGAATTTACTGTTTTTAGAGAGATGTGTACGTACGTACGTACGTATACATTCGTACGTTGGCGAACTTTTTTTCATCTCGCATATCTCAAGAACAATTAATAATGATATCGACTCCGGACCAATTTCTTTCGACGCATAATAATTACATAATGAACACCTGATACCTAAGGTTTGCAAAAAATTTTAATTGGCGGTTTTTTTAATAACAAAAAAAACAACTGTAAAATGGTTGTAAAATGTTAACCTGTATTGCAAATAGTTTCTCTACGGTAGACTTCTAAGGGCACCCAGTGAGAAGTTAGCAGTGTGCTTTTACCCACATACCAAGCCTCTTTTTTTCAATAAATAACCCCTATAATAACATACTTTATATATTTTTGGAATCCTTTCGTCAAGCCCTTTCATTTGATGCCCCACACGAAATTTGGTTTTGATGACGTTTTATTTTTACGTTTTGACTAGAACGGTGTCTAGTCATATATGTACCCAGTGTAAAGGTACGTGCAGTACGCAGCTGGGATTCTAGATGGTAGCATGTATGGTAGATGGTGGCTGAAATTATAAGCGCTTATAGGTTTGCACAACGAAGCTTTGATACTAGCATTGATACAAGCTTAAGTCGCGTTTGAAATGTCAGATAGCGAAGACGAATATTTGTGTTCTTCTGCTACAAAGTGGTATATTTTAAATACAAATTTGGGTAGGAGCTATCATGTCCACCCTATTAATAGAAAACGATCTAAACATGGCGAATTTCATCATTTATACCAAGAATTAAAATTTTACCCAAACCGGTTTTTTGAATATTTACGTATGGAACCTAACACTTTTAAATACGTCTTAGAAAAAACTCAAAACAAATTAAATAAAAACTGGCAAAATGTCATTTATTAAACTAGTCACATTCATTGCGAAACTTGTAACGGCCATTTGACAGTTGTCACACGTTGATTGTAGTAGTCAGCGCGCTGAAAGAATGGTGAGATACATTCTTGAATCTACCAGCTCTTGTAACAGCCCTTATACCTGCTACACTCACTGCTTCGTTGTGTACGTTCGTATATATAACAATGCATTAATTTAAGCAAGCCCTGCTATGATCTACGCTACCATCTAGAATCCCAGCTCCATACTGCACGTATCTTTACTCGTGAGATTATGACCCCTCATTTCTGAAAATCCATCTACAGCGACTCCAACATTCTTACTTTGACGAACACGTCATGACCTTCCGCAGTTGGGTAAAAAAAATAGAATCTTTCTTCCGGTCAGAAAATTATTGCTGTCAACACAAAAGTAAAAAGAAATTCTTTTTCGTCGCGCGTTATTATGAGAAAATCCGTCGGTCGGCACAAATTCGATACAGTTTCCAGTCTTAACGGCTTAAGAGAATATGTTCCTAGTCCTAATTATCCTCGCGTTTAGAAAGCGGCGGAGCGCCCGCCCGCCTGCAGTCGGAAGTATTCACAGTCACAGATTGAGGCCCGACATTGACAAAGCTTTTTGCAACCGGCTCGTTCGTTACGCGACAGCTTTATATCCAGTTAGCGCTGCCTAAGGGCGGCGGCTGTAATCAGCAGTTAACGTATAAATCAATCAGCTGCAGGGAGAGATAACTCGAGATATCAGCGGCGTCGAATCGTTTCAGTCTTTTCAAAAACAGTTACGTCAAATATTTTTGCTATACCCACTATAAAATAGCTGCTTTACATGCCTGTAAAGTGACTTTTGACCGGACGGTGTGCGGGTTAACGTATCTTTCCCACACTAGTGTGGGAAAGCAAACCGTTTCCATAGTGATTTATGTTTCTTCGCCCTGATCCTGTGTGTGCACTGTAAGAAATGAGAACGCCGATTACATAGATTATCGATGGTCCATTTGTAGTCATCGATTAATCTGGTAATGGACACACAAAGAGACAAAGGCGTCGCAAACAGGTATCGCCTGCACATCGCGTAGATTCCATAAAAACACATTGCGCATGCGTGGTTACTAATTTTACATTAATTTGTTTTGTATTCATCCATTTTTATATTTGTAACTATACATTTTATTTTGTAATTTTTACACACTTTATTGGAATTCAAAATTCAAATTATTTATTTCCTCAGTAAAAAAATATACAAAATAAACAAATGTTTTACAAAAAGAGGATTTCCTACCCAACTTGGAAGACCAGTGCTAGGGCAGGAGTCCAAAAATACAAAATACAAATACAATATTACACAAATTATGTAATTTTAATTTACTTTATGCAAAAATCACAAATTTGTTTAACTTTACAGTAAAAGTCCAAGTTTTTATATGAAGTTTTCTGGTGTAAAAATAAATAATAATGTAAAATCACTTAGAAAATCGAGCGAATTCTACCTTAACTTTCAAAGTAATTTTACATCCATTTTTTACAGTGTACTCGTCAGTAATATACCTCATTACGCAACTAGATAGTATAATACAAACTACTAGGTAGGTATTGTATAAAATATGGTTACGACACCACTGAAGGAACATATTCTTTGAATGAAACGCTTATGAGTTGTAACCCTTCTAGATTCGAGTTAAGACTTTTGTAAGTTAATAATAATAGTGCTGTGCTTATAAGGCGGAGTCGACGATCTGTGCTTCTTAGTTTCTGTAAAAGTAACAAAAAACCAAATCTTTCGCATTTTTTCGAGTTGGGAATGTTTGTAAAAATTAAAAGTCGAGATGTCGTGGGACACCCGGCATGGAAGCCAAGCTTCTTACGCATTGTATATTATATAATCGAATTATCCAGGTGTGCAAGCTTTCACGGCCGGCAGTAAAACCTGGACACCAGTACTCCGATATACAAAACCAATGACCAATTGTACACTAGGACGGAATACGACCGAGTAGAGAACTCACCCCACCACTACACATTGCGCAGTTGACCAATTACAGAGAGACAGACTACGACCGAACAGAGAACACACTGGTACTAGGCATAAAAGAAGGGAGGACACCAGTCACTGACACACTGACCCGTGAGCCGCCAAGGAGGACACTTCGACCGCTGCCACATCACCTTTGAGAATGTCTACCGCAGTTGTAGACGAAAAGTCACGTAGAAATACCACGGGACCACGGCCTACAAGTCCGGAAACCATGAAGACTTAAAATCGAATTATTTACATATTATAAAAGCTATAGAAACCATATCAACAATACGCGCTGCCCAGCCAATGATGTGCGTTGCAAGGCCGCGTTCGTGACGTTTTTTTAATATTTTAGGTCCTCTATGTGAGGGGGGGAGACATATCTCTAAAAACAGTAGATTCGAACTCTAGGGACCTGAAAACGTCCAGAAATGTCAACATTTTTCATTCGTAAAATCGGACCTCTATTACAATGGGAATTTAAATAAATAAATAATTAATATTTTATTGAAATATGTGATGCGACTGTCTCTTGTTTAATTGAATCGCCATATAATTAACAAATGAAGTAGCGAACGATTGACGAATATGGCGCGAATGATTAGTCATAAATAATTTACGTTTAGAAAAAATAATATCATTAGGTAAATGTTTCAAGGCGATCGGCGCGCGGTGCTCCGCTCTCGTCTATAAATAGAATTAATATTTGTTTGTTTGTTTCGCGAACTCTGTCTTGTCACTGCAGATGGCAGGCGGCGCACAGAGCGAACGCATGAATCTTAACAATTTTTATGGGGTTATTCCATAAATTCGCTTTGTCATTTTCAAGTGACAGTTTTTCTATGTTAGATTATATTACGTAACCTTCTTCTGGAAAAACTGACTAAAGCCAGTAGCGGTGCTAGGATTTTTGTTTGGGTGGACCCACTGTTGGGCATGGGGATCTGAAGGTGGGTCAATAACATTTATTCCCAAAATTTCAGTGCGCATTAAAATTTTTATTCAAGCTACTTGCTTTAGAATTTACGAGAAAAATTGTTGAAATTTCGAGGGTTAAAAACGTATTTGAAAGAAGAGATTGGGGATTATGCCAGGGTGTGCCAAGGGGGGTGGTTCAAGACAGTTTAAAGTGGACCATAAAAAATCGTAATTTTTTTCAATTTTAACACCCTGTATCTGGAAAATAGAGCCGTTGCAGACCCATACTTTGATGAAGGTTTTGTCTTAAAATCAATCATAGATTAATTCCTTATAAATTAATAGATTTATAGGGCTGAATCGCAATTGAAAATTTTTCGTTGGAAAGCAGCCAATTATATAATTGATTCGAAATATATTGGAAAAAATCATTTTACCAACCATAGTCACAGTCAAGACTCTAACCTGAACCTTTCCACTTTCGCGGCGGAATGAGCTTACATTTACTCAACCGCGACAAGGCTACTAATCTAACATTCCCCTTAAATGCATCGGAATCAATTGATTTTCACTACATGCGAGAGTTAATTAATTATAGCTAGGTAGTAGGTGTGAATCTTCGTTCTAGCGAGAGCTCATCATGAAAGTGAAAATTATTTCAAACATTTTTCAACAATTTTCAATTAATTCCTTATAGTTTGTGCACATACTTAACTAACACCCTGTACCTATATGTAACAAACAGGTACCTATGCTACCAGAAAATGGCCCTGGACCCCAAAGTGGCAAAAATAGTTGTCACGTCGAATTATATAGTCGACGTTGGGGTTGGTGCCGATAGAAAGATGAATTTGGTGAATTGTAAAGTTGGGAAAAGGAACACATGTCGCCTGCGCCTCTGTGAGTACACAACAGGTGTTTTTCCCGCACTAATTGACACTTAGAGAGCGACCAAATTGCACTTCGCAAATATTGGGTTTCATAAGAGTTGAGTTTATTTAACTTGATATCTCGTATCTCCACAAAACGGCCGTCTCGACCTTCCGTTGCTGAATAAGTTAATTTATTTCAGTTTTAACATTGGAAATGTTTATGTTCGTATATGGGGGCAGAGTTACGAGTTTTCGTTCAAGGCCAAAAGACAACGGTGTCACGATCAAGTGAGGAGCAATCATGCAAAATTGAACAAGTGCAATTTTTTCGAAATGTGTTTTATATCATGTCTAGTTAATTGAGAGGTATTTGCGACGATCTGCGGTGTTATTTTTGAGCAAATATTAATAAATACTGTAGAAAAATCCATTTAAAAGTTAAGTAATCAAGCAAAAGTGAACGCGTATATAACAGAAGAATAATAGGGTTATTCCTGACAAAACTAAACAGTGCATTGATAAATATTGTGTGTATAATAAACAGTTAATTATGTTTCATATATGCTGTTATCATTTCCAATGTCCTCGATGGTTGCAAGGATCTGTGAATTTTTTATGAAATAAAACAGTCTTCTATACAGTTTGGAAGGAGTTTACTTGTGACGTATTCAATATGGCGACATGAAAGTGGTAATTTAAAAATCAGTGTAAAAGGTATTGTCGCTTTCCTTCCCTTTTTATGCCGTTAAAAATAAAAAATATCTATCAGTGGCCAAATATGCAACATTCTCATAAAAATTTCGGTTTCCGATAGAGTGTAGATTATAGACGCTCAACAGTTGAGGTCATCAGCGTCTAAATGCCTGGAAGCGCTAATCCCAAAAAACAATGGAATCTTAATCTACATTGCAATGTTTCCCCTGCGAGTGGAGAAATTTCGATATTCAAGTCCGCGATTGCTGATAACAAAACAAAAATAATGTCTCATTTTTAGCTTTGTAAATATTCTACATAATTTATTTGTAAATTCCAAGCTCACTTTCTTCTTTTACGTGGTAGGACTCTAGTTTTTTTTAACTTTGAATTTTATTTTATACATTTTTTGATTGGTATATGATAAAATCAATCGATTTAAAACCCCTTATATCCACACCATATTATTCACATGACAATTAGATGTGAAAATAATAAATATCTCAGACAGCTAGGCTGCCATGATTTTTGAGCTATATCTAAGAAAAAATCAAATGACCACTGTCGGGACTTGAACCCGAAACCCCCAGTTTCCGGCTAGGTGAGTTACCGATTTCTCCACAGTGCCCGAGAGTGGAAACCGATCTCTTCTTATATATAGCAATTTCACGTTGAAAACACACTACATGCGAGAGTCGACTATTTAAATAAACTGCAAAGCATAGTACAGCTATTAAACAGTCGAATCATTATACATGCGAGAGTTAACATTTTATAAGTTTTATCAACTTAATAAACTCGTTAGGCCGGGAAGCCTTAGGTTTTACCTATAGATAAACAACGTTTTGAGTTTCTGTGGACAGTAATTAGTTGGTATATGATAAAATCAATCGATTTAAAACATTTTTTGATGTCGATTCCATAAATCATGAAGGATAGAGAAAAGGAGACTGAGATCTCGGCAGGACGCAATGCGAAGCGCCGTATTCCCAAAAATCGATTACGGTTCGTAAAAGTTTTACGCGCTGCGCTGTAGCTATAAGGACCCGAGTCACCTAAATTGTTCCACCATTCTGCATGGAGGCAGTCTCCTTGATTTTGAGGACAGAGTGGTGTAACGGTTAGCGTAGCTGCCTTTGGATCATACTGTCGTGGGTTCGAATCCCGCCTCCGCTCATGGATGTTTTGTGATGTCATTTAGTTTTAAGTGAGTTGTTATTTGAGGTAAACAAGACGCTAATGACCTAAGTTGTCGACGCGTCTATAATTTACAATAAAATTAAATCTCCTTGATTCTATGATATGTACGATCCGACGGCAACGGGATACTGGTTTATGGCCAGCCAACTCGATTATTTTTTTAATTTAGTTTATTTCTATTTTGCAAATAAAAAAAGCGATATTAAAATTTTGAGGCTGTGGGAGTGATGATGGACTGTTCCTACCCCCTAGTCCCGGTTGACGGACCGTTTATTTCCAATTTATTTTTTCCACGCAACGGGTTCCAGGGCCACCCTAACTGCACGGTTAAATGGGGCTGTAGTCCTGGGGCTCCAGCATTTCGAGGTGGCAATTTTGCTTGCATTCGATTCAAATCGTGTGTGAAAACTTGCCGAGTGAAAATTTGGCACCCACTTAGATCTTAATTCTTTTTTCGGCGAAGCTGTTCTTTGTACCGTACTTGGCCCCTTTTTAACCGACTTCAAAAAAAGGAGGTGGTTCTCAATTCGGTCGTATTTTTTTTTTATGTTTGTTACCTCAGAACTCCGTCATTTATGAACCGATTTGGAAAATTTTTTTTTATTTGAAAGGATATACTTTCAGATTGGTTCCATAGAAATTTCATCAAAATCGGTTCAGTAGTTCGGCTGATTTTAATAAAAGTTAGTAACGGCGTGTGATTCCTTAAGGTAAATGTCACTTTTTGACACATCAGACAGCGTAAGAAAGTCAGTTTAATAAAAGTGAGTAACGGCGTGTGATTCCTTTAAGGTAAATGTCACTTTTTGACACTAAAAAGTAAAAAATAAAAAACTTTTTAACAAAAAAAAACTTTCTTCAAGAAGCCATTAAAAAGAGAAAAATAATGAAATTTTGAGGTCTGCGCCAATTTAATAAAATATGAAGTTGGTTAAAAAGAAGATATTAATCATGCTATACTTACTATACTTTTTAATCGACTTCATATTTTATTAAATTGGCGCAGACCTCAAAATTTCATTATTTTCCTCTTTTCAGTGGCTTTTTAAGGAGGTTTTTTTTTGTTAAAAAGTTTTTTTCACATTTATGTTTTTATAGTGGGTTATACCTAAAGTGACCATCCGTCCCGATTTAGGCGGGACAGTCCCGATTTTGAGCCACGAGTCCCGATTCAACAAGCGTCCCGCTTTTGTCCCATTTTCATTAAATCACCTGCATTAAGAATGTTTATTTTTTGTCATTAGATATTTTTACCCACTCAAAGTATTTTATTTATCAATAATTATATAATTGATACCTACCTTAAAAAATAAATAATATTTAAAATAAAAATATTAGCGAGCTTTTGGGGGTTTCTAGCGAGTTTTTGGGGGTTTCTAGCGAGTTTTTGGGGGTTTCTAGCAAGTTTTTGGGGATTTCTAGCGAGTTTTTGGGGGTTTCTAGCGAGTTTTTGGGGGTTTCTAGCGAATTTTTGGGGGTTTCTAGCGAGTTTTTGGGGGTTTCTAGCGAGTTTTTGGGAGTTTCTAGCGAGTTTTTAGGGGTTTCTAGCGAGTTTTTGGGGGTTTCTAGCGCGTTTAAGGCTTTTTTGGGCGTGGAACCCAACGGTTGCCTGCGCCGGGTTTTTATAGACCTTGTCCCGCTTTTTGATATTCAGGATTTGGTCACTTTAGTTATACCTAGTTAAACGGTAATCGTTTATTAATATTATTGTAGGTATGTTAGTTTTAGTCTCTGCTCTATTGGGCCCGGTTTTATGTGTAGAGAGAGAGAGAGTAAAAATGAGCCTAGTCATGCAGCCTAAACGAGCGTTCTCATACAAAATTATACACAATTACGGCCACCTCTAACAATATACAAACATTGGAAAATGGCCACACAGCTTACAATTAAACTGTCAACCTATTGTTATTTCAAAAAATATTGTTGTATAATTGTTATAATTTCACATACACATATAATAATATTATAATATTATATTGTTAGTAATGCTTATAATAGAGAAAATTATTTTGTGCAACTGGTTTAAGGCAGGAAGCTCCTGACACCTGTCGGTGTGCCTCGGAACGTCTGCGTGTTAATTGTGCTTTACGGGCAGGCGGAGACACCGGCGAAAAAAAATATCGTCCAAAGTACAGCCACGGTCAAAGTGCGAATGTTTTCTCGAACCTGTTATCGTCAGTACTACAATATAAATAAAATCGAAAATCAGCCATTTTCAGAATTTTTGTCCATCTGTCTATCTGTTTGTTCCGGGTTAACTCAAAATGTTCTGAACCGATTTAAATATAGGATTAAATTCGATTGTAGAGTATATAGACGTTCAACAGCTGAGGTCATTAGCGCCTATGATTTCAATAGGGAATAAATTAAATTGTGTTTTAAAGACCCACCAACAGCTAAGGTCATTTGGGCCTAGCACGAGGGCAGTATAGCCTAGTAGATCCACAGCCTCTGGACTAGACTGTCGTGGGTTCGAATCCCACCTGCGTTCATGGATGTTTTGTGATGTTATTTAGTTTTAAGAAAATTGTTATTTAGTGTAGTTGAAAGACACTATTGACCTGAGATGTCGACGCGTCTATAATCTACAATAAATAAATAAATATGGGTCTAGCACCAATTCATATTTTCATTTTCATTAATTTTTTTTTAATAATAAATTGAAAATCCAGTTAACACTTTTACCAGCTCTCGGGCTAGAACCCGGGAACTGGGGACTTGTATTGGAGGAACAAGGGCAACGCCATGTAAACAGCATTGCTACACGCTCGGCTATTCTCAAGCCCGATTTCAATAGGAATTTTACTACAGTACTGATTGTTATATAGGGTCTTTCAGCAAGAGGTGTCATTTTAAATCAACAGAAAAACGCAATATTTTCTTGAAAAGTTGTGATATTTTTATTTTAATCCTAAGTACAAACCGTGCGCTTATGTAGGTGAGGCACACAGTCCATTTTTTATTTCTACTCGGGCGAATCCGGACTGAAAAGCTAGTAGTATATTGTAATAGATAAATCGTCTAAAATAATAATATATTTGTATCAATTAAATTTACCACACGCCGCATTTATCGATTGAGATAATCGATAAAAATAAAATTGAAAAATAAACAATCGAAGACCAAAAAAGTGATCTTTTTGTTGTCATTTGATCTACCATGGTTTATTTTTATTTGATCTTATTTTTATTGATTCTCAATCGATTTATGATCTGATAAACCGTGCGTGTGTTATGAGGGGGCAGAAAAAGTTTGTGATTAAATATAGTGTTAGTAATTATTTTTGTCTCAAAATGAAATTTATGCGCGCGCCACTGGTATAAATAGAGATAGAATGACTTTGCGGTACTTTCAACAGTACATTTATGTTTGTTATTTCTGATGCTTCCGTATATTCAAACAGTGACATGCGCAATGCACCTTTCAAAATTATTACACCTAAGCGAATTAATTACCTGCGCAGACCGCCATAATTTTCATAATTTTATTAAATTAAGTAGATACTAGCCTAAATTGCATTGGGTAATTTTCCCTTTAAGACAGTCAACAGCTACGGCTTAGTCTGGAGCGGTCAGGGCCGTAGCTAGGGGGGGGGGGCATTAAGGGGCAATGCCCTAGCTTAAAACATCCAGTGCCCTACTTTAAGGAATTATAAACAAGCCGCACGACAGAATGATAGACTTGATTTATCTGGCATTTGGAAAAACAAGATTAAATTCGTTGGACTAAATGAAGTTCTTCGGAAATTTGATAACATGGCAAGTTCTGATTTTTTTTTTTTTTTAATAAATTGTCATATACCGTTTTCTTGCTTTTGTAATTTGATATCACCAGATGAGGTGGGCATTTCAATTAAAAAATTGTAGTCTTTTGCTTCAGCTCCCTACTTTAAACTTTCAGTGCCCTATCTTGAATTCAGCTCTAGCTACGGCCCTGGGAGCGGTTTTAGATTTTTGCCGTCCTTGGACTAAACCAGCATTTGCCGCTCTCTTTATTAAATTTTTCTCACCCGTTCTATCTTACCCTCCTCAATTTTCCCCCAATTCTTCTCCCAAATCTCCTTCCATTCCTTATTACAAATATCGTAAATAAAACACTTCGTTCTTCATTTTTGCCGCCCCTACGAACTTTACGTCCTGGGCTATAGCCCCCTAAACCCCGATGTAAATACGCCCCTGGGCCTAGTGTCAATTAATATTGTTACAAAAACTGTTTTCTGAGTTGGCGGAATAAATATTTATTTACAATAATTAAAAACCCAACAATAATGAACGCAACAACGATGACTGCCTCACTCTCTCGTACTCCTGTTTATATAGGCTGCGTAGCTCAAACTCTAGAACTTTCGTGCAGGTACCAGTTGTTATACCATCCACACCGCTTCTCAGAACTCTTGCCTGCCGCTTATGTACAGAGTGATCCGTAACAATATTTTCAATTTAAGTTTTTTTTTTAATAATATATTTTTTCAAAAGCAGCAACTAACTGTTATGCTGACGTAATCCTATATACTGCACTGTAAAACCGCGTGTGTTACAGTGCACGCCTGAGCCAAAAGAGAGAGAGAGAGAGTACCGCAGTGGTGGGGAGAACAGCAGCGAAGGAGCGGACCAAACATTTCGTTGCATATTTCCCCTCACGCGGCTGTTCACAGCCCGACATAAGATGTTTCACATCAATAAATTGAAAATCCTTCAGTTGACTTTTACCAGTTCTCGAATTAGAACCTGGGAGCCGGGGGCTTGTAATAGAGGAGTCACGGAAACGCGATATAAACACTGGCATCGCTACAAGCTCGGCTATTCTCAAGTCCTCCTTTTATTTATATGGAACGCTGAAAGAAAACTGCATGTCTTTTAGCAATCTGTGACGAATTCTTTGACCTTGTGATGAACTTTATTTTTTCATGCATTTTTGGCACACCTATATTTTGTGTCAGCTTAGTAGGTAGCTAAGATCAATGTAGCTAGTATAATCAAATAGAGTGCTGACCGCGGAGTTTCACTGCCAACAATACCTTAAGTTCAGCAGTATCAAAACTGTATTAAAATTAATGTTCGATATCTGGTTCGACTTTTAAAGTAGATTTAAGATAAAAATATCTGGATGACCGAGCTTTGCTCGGATGAGTTCAAAATAAATAGTACTTACTGTGAGATATTGATTTTGTATTATTTTCTCAGAATATTATTCCGAAACGATTCACTGTCAGAGTATTTTGACATAAATAATGAAAGTAGTTTGTTTTTTCCAACGCCTACTCACCATACGACACTGTTTTATAACGTTAAAAAAACTGTTTTTTAAAATGATAAAATCGATAAGAAAACGAATTTTTCTAGGGATGAGACCTAGCTAGATCGATTTTTTGCCCCCCGAAACCGCTTTTCAGTAAATTTGATCAAAATCGTTAGAGCCGTTTTCGAGAAAATATTTATATACATAGGTACATATATACAAGATTTGCTCGTTGATGAAATATTTTTGTAATTTATTTTCATCAAAAACATTAAACGTAAACTGTCAAAGCAAGGATTGCATAAAATATTGTATGCTACAAGCGCAGAAAGTGATATATTTGGCATGGGATATTTACAGAACAACCTATCGGCTCGTTCTGTAACTAATGCCATAATTCGTCACTTCCCGCACTTGTAGCGTAAATAGCTATTTTTAAACTGGATTTTTCATGTAGTTCTAGTAGTCTTTCAAAGCAATTTTCCTCCGATTACAGCGTAGGTACCTGAGGACGAAGGTCAAGTTAGTTTTGTTTTTACGCGACTGAGGAGGGTCATAAAATTTATAAGACTGTCACTGTAGCACTCAAACGGCCGGACGGATTTTCATAATTAATGACGCGTCGATAGATTCGTCATAATCTCACGAGTGACACTGGATATATAAAGAAAAGGGTCAGCGTTTGCACGATTTAGAAATCGTCTGTAGAATTAATCAGTCGAAGAACACGGTCTGAGCATTTTCCCAAAAGGAGAATAACGACCATTGTACCGTGCGACGGCATTTGTGGAATTGGAAACGTTCCATGAATTCCTTTTGTATTAGAAACCACTTTGCTACTCTCTGTAATTTAATTTATTAGTGGACGTTATTTATTTATTATTTAGTATCGAAAAGAAATCAGATCAATTTGGAATTGAAAAATATTTTACGTTATACAATTTAAACCAATATATCACTGATTTTCTACAATATATACAAATGAGTGTGCAATTGTAGATATACAAGGATCCCCATGATTAGTCTACCCATTTTTATATTCGAATAAAATCGTTATAAGTTGAGATAAAAATATTTTTATTACAATAGCTATGTTCCAACCTGCTATAAATGGATCGTTTTGAAACGGTAACGAAACTGTTTTTATCGGTTTTGTGGGCATGCGTCAACCTGGAACGGTTCTGTGACGGTACAAACGTAGACATTGGTTGGAACGCTTTTGTGACCGTTTTGTGCATCAAATCATGGCCTCCATGACCATGCATATGATCAAAATATATGAATTGTCATTTGTCAAATGTAAATTCCTAATTTCAGGCTTTTTATGATTAGAGACGAGAAAAAACAAAAATAAAACAAATTACAAATGAATAAACAACTGTCTCAAGTTGGTACTGAACAGAGACAAACGTAACAAAGTGTTTAATGCGCATGTCAGTTTTACAGTTTCATTTTGGTTTCATGTCTAGAGCATGTACCGAAATGATCGCTCGGAAACCGTTCACAAACTACCACAAATTCGGTTGGAACGCTTTAAGAACCGTCCACAAACGATCACAAGTTCGATTGGAACACGCTCTATCCACTGCGCATGAGCGTGACGGTAATATTACGGTATTCAGAGTGGTTGGAACAAAGCTATTTAATTATTTGGGATTTATAGTATACTACAACTTTTCTTCAACTTTTTAAAAATTAAATCTTCTAAATGGGGTTATATGACAGCAGAAGGGCCCTCAGCTATTGATTTTTTTCATATAATTAATATATTTTAAAAATTGATCGGCGAAGCAAATATTTTCATTACATCTCTTGGATTCTCCTGGTCCTAAATCATTACCAGAGTGGTCTTGGAGACTTCAGTCTTCTTCGATGGATGCTTCGAAATGTATGATCAAAAATCAAATATGTACCTTGCAGTAAATCAATAAAATAAGTCTTCCATAACTTTTTTTCAGTGAAAAAAATGATGACAAGAGATATTGCCTTTGTATTCTCGACGCAACTCATATGGACTTTTTATAAAACAGCTGCAGAATCGCTATAATTTTGTAAAAAATAAAGTTATAACGATGTTAGAGGTGAAAGCCAAACATGTCCAGTTCAATTATTATTTGAAATTAATGTGCGTCTGTTAAGACTTAAGATTTAAATGTTAGGGGCCCGAAGGAAGCCACCGCGACCTAAAAGATCTATTGTGTTCCCCTAGTTTCTTATCAGTGTTTTAGGATTCCTAGGCTATATATAAAGTCAAGAATCCCATGTGTGTCTGTTAGTTTATTTAGTAGGTACATATATATAATTTTCAAAAATATGAAAAAAAGGCAACACAGATTCCCACTCAACTTATTATACTACTTATATAAATTAATATTAAACTTATTTTCAAACGACATGGTCCTACGGAAAACACTGCAGCGGTACAACCGGAACTGCTGAACCATCCCCACTTTTTTTTCAGGGGCTTTCAATTCCTAGTCACCCCGGGGCCTCCATACCTTCGAATCGGTTGCTGTTACGAGGGTCCTATAGCACTTCCCTCTCTTTTGCCAACGTCTATGATAGCGCGAATTAGCATACAGTTTTAAGTAATTTAACGCGTTCATATAATATAATAATATCGAATAATATATCATTTCCACGTCGGCTGACAAACTTCTAGTTTTATCGATAACTTAACTTATTTAAACACATTGTTATGCGGCGTCATTTGGCCTGCGCTCAGTGCGTGTCGTCTATTTTGAATAATTGAAAGATTATTGCATGACGCGCCATCGACTAGGGGACGGAAGATTATTGAATTAATATTATTCAAACACAATCCACCTCACAATTTATTTCAGTCACCGATCTCTCTATATACTTTTACTAGCTGCAGGATAGCTGTTCCCGTAGTCCGTCATTGTCCCAACTTGAACTGGTAATCAGCGCCACACAATATCGGGCCAGCAACTAAAATTTATTTATTTATTTATTTATTGTAGATTATAGACGCGTCGACATCTCAGGTCATTAGCGTCTTTCAACTACACTAAATAACAACTATCTTAAAACTAAATAACATCACAAAACATCCATGAGCGCAGGTGGGATTCGAACCCACGGCAGTTCAGTCCAGAGGTTGCGGCACTAAGCACGCTAACCACTAGGCTATACTGCCCTCAACTAAAATTTACCTTATTGCCATGGCAAATAAAGTATCAATATCATTGATCTTAGAGATATTAGTTATCAATATGGAGGTCTCTATATAGTTCTCTGGCTTAAGATGCCACCCTACAGAAGCAATTTTATCAACTTAAGTATTTTGACTAGATACGGAAACACTTTACGCGAAGTTCTCTAGTAAGTAGAGTGTTAAATTAATATTAATTTCCTATGTAGGGATTATAGATCTATTCATGCGCTATCTAACTGTGCCGAACAAATTCGGTAAACTTAATCGTAGCCACCCTAAGGCTAGCCAAATTCACCGCAATTACGTACCAAATAAAAAACTTTTTAACAAAAAAAAAACCTCCTTCAAAAAGGCACTAAAAAGAGGAAAATAATGAAATTAAAATATGAAGTTGGTTAAAAAGAAGATATTAATCACTATATACTATACTTTTTAACCGACTTCATATTTTAATTGGCACAGACCTCAACATTTCATTATTTTCCTCTTTTTAGTGCCTTTTTGAAGGAGGTTTTTTTTTTGTTAAAAAGTTTTTTATTTTTTACTTTTTAGTGTCAAAGAGTAACATTTACCTTAAAGAATCACACGCCGTTACTTACTTTTATTAAAATCAGCCGAACTACTGAACCGATTTTGATGAAATTTTTATGGGACCAATCTGAAAGTATATCCTTTCAAATAAAAAAAAATTTTCAAAATCGGTTCATAAACGACGAAGTTATCCGCGAACACACATAAAACATAAAAAATATATACGGTCGAATTGAGAAACCTCCTTTGTTTGAAGTCGATTAAAAAGAAACACTAGGTGTATTATAAAATTTTATTATTACGCTTCAATAATCAATTAACTGTCGTAACCTCCGTTCTAGTACCGGTACTGCACCATAGATGGTGCCAGATACCGTTGTGTTGAATGCATTTGAACTGTAGACCAACCGCTTCACGGAAACCAATACCTACAATCTACATCCCTGGTCTTAGTAATCGAGAATGCAAACAGAAAAACTATTCAAAAAGAGGAAATTCGAAAATCACAAACATTCACTTCTATTTTAACCGACTTCAAAAAAAAGGAGGTTTCTCAATTCGACCGTATATATTTTTTATGTGGTTATGTTTTATGTATGTTCGCAGATAACTTCGTCGTTTATGAACCGATTTTGAAAATTTTTTTTTATTTGAAAGGATATACTTTCAGTTTGGTCCCATAGAAATTTCATCAAAATCGGTTCAGTAGTTCGGCTGATTTTAATAAAAAAGTAAGTAACGGCGTGTGATTCTTTAAGGTAAATGTTACTTTTTGACACTAAAAAGTAAAAAATAAAAAACTTTTTAACAAAAAAAAAACCTCCTTCAAAAAGGCACTAAAAAGAGGAAAATAATGAAATTTTGAGGTCTGTGCCAATTAAAATATGAAGTCGGTTAAAAAGTATAGTATAGTGATTAATATCTTCTTTTTAACCAACTTCATATTTTAATTGGCACAGACCTCAAAATTTCATTATTTTCCTCTTTTTAGTGCCTTTTTGAAGGAGTTTTTTTTTGTTAAAAAGTTTTTTATATTAATCTGTATTGATAGTGAGGACCCGGACTTCGCTCGTCTAGTGGGTCAACGAAAAATTGGTAAACAGTCCATTTGACCAGACCTTTGGACCCCAAAGTCGAATAATGTAAAATTAAGGCGGCAAATATATTTCAACATAAATCTTAAAATTCTTAACCAGAAGCGTGTGAATTAGTTAAAAGAACTCGTGACTCAAAAAACGGATAAAAGATAATCATATAACAATAAATTAAAGTTATGATAACCCATGTGTATTTTGGAAGTTGACTCCGGGGCATTGAGGCACGCGCTTTGTTGTATATAATGTGAAATCGACACCCCATCATGGGAACTTTTGTAATTTATACGATGGACTCTGCTGGTACTATCGTTGCGGGACCCCCTGCGGTTATCATAAATAGTGTTATTATTACAATATGTAACGCGTTTACCTTGAGATTTTATATTGTTATAAAATTCTATTTTGAGGGGTAATTAAAACATAATTTCGTAAAAATTCATAAGTTATTTTGATGTCTGTTACCGTATCTCATTTCAAAAAATTTTTTTTTGTACAAATTGCAAAAGTTTTATGTACAACAATATGTGAACTAAATATATCACCATGATAAAGAATTATTTGTTCAGTTTCTAGATTTAGAGTCTTGAAAATGGAAATACATTTTCCGAAACGTCGGCAAATTAAACAGCTTTGAACAATTTATTTATAATTGTATAGCCTATGTTTCGAACAATTTATATCCTACATCAAAAATAGTTTAACAGTAATTAAAAATAGATAATATTTTAAATTTAATAAAACACGGGGTTTTAATTCATTTATTGCATTGGAAATAATTTTTACTTCCCACTTCTATTATGGTATAGGGAAGTAATGGATTTAGTCCGAAAAAAATATTTCGAGATTTTAACAGATCTTCACGTTTTGAGACCCTAGCAATCGTTTAAGATCATTTTCTGACTGATGTCTGTATGTGTGGTCAATTTTTCGCCTTCGATATCGTAAAAACGAAACAACATACGGCCATGCCGATTGTTCTAATATGAAAAAAATGTAAACATTTTTTTCTCTAAAATGTACAGTTTTCGAGAAAAAAATATTTTACTAAAAAAAATAAAAATTGTACGTAAATCAAGGTAACCATGATTTTTGCTATATTAAGCCTAGCCATCAGTAGATCACCAAACAAAAAAGAGGGCCATGCTTTTTTTCAAAGAATAAAAAAAGAGTGTTTATTTTTTGCAAATATTTACTAGGTGGGAAGTATAGGACTGGTCATCAGTCGATTTTTTTTAAATTTAATAAAACACGGGGTTTTAATTCATTTATTGCATTGGAACTAATTTTTAACAATAATAATTGTTTTGTGATGTCTGTCTAGTGTCTGACTAAGCCACTGTGTTGTGTGCAACAATTATTGTTAAAAAATTAACGGTCGAATTATCTATTAAGTTCTGATTCTTGGAACATTAATTCATGTACTAATCGAATTATTTAATAAAAAATTCGACTGATGACCAGTCCTATACTTCCCACCTAGTAAATATTTGCAAAAAATAAACACTCTTTTTTTATTCTTTGAAAAAAAGCATGGCCCTCTTTTTTGTTTAGTGATCTACTGATGGCTAGCTTAATATAGCAAAAATCATGGTTACCTTGATTTACGTACAATTTTTATTTTTTTTAGTAAAATATTTTTTTTCTCGAAAACTGTACATTTTAAAGAAAAAAAATATTTACTTTTTTTTCATATTATAACATCTAGAATTCATTTATATTTTTTTTTACCTATGTTAATACGTGACATTAAGAACGTTTTTTTGAATATCTTAAGATCCACTGAACCGATTTGACACAAAATCTAATCAGATCTAAGTTAAAGGCTGATAAACACAAAAGAACAATCGGCATGGCCGTATGTTGTTCCGTTTTTACGATATCGAAGGCGAAAAATTGACCACACACACATACACGCACATATACACACACACACACATACAGACATCAGTCAGAAAATGATCTTAAACGATTGCTAGGGTCTCAAAACGTGAAGATCTGTTAAAATCTCGAAATATTTTTTTCGGACTAAATCCATTACTTCCCTACCATATAGTAGAGGTGGGAAGTAAAAAATGATTTGCAACATGGAAATCGTGCGTAGTTTTCCATTACCGATTTTTTTTATATTTAAAAACGGAAGACTTATATTTTACATAATCGAGATTAATGTATCTTACAAAAAAAATGACTTTTGCTGGCTTGTTAACACTTTGTGCCGCTCTAACTGAAAAGGTTATCAATCAAAATTAACTCGATTTTAATGCATGTTTATTTGCTTGATCATATTTTTATGTATTTTAGAGTAGTTAATTTAATTTTAACAGTCCCTTCACTTGTTATTACATTATATAATGTTACTGTTGATGATTATACAACGAGTTATACAATGACGATATACATGGCATATAATTTATTCATAAGTAATACTATTTTGTTTGGTTCGCATGAATGTATGATGCAAAGACCCATAGACAGGAGGGATCAAGATTCAAGAGGGTTTTACGCCCCCCCCCTTCCCTAAACACATAATAAACGAAGTTTTTGCACGAATAGCTTATTACTGCGGCCTGCGGCTCTTTTATTTTCAAAATGTGTCCCTCAAATCCCCCTGCTCCCAATTCTTGAAGTTATACTTCTTTAGCGAGGGTAGTGAATTGGAATGAACTCGAGTCAAAAATTACCGACTCAAAAATTAATGAAACGCTGACAGGGATAAAACAGTTCTAACGATTTGGACGAAATTTACTGAAAAGGGGTTTTGGAGTGCCGAAAATCGACAGGAAAAATTCGTTTTCTTATCGATTTTATAATAATCTTTAAAAATCAATTTTTTGACGTTACAAAATAGTGTTATATTGTAAGCAGGCTTTGGATACCTACTTATGTACATAGATGTTGTGATATCCATGAATTTTATTAATATAACAATTATTTACCAATTTTAAAAATGCTGAACTGATTTTGTTCCGGTTTACACGATTAGATAGATTGGTTCACGAGGAATTAGTGATGAGCAAAGCAAGACCAAGATCAAGACTTGGACAGTCTTGGTCTTGGTCTTGCTGATTCAGTCTTGGTCTTGCTCAAACATGTCTGGTCTTAGTCTTGGTCTTGCTTATTAGTGTATTTGCCATATGGCACATACACTATTGGCGTCGGTCGGATGGCGGGACCTAGGGGTCGGACCAAAATTTCTCGACGTTTCATAGCCTCCTGAACACTTTGGCACCATTTTTGAAAATGTTTATATATATATGTATGTATATATATATATTTATATATATATATATGTGTGCGGGCAATAACTTTCGAAAGAGTTAATTGATTTTAACGAAATTTGGTAGGCACGTTAGAATCCATCACCGCACGAAGCCTATTTAAAATGGGCCCGATCGGACCATTTTCAGGGTTGTATTTAGGGGTTCCAAAAAGTTTTTGGGCCCAAAAATACCGAAAAATTTCTCAGAATCGTTTCAAAATTGAAATTTGACTCTTTAGTAAAGATTAAAATGTGCTGCTAAAATTTTAATAACATCGGCCCGACAGGACCGGACTTTCAAATTTTATGAAAACACTAGTTTGTTGATACGGATTTACTTATGGAAGGGTGTATTTAATTGGGTGTACTGATAAAATCCATGTCTAATACTGAAATTTAGAAAAATTTAATTATTTTAAGGGATGTATTAAGGGGTAAATTTTTTTATTTTGTCAAAAAACAAACTTAAGTGCACATAATAATGCCACAATGCCTGGTATTAGCAAATACACTATATTGTCGGCAGGGTTTGGCACTGCGACCCGAGTTTTTTTTTAGTCTTGGTCTTGGTCTTGCGTATCAAGTCTTGGTCTTGCTTATTTTATCTGTCTTTTTTTTAGTTTTTTACTTCTGCACGAGCGCACTTAAAGACGAGCCGCCACTGGCTCTGAAGTAAGAATTTTGACTTTAGACTTGTGTATTTGGTCTTGGTCTTGCATATTCGGTCTTCGTATTGGTCTTGTTCTTGTTTATTCGGTCTATAATAGGTCTATAATAGGTCCTGTCGTATCTAGAGCGTATGCTATATTTTATCCTTCTTGGTCAGCTGTCAAAACTTTTTGAGGTCATATTTGAATCTGATTGTTTATACATTAATCACTCAATACAACGTAACAATAATAATATTATGTGTAAATCTTCCCAATATTAATGCAAAACCCCAATCAACAATTTGTTTTAATATAGGCCCATAAGCAAATATATTAAAACACATATTATTTTGTTTGTTCGGCACGTCTGCGACACGTGCCGGCACGTGTTCTCGCGCGCACCGGCTCTCAGCGGGCGTCGCTTTTTTTTACAAGCGCGGCGGCCGGCGTCGCCATAGCCGCCGGCGCAATAGCGTCGCTTCGTACCATGCGTTGTTACTCAGTATCATCGCTTTGTCCTAATATTCGTTACATAATATGTACAGGATGTATCAAATTCGCTTTATTGCGATCTTGAAAACGGTAAGCGATATGCCGTTTTGAAATTTTAAACGATCGTTGGCTCCACGTTCCAAAATCATTTCTAAACAAGCTGTGAGGTGGGTCGTTTATTAGGACTAAAGTGCGACCCTTGAGGTCCACACGACGAACTTCCCAGTTTGATAAATATTTAATAACAATAATTAAATTAGATATTACGCAGAAAAGTAATCATTTTAATCATTAAAACATAATTATTATTTATTTTTAACAATAATTAAAAAAAAAAAATGGCTGAACCGATTTTTGTAAAATTTATGTCAGATCAAAATGACGTTAACACGCCTCGATTGACACCCTTACGAAGTCGATATAATTTTTTATTCGCGAGATATTGTGTAAAATCTACTTTTTTGGAGTCTATTTGGTTAAGAAAAAAGAACGGCTGAACCGATTTTGAAAAAATTTATTTCAGATCATATTTACGTTAATACGCGTCGATTGGCACCCTAACGTAGTCGATATCATCTTTCATTCTCGATATATCGTCTTAGAAAGAAATGGTCACATACGTACACACACACAGACATCTTTCTAAAAATAGTGTAGTGACCTTGAAAAATAAAAATTTGTTATAAATTTTGATTTCGATTTTCGGACCCATTACAATAACTTCCAATGGGAAGTTAATAATATTTATGGAACGCGACTTTAGACGCTAGTGACTCACTTATCGAGCATCTATAATCTACAGTCTAATCTAATGAAATGGAACGCCAAAATTTATCATATTAAAGATTTTTGTTATTTTAAGCACTTCCAGAAATACATAAGCGTTTGCTTTTGGTTTATTACAAGAAACCATCACGTTGTCTCAAATACACGTCTTTTTCCAAAAGTCCTAACAACCTTAGATGTCGAGCGTCTAAGAGCGAAACGGCACGGGCGGATTTTCCACGGTGTTTTCAACACAAACCTAGAATCGAAATTGAAATTATTTCGTATCTCTTACCAAATGGTGTAAGCATTGTTTAAAATGAGCCATCCCCTGTATAATATAGGCATAGGTGGCTACTTGCTGCACACACAGTCCATGTTAAACTAACGAACCGTGGCGCCGCGTGGCGGCACAACGTCCAATTACTTTGTGGTTCCATTAAACAACGATTGTGATACTGTGATACATTCATTATAGGCCAAAGTTTATTCGGTCGGTTTATTGAACAACGTTACATAATATTATCTACCTATACTCTATATAGAATATACAATGACTATAATATGTTATCTTTCACAAAACACAATTAAATTTGCCATTGCAGTAAATCTCCTGTCTGCATTGGCCACTTTCGATCCCGAAGGACTGTGGCCATTGAAGACATCAGCCAGTTGGCCTGGGAAAAACGATTCAAGCGGGCGCCTCATATGACCTTCATATTATTATTCATATTTCTTGAAGTAAAAACTTCCTTAAGGTACGTGCAGTACGCAGCTGGGATTCTAGATGGTAGCATGTATGGTAGATGGTGACTGAAATTATAAGCGCTTATAGGTTTGCACAACGAAGCTTTGATACTAGCATTGATACAAGCTTAAGTCGCGATTAAAATGTCAGATAGCGAAGACGAATATTTGTGTTCTTCTGCTACAAAGTGGTATATTTTAAATATAAATTTGGATAGGAGCTATCATGTCCACCCTATTAATAGAAAACGATCTAAACATGGCGAATTTCATCATTTTTACCAAGAATTAAAATTTTACCCAAACCGGTTTTTTGAATATTCACGTATATGGAACCTAACACTTTTAAATACGTCTTAGAAAAAACTCAAAACAAATTAAATAAAAACTGGCAAAATTTCATTTATTAAACTAGTCACATCCATTGCGAAACTTGTAACGGCCATTTGACAGTTGTCACACGTTGATTGTAGTAGTCAGCGCGCTGAAAGAATGGTGAGATACATTCTTGTATCTAGCAGCTCTTGTAACAGCGCTTATACCTGCTACACTCACTGCTTCGTTGTGTACGCTCGCATATATAACAATGCATTAATTTAAGCAAGCCCTGCTATTATCTACGCTACCATCTATAATCCCAGCTTCATACTGCACGTACCTTTAGGCGCGTTAGGCACTCTTTGCCTGGGTACTGAAAAAATATGAAGCGTTCGCAACTATTTCCGTAAGAATTCGCAACATACTTATATCATAAAAACGGGCAGTCTAGACACTTCCATCCATAGCGCAATTGATTACGTCTATGCGTTCTATGCATAGGAAGCTGGGTTCGAAACCTGATGGCAGCGTAGGATTTTTGGCGTTTCTTTTTCTAAATTCTACATGATATTTATTTATATATTTTTGTATTTTTGTTATATTCTTTCTTTGACAATAATTATAATTTTTTTGAAACCAAGGTGGAATTAATTAAAAATACAATTTTAGTATTTTAGTAATAAATTATTTTTAGTTCATAAATGCGCTATAATAGATGACACCAAAAATTAGAAACTCTGAAGTTTTCACTTCTGTCGTGTGGTCATAAGCACACACCCATTTTTTATAAGGGGGTGGCCAATATGTACTTATACAGAGTATAAATGTTTAATGAAACTTTTCAGATATTTTCAGACCCCAATATGAGACATTGGACGTTATTCATGTCAAAAAACCTGAGTACCATACAACTGTAAACATTTTCTAGTGAGATCCCATTAATATATAGGTATTATAATATTGCATAATACCTATATTAATGAGTAAATAACTAATAAAATACTAATCAAAAATACTAACACAATTTATAAAATGTTTTTCTCAAAAATTAAAACTAAAACAAAAAAATTTCAAAATTCAAACTTAATCTACAAAATTGATTGCAAAAACTGTAATGCTATATATGTGGGACAGACATCTCAGTATTTACTCATGCGTTTGAAACAACATAATGTGGGCGTCAAAAACCAAATAAAATCTAATTTACATTCTCAACTTTGTTTTTGCACTTCTTTAGTACAGCATAGCGTCGCCAACAATCACGAATTTGATTTTGAAAATACCTCCATTATGGCTCTAGAAAGTAATTATCAAAAACGCCTTTTCCTTGAAATGGTTTACATATATAAAACAAAAAATTGTATAAACAAACGCACAGATATTGATAACCTGTCACATATATATAGTAAATTGCTCAATGAAATAAAAATTGTCCAAACTTGAATAAACATACTACATTTTTGCAATAACAACTTAAAAATCAAAAATTATTTCACTTAGTTTCTAGCTTATAGCACGTAAATATAAAACAGTTAATCTGGCAAATAAAAAAAAAATTAAAAAAATTTTCTACAATAAAAAATAAAATCAAATTCTATAAAACATAAAGTTTTGAGTATTTCTGTGTACAAAATCAAATCAATAAAACAAATTTTTTTACACTTCAATAAAAACCAAATAAAATGTTAGTATGTTTTTTTAAAAAGTTTTTTGGACAATTTTACTGTCATGTTTGACGGCATTTGGTAAGTTAATTAATATTTGTTATATATTATTTTTTAAATTTTTTCCTAACACAATTTTATAATTTTTTAACAGAGCTCTGAGGATGAGAATATAATTCTCGAAACGTCAGCTTAATAAATGCAATATTAACAGTATTTGCTTATTATTTTTGGATCCTTAAGCCATCTCAAAGCTGTCTTCTTTAAATAACTAATAATAATTTAAAAAAACTAAAAAACACGCTTTAATGAAGTAAAAAGTAAAAAATAATTAATTTTATCGTAAAAAAGCGTGGGGTGCTTTGTATCATATTTTCATACTACCCCACGCTTTTTTACAATAAAATTAATTATTTTTTACTTTTTAGTTCATTAAAGCGTGTTTTTTAGTTTTTTTAAATTATAATTTATTTTTGCTTTTTAGTCCTGGAGATCCTGGTCAGGATAATGGGACAAACTTATGGAATTATTGTATTGTCGTCGGTCCTTGATAAGTGTGCAAAGTTTAAACTAAATCTGACCGTTCAAAGTTGGTCAAAATCAAGTTCAAAGAAGTCGGTTACAAACTGACAAACAAGCACACAAGCAAGCAAGCCCGCAAGCAAGCATACAGGTGAAGCTAATATAAGCGTGTTAAAAATAATCAAAAAAAGTCCATTTTAACAATAATCTCCATAAATTAATAACAACATACCGAATCAACGGTTGTCGCGAAGCTCCCATTTTTGTCACCATGAACACTGTCTGTCCCTACATTTCCCCACCGCGTGCACGCATAGTCTATTATAGGATAGGTAATATAATAAATTGAAGATGTCTAGGTATGAATTGGTTTTAGATCTAGAAAACTGTGTCGGCTGGAGACCTTCTTTACATAAAAAAAAAATGACTTCAACAACATATGATAGAGTAGTAGACGACTTTTAAAGCTATGAAGAGTGCTGTGAAAAAGAAACGTACATAGGTGTGATAACATAATGTGTGTGTTTCTGTGTGGGTGTGTGTTTGTGAAGCGGCATTAGCGTTGCTGCTAGGTCCTCCAGCAGCTTTGTAGAAGAGCTTTCAAGCACCTTAAGCCAATTGACAGCATCTTATGTACACATGTTAAATTGGTCGGCCAGACACATGAATGGGCCCGGTTGTTGTCTTAACTGAAGAAACAAGTGCTTTAAAGCAAGGGCTCTCAACCAGTTTTTATTTTTTTCGCTTGCCTGCTGCACGTCCTAGGTAAATCCTAATTGACTTTTTGCATGGTGAATCTCAAAACATTATTTTTATAACCTCCGACCCACAAAAAGATGGGTGTTATGTGTTTGTCATTGGGAAAAGTAACAAGATAACATGCAAAAAAAAGGGTGTGGGTCTTGGGACCCCGACAGATGTGAAACATCAAAGAAAACGTTATTGAACTCGGTGGTATTCTCTATGTAGTAGTATATATTTTTTCAAAAGCAGCAACTAACTGTTATGCTGACGTAATCCTATATACTGCACTGTAACACCGCGTGTGTTACAGTGCACGCCTGAGCCAAGAGAGAGAGAGAGAGAGATTGCCGCAGTGGTGGGGAGAATAGCAGCGAAGGAGCGGACCAAACATTTCGTTGAATATTTCCCCTCACGCGGCTGTTCACAGCCCGACATAAGATGTTTCACATAAAAAATCAAAGTTTACGTAAATAATTTTTTTCCCAAAAACTCGCTGGCTCTTTACTAGCTGATTCGCTCAGTGTAATTGAGGCTTAACTGATCATTTCCACGTGGTAAACCACTCAGCGGAAACATTGGAATGCAAACTACATTCCAATGTTGTATGGGATTAGCGCTCCCCAGGTGCCCGAGCTCGTACCAGACGGTTTGTGTATGCCGACTGGCAGATTCTAATAGACGCCTACTAGAGGACAGTGTGGTTCAATGGTTAGCGTCACGGTCTCTGGATCAGACTGTCGTGGAATTGAATCCCGCCTCCGCTCATGGATGTTTTGTGATGTCATTTTAGTTTTGAATTCTTATTTAATGTAATCAAGACGCTAATGATGTAAGTTGTCGACGCATGCTATAATTTACAATTAATTAATTAATTAATAGACGCCTAGACGCTGATGACCTCAGCTCTTGAGCGTCTATAATCTACAATCTATGGTAAAAATATCCTGGTAGATATTTATGAACACACATGAGTATTTTTAGTGAAAGAAAGTATATCGGACGGTGAAGTTGTCCGATCCGTTGACGATCTGGAGTACCAGGAGTGCAGAGACCAGTGAAGGAGATAATAACACACAATTGTTAAAGAAAAGAACACGATTCGCTTTGGTACCTACATAATAATATAATATTGTATAGCGTCATACTGTATCCGTTGTGAATTGAATTCAACAGGATGACTCGGCTTTTTTCGCTCAAAAACGTTAACAATTTACATGTCACAAAACACAACGTACAATCGAATCTGTCATATTACACATAATATGTAATCTGAGCGCGTCCTGAAGCACTTTTTTTGACATAATAATTACAATACAATATACGATTCTGTTTCAAAATAAAAATATAGGTATACAAAATTTACAACAGAAGGACATGTTTTCGGAATTTTCCAAATATCTCCATTTGATTTACATTGAATTCAAGATAAAGCAGTGGCGGCGCTAGGATTTTTTGTTAAGGTGGCCAGAGTTGGAAATGGTGTTGAAAATCGGGAGTAATCTCAGAAATTATTGAATTATATTTCTGAGATACTTTTACATAATATCTATAGTCTATTCATTTCCAAGATAGAGTAATTTGAAAAAAATGCATTCTAACAGTGTCACCTATACAGCTTACAACAAAATAAATAGGTAAATACGGTCCAGTATGCATGTGCAAAATTTGAAATTCAAACTCGAGTAGCAAAGGGACACGAGCTGATCACACGCACACAGGTAACTCTATCTTGAAAATGAATTAAAATCGGATCGGTCTGTAGATGACTACTTTACTTATCTATATTATAGGATTGTTAAAATTATTTATTGTTCAAACATTGCAACTGTCGTCGAGCATCAAAAGTCAAAACCCAACACCATTAAATGCTGTTAAAGCTACCGTATTGTTTCATTCAAGGGATGGGAGAAATTGTCGATTGCTATATCTCATCTACCAAAATAAAATATTAACCGACTTCATATTTTATTAAATTGGCGCAGACCTCAAAGTTTTATTATTTTCCTCTTTTTAGTGGCTTTTTTGAAGGAGATTTTTTTAACCGACTTCAAAAAAAGGAGGTGGTTCTCAATTCGGTTGTATTTTTTTTTCTTTTTTTTTATGTTTGCTACCTCATAACTCAGTCATTTATAAACCGATTTTGAAAAATTTTTTTTTATTTGAAAGGATATACTTTCAGATTGATCCCATAGAAATTTCATCAAAATCGATTCAGTAGTTCGGCTGATTTTAATAAAAGTGAGTAACGGCGTGTGATTCTTTAAGGTAGGGGAGAGTTGGATAATACCGCGCGGTTGATAATTCCGCGCGTCAGCGTAATTCAAAAACTATCCACTAGTTCTGCGATGCAGTGCGTATACATCGAAGCCGGACATGCCTACACCCTTCCCCGCGCACCGCCATTACGGTCCGCGCGACGACGGAGATAACACGCGTTGTAGATGTTTTTTTCATCACTCCTTATAATTTTTCGTGTACTTTCGGAAAGAGGTGTAATACTGTATTTATATTGTAATACTTTGATACTATACATTTTTAAAGCTTGTATACTGTATAGAATTAATGTCAGAATACGTTTTTAAGTACTATAATATTTTCCATATAATTTTGAGGTTAAAAAATAAAATGATCAAGTTTGATAATTCCGCGCTGGGGGCGCGGTATTATCAGTCGATTAATATAACTTGCTGTCTGATATTTAATTGATATTAGGTATTTTTGAGACTGACTAGTCCATATATAATTCAAAGATTTACTAAGACTTCTAGTTATAAAAAAATATTTACGTTTAGTTGTCATAAAGAATTTAAGTTTTTGTTAATACTTATTGCGTGATCCTTAATATACTGATTTAATTTCTAGAAAAAGATTTGGGTCTCCATATCTTCACGCAAGAAAATTACTTAGAATGGTATTCATTTTTTTTATTTTTACTTTTGTTACTTATCCATTTGTGTGCAATTAATGCAGGCACGATATTATCAGACCAGTTTGACAATACCGCGTCTTTATTTTTTTTTGTAAATTGACAATAATTACTTTTTGTTTAAATTTTGGAAGTTTTTGTTATACGGTATGCGTACCTGAATAAATGTCCTACTAATTACTCAATTTTGTTTCTTTTAATATCAAACAGTTTCCTAATTATAGGTCCAAGTCCTTAGGGGCTCGGTATTATCCAACTCTCCCCTAAATGTCACTTTTTGACACTAAAAAGTAAAAAATAAAAAACTTTTTAACAAAAAAATACCTCCTTCAAAAAACCACTAAAAAGAGGAAAATAATGAAATTTTGAGGTCTGTAGGTACCAATTTAATAAAACATGAAGTTGGTTAAAAAGAAGATATTAATCACTATACTATATTTTTTAACCGACTTCATATTTTATTAAATTGGCGCAGACCTCAAAGTTTTATTATTTTCCTCTTTTTAGTGACTTTTTTGAAGGAGATTTTTTTTTATATTGTTACCCAATAGGATACCTATACAGGGTGTATCACAGGATTGAATACATAGAAAAGTAATGAGTGCAACAAGGAAAACATAAACAAAATGAGTAGCGTGACAAAGATAGAATACACATGGCTAACGTAACTAAATTAGTTATCATGGTTTTTTACATGAATAGAGGCCAAAGCAATCTCTGATCTTAACTAATTTGTACTTTTCTCTTTGTTCGGTTTCCTGTGATACACCCTGTATAGCATATTTTCATTATTAAAAAATATTAAATTCCTTCGGGATTCTAACCTGTGCTTGGCGTTTGTACCTGTTGGTAAACTCGTACTTTACCGCAAGGTCATCTGACTTACTGTGTCTGAGACCTTTTGTTTCACATGTCAACCCGCACTTCTGACTATTTCCGTTACATCTAATATTTCTAACTCAGTATGAGACATTAGACGTTGTCCACGTCAAAATATTAATAGACGGAGCTAGTGATGAGCAAAGCAAGACCAAGACCAAGACTTGGACAGTCTTGGTCTTGGTCTTAAGTAAGTAATTGTGTTTTAAAGACCACCAACAGCTAAGGTTATTTGGGCCTAGCACCAATTCATATTTTCAATTCATTATTATTTTTTTTTTTTTTTAATAATAAATTGAAAATCCAATTGACACTTTTACCAACTCTCGGTCTAGAACCCGGAAACTGGGGACTTGTAATAGAGGAACCATAGCAACGCCATGTAAACAACAGCGCCGCTACACTCTCGGCTATTCTCAAGCCCTGGTCTTGGTCTTGCTGATTCAGTCTTGGTCTTGGTCTTGCTCAAATATGTCTGGTCTTGGTCTTGCTTATTTAGTCTTGGTCTTGCGTATCAAGTCTTGGTCCTGCTCATTTTATCTGTCTTTTTTTAGTTTTTTACTTCTGAAGATCATTATAGTTATAAATTAAAAGTAAGAATTTTTAGTTTAGTCTTGTGTAAGTATTTGGTCTTGGTCTTGCATATTCGGTCTTCGTATTGGTCTTGTTCTTGTTCATTCGGTCTTGGTCTTGGTCTTGCTAGTCTAATGATAGTCTTGGTCTTGCTGTTTCGCAACACCAAGACCAAGACTGCAAGACCAAGATCGATTTTGCTCATCACTATACGAGTCAAAAATTATTGAAACATTGGCAGAGATAAAACGGCTCTAACGATTTGGATGACTGAAAAGGGGCTTTGGAGGGCAAAAAATCGATGTATCATCAGGTCTCGAACCCAGGTTCCTATGCATAGAACGCGAAGACGTAACCACTGCGCTATGATCAGAAGTGTCTAGACGGCCGTTTTTATGATATAAGTATGTTGCGAATTCTTACGGAAGTAGTTGCGAACGTTTCACATTTTTTCAGTATCCAGGCAGAGTGCCTAACGCGCCTAAGACCAATTTTGCTAATCACTAGTTGAAACGACCCATCCTTGGTGAATGGATGATCCGTCTTGTCAGAATGAAAATACCAGTCATTAGTGGTGACTTGGCTTATATAGTGGCAAGAATGGGACTTTTGTAAACCAAAAAATGAAAGGCAGATTTGATGAGAGAATAATAGGACGAGGAGGTGGCTGTTGATTGTTCTGTCCGCGTTTTTGTTTTGTTGGAACGGTTTTCTTCTCTTTCTTTCTCGGCTATTTTTTAATAATGACGCCACTTACAAATGTCCGAACCTATATCAAGAATTATTTGAATGACGTAACAAACTAGCATTGCTTTGTATTGTTACTTGCTTACAACTTAATCTCGACTAATGACCGTGTAATTTTGAAATTAATTGAATGATTACACGAAATCGTTAGTAATTTTAATGTACTAATAATATAAATATACAAGCTAATAAAAACTTTTTGCAACGTTCAAAAATTGTTGCTTGTTTATTATTAAACACATATTTTTATGTTATTATAAAAATATTTTCTATCAACGAATTACTATCATTATTAAGTGTATCTGCCTGTACATAGTATATGGGCACATACACTATTGACGGTTTTTAGAAACTTTTTAAACACACGTTGCAGTGCGCCTATAGTCTCTAAAACTTGCTTGCTTCATCCGGATTCCAAAATGGTATAAAACATCTCAGCTATTTATTTTCTATTTTAAATTGACCAGAGTTTCATTTTTGAATAATCAACATAACTAATGCTCGGTTGCAGAAAGCATTGTTAGAAAAGCATGAAAGCATTGTTGAATTTAATTAAATCGATCCTGTTCGAAAAATAGTTGATCGATTGAAATGTTTTTTTTTAAACTGTGTATAACATAGTTTTTTTGTATTACAATTTCCACTTCGAAACATTTCTCTACGCATTTTGATCAAAATTTAGCTTTAAAAACGATCTTTTTCTATGTAGATCAACTATTTGTTTTTGTGTGAGTACAATTTAACGTTCTACCTGACAGGGAGTTTGACAACGGCATTGGACTGTTCCTTCGTATATAAAAACTGCAATTATATGATCATAATCTGAGGTCATAGTCAAATCAAATTTTTTGACAATGCTTTCTGCAACCCGGCATACGTATTCGAATCTTACTCAATTTTGGCAAGTTTCTGATTTCACGGCCTCAAAAATTCTTTGTTTTATATAGCGAAATAAAACAATCATAGCTGTGGTGCTCAAACAAATAAATATCTATCTATCTATCTATCTATCTATCTATCTATCTATCTATCTATCTATCTATCTAACTATCTATCTATCTATAGCTGATTGCGCCCCTGAAGCGGGTCTCGATTTCCTGCAGAAAGTCAATAAACGGATATCCATCTTTCTTATTGTAACCTAATAAATAATTCTCTATTATGGATAATGGAACATTCGACGTAGGTACAACACAAAATACGATAAGCAGCCAATAATTCGCTGAAACCATACATTTATTGATTTGAATTATCTCGAAGCCTAACAGGAAATTTTCCATTTCCACGACTGCGGCAAATGATAATATATCACTGCAGAAAGAGACAGATAGATATATTGTGTTTTCGTTTCTGCATATATACACTAGAACTGCAGGTCTGTCAAACTTAGTTTTTACGGTCCAAATTATTGAAAACCATATACTGGGTAAGTTCGGTTTTGCACTCGATTGATCGAGCCGAGCGAACAGATTTTTGGTCACGTGATAAGCGAACAAATCGAGCCATCTAAACAATTCCGAACGTAATCTAGCAGATTTTTCCAAACGTCAGAATAAAATGGCGCCAATAATTTAAATTCTTATTACTAAAGCCGAAATATATTCTTTATTGCTCCTCATTTTGATTTAATTCAACATTGTTATAATAATAAATCATGAATCACATTTTTTTTTGTTTTATTCCTTTATTTTAAAATTAATAGTGTAGTACTGGTTGTTGATTTTTTCGACCCGTAGATATAATAAATATTTTATTTAATCATTCTGTGCGATATAGACTTATTGATTATTACTATTCTTTGAATAAATATTATTCGTGTGTTTTTACCTATTGAAAAATTACCTCATATAAATAAACTTCGAAATTTATCCATTTTCACAACAAGTGTTTCCGCTCATTTTTAAAATGAATGCTCTGAAGATGGTTGAATCTGCTTGCTCGCTCGCTTTCCTCGGAGCAAATCGAGCGCGCTCGATCTGCTCCAGATCTTAAAACCGAACGCAGGATAGAGATCTTTCAGAGCATATAAATGTTAAATTCGAACGTATTAGAGCACTCCGATCAATCTGAGCGTAAAACCGAACTTACCCACTAAGTACGTCATATAGACAACTTGCCAATCATGGAGCTGAACTTGACTGGCTAAACGTTTCACCTATTTGTGAAAAACTAAAATAATTGTTAGGTTAGAAAGAAAGTCTGTCCTTGTCTTATTGTGCTGTATGTGTCTCTTTTTTTAAGGTATGCACTTATGTTGTCGAGCGTCTATAATTTACAGTACATCTATGAATAATTATTTAGCCAGTCGGGTTTCAGAATTGCCGAGCGTGTAGCGTTGCCGTTGTTTATTCTGACTTCTATATTACAAGCCCCCAGTTTTCAGGTTCCAATTTGAGAACTGGTATTAAAAGTCACAAGGGGCACAGTAATTAGTACGATTGTGTCGCAACCGAAGACTTAGAGCTACTTCTATAGTTTTGTAATGACGTCACATCTGTCAAAAAATATTAACATGACACACACAGAATTTCAACCGAAAAGATTATCATGCGAAAAGATGAAGGCCTCAATCTCAGTAAAACCTGGACACCAGCACTCCGACATACAAAACCAATGACCAATCGTTCAAGGACAGAATACGACCGAGTAGAGAACTCACCCCCACCACTACACACTGAGCAGTTGACCAATTACAGAGAGACGGACTACGACCGAACAGAGAACACACTGGTACTAGGCATAAAAGAAGGGAGGACACCAGTCACTGACACACTGACCTGTGAGCCGCCAAGAAGAACGCTTCGACCGCTGCCACATCGCCTTTGAGAATGTCTACTGCAGTTGTAGACGACACGTCAGGTAGAAATACAACCGGTCCACGGCCTACAAGCCCGGAAACCATGAAGACTTGGAACAATGCCGGCCGTGAAAGCTTGCACGCCTGGATAATTGTTTTATTGCTTTGAAAATGAATTTTGAGAAAAAAGCATTGTAAGTTGGCCAGTCCAGATTTAACCCTTTTGGCACACGCACACACTCGTAATGTAATAACGTAACTCATTGATCGGGGAGCTCAACTAATATATGCGCCGGCGGTAGACGTTAAGCTGCCACACACATTCGTACCTACATACACACGTGAGGAAAGTATACAGGGTGTCGCCGGAAAATAACGTTATCTACTTTTGTTATTTTCATAGAAGGTTTAGAAGCAGACAAAAGTACCTATAAGAAAGATCGAATAACGAATGCAACAATTTTTCATTCTGATTTTTTCTGAAGTTACCAGAAGATATTTTTTTATCAAAAAATATTCTGATAAAGGTTGTTCAACTGAGTAAGACTCAAGATTATTAAATTACTGTCTATAATTTTAGAACTGTGTACGACCTTCGAAAGAGCGTGTACACTATTCAACATGAGTGTTACACTCATGCAAAACTACGCGTTAATAGTGTCAAAAAGTGCATACCATAAGAAACCGAAAAAATTATCCTCCTGGTCACCCTGAAATATTTCAGTGTCATCGACCTTGGTGTTTTTCAGCAACGCGTCTTCCGAGATTGACAAAATATTGAGATATTTTCCATTATGAATATGAGATTAGTAAATGTGTCGGCACGTTTCGTCAACACCCTGTTTGGGGGTGCACAACGTACGTGGTGGTGGTGCAGAGGGTGGAACGCGAACAAAACCTAATAACGACTGCCAGCCCCGTACCGTAGTTCACGAATTGCTGTGGAATTATCACTGGTGGTGTTTGTTAGACCTGGCGCACCGTTCACAATCGTGTTAAATTAAATTAGTCCAAAGGCAGTTATAGCTTAATTGGTATTCTATGCGATATCAAGTCAAATTTCTTTTAAAACTATCTAAAAATGGGTGTGTCTGTATCGCCGGTACAGACAGATGACGTGAATACCTTTGATACATTCACTTTTATTTGCCTTACAAAATCAAATGTTCGTAAAATATAATAAATAAAATAATTGTTATTCTATTCTTTTATATTTTAATTAAGTAGTTATTCATTACCTGTATATATATCTATATTTTTAACCGACTTCAAAAAAAGGAGGTGGTTCTCAATTCGGTTGTATTTTTTTTTATGTTTGTTACCTCATTACTCAGTCATTTATTAACCGATTTTGAAAAATTTTTTTTATTTGAAAGGATATACTTTCAGATTGGTCCTTCAAAAAACCACTAAAAAGAGGAAAATAATGAAATTTTGAGGTCTGTGCCCATTTAATAAAATATGAAGTTGGTTAAAAAGAAGATATTAATCACTATACTATACTTTTTAACCGACTTCATATTTTATTAAATTGGAACAGACCTCAAAATTTCATTATTTTCCTCTTTTTAGTGGTTTTTTGAAGGAGGTTTTTTTTTTGTTAAAAAGTTTTTATTTATTTATATTATAAACTAGGGACCTCAAAACGTCCAGATATGTCAAAATTTTTCATTCGTAAAATCGGACCCGTTACCCAATGGGAAGTTAAAAATGAAATATTAAAAGCCTTCGGAATTCGAACCTCAGGTTCGAATTCCTAAAGCTGGGATGCAGCATTTTTAGACTAATGAACGCCCTACGATTCGCAGAGGGAAAATTTACGCCCTACGCTTCGCATCAGGGGGGGATAATAAATCATAAATGTTTAGCACCCGGGCGAAGCCGGACGGGACCGATAGTTCTCTAATAAACAAACACTCGTGCGGCACGTGAGCATGGGTGATTGTGAAACGCGCTTCTTGCGAGCTGCTCATCCGCCAGTCACTGTGCAAGCATGCCAAATATGCAGGCCGACTAGGCGCTATAATTGACTAATTCACAATGTAATGGGTAATTGTGACTTCCAATGATATATTGGCATTGGCAGTGCGCTTATTGTTGGCTTCATATTGTTGCAGTGCCTATATATAATATAGTGCAAGTGGTTGGCACTAAGGCTGCACTACATTGGCACTATACGACACTATAATACACCGTGTCCGAGAATCAGAGAATATATTTTATTGTTACGTCAATATTGATATTCTACACTGGATTTTGGTTTCTTGGGGAGATACGGTTTGGTATTTTTAACATTGGAAATGTTTATGTTCGTATATGGGGGCAGAGTTACGAGTTTTCGTTCAAGGCCAAAAGACAACTGTGTCGCGATCAAGTGAGGAGCAATCATGCAAAATTGAACAAGTGCAATTTTTTCGAAATGTGTTTTATATCATGTCTAGTTAATTGAGAGATATTTGCGACGATCTGCGGTGTTATTTTTGAGCAAATGTTAATAAATACTGTAGAAAAATCCATTTAAAAGTTAAGTAATCAAGCAAAAGTGAACGCGTATATAACAGAAGAATAATAGGGTTATTCCTGACAAAACTAAACAGTGCATTGATAAATATTGTGTGTATAATAAACAGTTAATTATGTTTCATATATGCTGTTATCATTTCCAATGTCCTCGATGGTTGCAAGGATTGCGAAATCTGTGAATTTTTTTGAACCACCAACAGCTACGGTTATTTAGGCCTATATAGCACCAATTCATTCACTAATGTGGGAAAGATACGTTCCCGCACACCGGCCTGTCAAAAGTCACTCTAGAGGACAGTGTGGTCCAGTGGTTAGCGTCGCGGCCTCTGGATCAGACTGTCGTGGGTTCGAATCCGCTTCCGCTCATGGATGTTTTGTGATGTAATTTAGTTTTAAGTGAGTTGTTATTTAATGTAATCAAGACGCTAATGATCTAAGTTGTCGACGCGTCTATAATTTACAATAAATAAAATAAAAGTCACTTTACATGCATACATGTAAAGCAGCTATTTAATAGTGGGTATGACAAAAATATCTTGTATAATCCAACTTTGACCCTGCGCTTCCATCATATCCGCGATCGATTTAGAACTTATCTTCTGATCATTTTTTTACATAAATAAATAAAATATGAATTGGCACTAGGCTCAAATAACGCGAGCTGTTGGTGGCTTTAAAAAAGAGTTCAAATATAATATGATTGATTAGGTGTGTGTAAACTTAATTATTCTTGAGCACAGTGTAATACTAGTTGAGTATAGAGTTAGTAATTATTAGTACAGTGGTATTTGGATATTCGATTCTCTCTAGCTTTCCGATTAAATTTCCTGGGGTCCATTATAATGTATAATATCTACTAGTACAGCGGCTCGCAACCCATGGGCCGCGGCCCACTTGTGGGCCGCCGGCTGCGTGGTACTGGACCGTGGACGCTGGTCGAGAGTCTAAGCCAAGATAAATATCATCGGAGCTTCAGGGGTCGAGATGGGAACAATCGAGTATTGGGATCCGTCAAATGAGCATATGACATCTGGTGGCAGAAAATTGTACTCAAAACGAGGGAAAATTTTACATGCTAACAGTGCAAATTAATCATGAAATTGTTTATTACAAAAATAAAACCAGTACAATAAACAAAAAGTTTATCGAAAATGGAATTCGCGACGATTTCTAATATCATGGCAATAAACACTGTCAGTTATTGCCTTGTAAAACTTACTTTACAGAGAATTATTTTCTAGTGAAATGTGGAAAAATTGTATTTATGAATTAAAAAAATATTTTATATTAATAATAAGATGTACTTATTATCATACTGCACTACAATAGTTGAATCCCTGATGATTGACAAATTTATAGGATTAACTTTGTATACAAATATTTTGAGGTTAGTAACTTACCTATTTATTACAATATATCTTATTATGTTGCTGTTATGTGTTTACATTATTCACCTAACCCAGCCTTAAAGGCGCATTGAACGCGGATGATTAATTTCGTGGAGATTTTCTTTTAATTTTGATGTTTTTAAGCAACATGTCGTAAAGATTACTACTTTTGACAGATCATTTTGCATGCATTTTTCTCGTCATATTTCCGACATTTGATAATATGCCCGGCTTTGAGAATCCGTTCTCCTTCAACGAAATTCCTTTGTTTAGGATTCGTACCGGCCCAATCACTAATTGCACTTATATATTTTATTATTTCTTATCACTTTGAAAATCATAAAATTACACGCAAAAGTATACCCCGTATATGAAATTTCCCCCCCTCTGCGCCATGTTTTTTACGCTCCACCTATCTGACGGATCCCAATATGGCCCCAAATTTTTTTTACAAAATTAGTGTTCCGCACAAGTAAAAAGGTTGGGAACCGCTGTACTATAGTATATAAGGTCGTCGAGAGATAATAATAAACCTCTACCGTATTTATGACAGCGTTTAGGAATTCCAGTTAGCTTCTACAGTCTGCTTAAAATATGACAAAATAATTTCAATTAGTTCCAACTATTGACTGACAGAGCGTTCGAAATCTTACCGAAGTGGGGTTGCATCTTTGTGTGTTTGTGTTTTTAAAGACCACCAACAGCTAAGGTTATTTGGGCCTAGCACCAATCGATATTTTCAATTCATTATTTTTTTTTAAATAATAAATTGAAAATCCAATTCTGGTGTTTTAAATTATACACAGATGATTTATTTTTCAAAATTACATTTAATTAGACCTCTGTTATCGAGCGTCTATAATTCACAATTCATTCATTACATTTAATTATTCCAATTATACATAAATTTGGGACGCGATCGAAAATTAATTACTGCGAGAGATATTTTTTGTCGAGCAAATTTGTTTGCTCTGACGTTTTTTATTGTTCAAAGCCTTTTATTTATTTCGGTCAATTAATTATTTTCCCGTAATTAAAAACTAAAATGCTATTCGTACGTCGCTATACGATTTTTGTGTATAGTTTTGTGGAAATTTACGCTTGGCAAAAATAAACGTTGCATACAATTTTATTGCTATAGTAAATTAATTTACTATTAATCAATATATAGAAATACACTGTTCGCTACAAAATTGAAAAAAAAAACATTTTTCTATAATGATATTATGACTCGCTGAGAATGTTGAAACTCGCTACTCGTCAGTAATATGCCTCATTACGCCACTAGATATACAATCTGTTAAAAACGTTGCTTCTATTTCATTTAAAAAAGTTTATAAATATTACGTAACGAAGTGTACATACGTTATGTTATAATAATCCATTCTGCCAACCTAATAAAAGTGGTAGGTAGGGAATGAAATCTCGAGCCGAGATTGGCAATTCGAGATCTCGCGAGATTGACTCGCGAGATCTCGACAATATCGAGATTTCGCCCCTTTAAAAAGAACGTATTATTTTGTATCTAAAACTTAATCAAAACTACTTACTTGCAGGGACAGTGTGACTGTGTCGCTGTGTACGTGTATGATTTATTGCGTAGTGCACTGTGCAGATGATTACTATTCATTACTTTCCTTAAATAAACGTTGATTTTTTTGTTCCAAGATTCAATTAATGTTTTGTTTTATTTTCAAAATATAACAGCAATACCCCAACTCATACAGCACACTATATTATGTCAATTAATTATTTTGGAAATAACTTCTTAGGAGTTATGAAGCATAGGGTAAGTTACTAATAGTAACGTTTACGAACATTTGGTTTGAATTGTTCTTAGACATATTCAATATTCACTTAACTTTGTAATTTGTTAGGCATCTAATGCTTGTTATAAGTTAAATAACTGTCCATTTTACTCAAGAAAACAATATATGCAGAGAAACAAACAGAATCAATTAGCGTGACTGTCAAAAACTATTACGTATAAGTTACAAGTTTTTTTTCAAGCGCGTTCGTTCTTGAAATCTCGCTCGAGATCTCGACCATATCGGGTCGAGATCTCGAACGAGATTTTAATAACGAGATTGCCTGCCCACGAGATTAAATCTCGAAAAATGGCTCGAAATCTCGCGAGATCGAGATTGCATTCCCTAGTGGTAGGTATAGTCTGTTCATTTCCAAGGCAGAGTAATTTGAAAAAATACATTCCAACAATGTCACTTACACAGCTACAACAAAATAAATAGATAATAAATACTGAAATATTGAATAATAAATATTGAAATTCTCCCGACCGACCAATCACAACTCAAGAAACAAAGGGACACGAGCTGATCACACGCACACGGGTCACTCTGTCTTGAAAATGAATAGACTATAGGTGTTTTTATTTTATGGTGAAATAATTTTTCAAAATCAATTAATCCAGACTTCTTCTAATTCCTATTCCGCCGTTGCAGTTGTTTTTTATCGCAATGCATTTTCATATCAAGTAATTAATTATATATTACAAGTGCTATGTCGGTATGTCTATTCAATTTTTTTAATCAGCAGATCCGTTCGCCGTCATTGAATATATCTCTGTACTCAATATTTAATAACACTATTACAATGCTTGGATGCGAACTGCGAGGTTCGTAGGCAGAATTCTTCTGAAAGTGTTCTCTGAAGCAGCCCCGCTTATAAATCCTTTGTGGGTTTTTATCCTGTGTGCGGATTCACTGAAGCGTGTTCTTGCAAGGACAACGATGTCTATATAATACATACGTAAATCCTTCACGCAATGCAACTCATAAGCGCATGAACCTTGCGCAGCAATGCAGAGGCGCGCAAATATATTATTTAAAAAAATGACAAGGGGCACAGTTTATTATACGATTACGTGGCGCAACCGAAGACATAGAACTAGCTACTTCTATTAATAGTTTTATCTTACAATCAAAGTATTCAGTTAATTTTAATTTGGAACATTTTATTTATTTCGTATCAATTCAGCTAGGGCCATAATTTTTCCAACATGACGTCACATCTGTCAAAAAATATTAACATGTCCAGGTGTGCAGGTGTACTGTAAACTGGGAAAACAGAAAAATCTGCCATAGCCGAACACACTTTGACTCTGGACAATCATAAGATCCTCTTCGAAGAAACCCGAGCCATAGACAGAACGTTGAGTTATTACCCACGAATATACAGAGAGGTCATAGAAATACAAAAACACACAGAGAATTTCAACCGAAAAGATGAAGGCCTCAATCTCAGTAAAACCTGGACACCAGCACTCCGACATACAAAACCAATGACCAATCGTACAAGGACCGAATACGACCGGGTAGAGAACTCACCCCCACCACTACACACTGCGCAGTTGACCAATTACAGAGAGACGGACTACGACCGAACAGAGAACACACTGGCACTAGGCATAAAAGAAGGGAGGAGACACCAGTCACTGACACTCTGACCTGTGAGCCGCCAAGGAGGACACTTCGACCGCTGCCACATCGCCTTTGAGAATGTCTACCGCAGTTGTAGACGAAACGTCAGGTAGAAATACCACCGGACCACGGCCTACAAGCCCGGAAACCATGAAGACTTGGAGAGAACACACTGGTACTATAGGCATAAAAGAAGGGAGGACACCAGTCACAGGTCACACTGACCTGTGAGCCGCCAAGGAGGACACTTCGACCGCTGCCACATCACCTTTCAGAATGTCTACCGCAGTTGTAGACGAAACGTCAGGTAGAAATACCACCGGACCACGGCCTACAAGCCCGGAAACCATGAAGACTTGGAATATTAACATGACATACGCATTACAAACTATTGCGTAACTATGGTAGTTCGCGTCACATATTTTTTGTAACGCATTTTTCGTCTCGCATCATTTTATACCCCCCTACATACCGCCGGGAAAGACGTAGTTCCACGTCAAGAAAATAATGCAAATATTAGGATTAGCGTGGGTCACACAAAACTTACGACAAATTGTATTTTCGGCTCGGATAATATTTTGCTGTGCTCCGCCTTTGGATTTGCAGGTTCATCGACAGGACATGCAGCAATATAATTGACTGACACCACCGCGTTCTCATATTTATAATACACTATCATTCCAGTGTGCTGCAGATTAACCCGGCGTAGGTACCCTCGGCCTGCGTCCCCTGCATAGCTGGAGCCCCCTTTTGTCAATTCTCCGTGCAGCCCACAAATACCTAGTTTTTCCTCCTCGCAAATATTACTACAGAGGCCAACAGATTAAAGTCTTTCAAATAAACCTATAATGATAATTAAATAATTGTAAGTACTTGCTGGTCTGGCTTTTGCTTATATTTCTATATCCGTGCAGAAAACTGATTTTTTCAATTACAAAAATTGTAATATACACTGTAAAAAATTCGACTGATGACCAGTCCTATACTTCCCACCTAGTAAATATTTGCAAAAAATAAACACTCTTTTTTATTCTTTGAAAAAAAGCATGGCCCTCTTTTTTTTTTGTTTAGTGATCTACTGATGGCTAGCTTAATATAGCAAAAATCATGGTTACCTTGATTTACGTATAATTTTTATTTTTTTTTTAGTAAAATATTTTTTTTTCCAAAACTGTACATTTTAGAGAAAAAAAATATTTACATTTTTTTCATATTATAACATCTAGAATTCATTTATATTTTTTTTTACCTATGTTAATACGTGACATTGAGAACGTTTTCTTTAATATCTCAGGATCCACTGAACCTATTTGACTCAAAATCTAATCAGATCTAAGTTAAAGGCTGATAAACACAATAGAACAATCGGCATGGCCGTATGTTGTTCCGTTTTAACGATATCGAACCCGAAAAATTGACCACATACACACACACACACACGTACAGACATCAGTCAGAAAATGATCTTAAACGATTGCTAGGGTCTCAAAACGTGAAGATCTGTTAAAATCTCGAAATATTTTTTTCGGACTAAATCCATTACTTCCCTACCAGTAGAGGTGGGAAGTAAAAATGGATGTAAAAATACTTTGAAAGTTAAGATAGATTTCGCTCGATTTTCTAAATGATTTTACATTATTATTTATTTTTACACGGAAAACTTCATAAAAACTTGGACTTTTACTGTAAAGTTAAACAATTTTGTGATTTTTACGTAAATTAAAATTACATAATTTGTGTAATATTCCAATAAAGTGTATAAAAATTACAAAATAAAATGTATAGTTACATATATAAAATGGATGAATACAAAACAAATTAATGTAAAATTAGTAACCACGCATGCGCAATGTGTTTTTATGGAATCTACGCGATGTGGCGATACCTGTTTGCGACGTCATTGTCTTTTTGTGTACCTATTACCAGAATAATCGCTGGCTACAAATGGACCATCGATAATCTATGTAATCGGCCTTCTCATTTCTTATATAGTGTACAAATAATTAATTAATGAAAAGAACTTTTTAATTGAACATAGTTTCAGTATAGTAACTTGCCGATCACAATGAATTATGACGTTATGAAAATTTTGATTCCACGAAAGGATGCAAAAAATCGTTTCTAATTTTCTAAACAAACAAATTATTATTCGCCGTCCGGGGGTAAAAGAGTTTGTACTGTTTCACACCGTGGACTGCAGAGTAAATAGTAAATTACAATAAATTAGGGTGTCCGAGGTGCAGAATGTAACACGCACAAGCGTTCCTCGGGGACTCCGTGCGCGCGATGTGTCGAGAACACATGTAATGAATAGTTGATCAGAGCAAACGTACGTCGTCCCAGCTGGTGGCAAATACATTGTATGTGATGTAGATACACTAAGCGACTAAAAAATGAAGAAGGCCTCTCATCGAAGATTAAGGAAAGTTATTTATAAAGTGACTTGACAAGCCGGTGTACGCAGAAACATATCTTTTCCGCACTAGTGTGGGAAAGCAAATCATTTTCATTCGCCTTGATCCCCCCGCTTTTATTATACTCCTGTGCTTTCTTCGACCTACTATAAGCGACACAAAATGAACTGTCAAAAAATTTTTGAAAATTAAATGAAAAGCAGCTATTTTATAGTGGGTATGGCAAGAAATACCGCATATAATATATCTCGTGGGTAATGATAAATTATGACTCGTTTTTGCATATAGTCACTACTTGAAGACAGTGTGGTGTAACGGTTAGCGTAGCAGGCCTTTGAAGCACACTGTCGTGGGTTCGAATACCACCTCCGCTCATGGATGTTTTGTGATGTCATTTCGTTTTTTATGTTATTTGATTTGATGTAATTAAAAGACGCTAATGACCTAAGTTGTCTATTCTGTACAATAATAAACTGTCACTACTCGTCAGTAATATGCCTAATTACGCAACTAGATATACAATCTGCTATTATTTCTCGATTTTTATTAACTGAATAGTAGGGTCGGTCAAAAAAATCAATTTTTTTTTTTTTTTACAAGTGACACGGAAAAATAGGTTGCTAGACACCTTAAAAAAATTCTCACCAAATATGAGCTCTTAATTTTAATAGGAAGATCCTCCGCATCACAGTTTTTTATTTTTTTCTCAGTCCAATAGAAAAAAATTCATACCTCATCATTAATTGATTATAGGTACAGAAAAATGTTTTAAGAGAATTTTGTAGGAAATTTAATGCTCTACAAAAAAGGTATCTTATATTTTTTCCGCAAACCTCACCATTTGAAAGATATTGCAGATTTAAGTTTGATTATTTTAAGACAAATTTCATTTTTGTTTATGAATTTTATAACTCGACAATAAATGACTATTATAAATCTTCAATATCTTTCAAATGGCGAGGTTTGCGGAAAAAATATAAGATACCTTTTTTGTAGAGCATTAAATTTCCTACAAAATTCTCTTAAAACATTTTTCTGTACAATCAATTAATGATGAGATATGAATTTTTTTCTATTGGACTGAGAAAAAAATAAAAAACTGTGATGCGGAGGATCTTCCTATTAAAATTAAGAGCTCATATTTGGTGAGAATTTTTTTAAGGTGTCTAGCAACCCATTTTTCCGTGTCACTTATAAAAAAAAAATAATTGATTTTTTTGACCCACCCTACTGAATAGTTTGTTTAGCTACCATAAAATGTTGTAGTTTTATCAATTTGTCGCCTTTTGTACCGCTTACAACTCTGCAGTAGCATAACAAGACAGCAGCTATAGAGGGAACGACAACTACGGGTACTGCCTACGTGAAGTTTTCTTGTTGGCTTTTTTTTGAAAAGGAAAATAATATAAAGTAGATATTACATTGACACGTGCCTATAAAATATTTAATTTATTATTTTCCAGGTTTTTATCAGCTGTCGCCGCAGAGATATTTAGTTTAAATTGAAACGACTTCGAAGAAAAATGATTCCTTTTTCTTCGAAGTCGTTTCAATTTAAACTAAATATTTCTGTGGCGACAGCTGATAAAAACCTGGAAAATAATAAATTTACAGTCACCTTCCCTAACCTGCATTCAATTAGAGGTCGGCGCAATTATTTTTTATACGCCGACTTCTAATTGAATGTAGGTAGGGAAGGCGATTGTAAAAAGAAGGGAAAATTATTTTATCCTGTTCAATTTTTTTAAATTTTTTTTATTTTAATTGTATTTTGTTTTATTCCGGTTTGCCCGGATGCGACCGAACTAATTTCTCATACATGCTATATTATACAATCCTAACCTGTAACCAATACGGTAAAAGTGTTATCCAAATTGGTCCAGTAGTTACTGAGATAATCGCGGCTATACTTACGAACATAATAATATATTATCGACTAATTGCTTTACATTTGAACTCACTGCTTATTCCCATTTTGTCATAGCGTAATAATACTAACGACTAAACCGATTTTGACGAAACTTGGTAGTACACTATTACCAGTTAAAATCTAAACTTAATGAAAATTTTCGTTGGAAAGCAGCCAATTATATAACTGATTCGAAACATTGGAAAAAATCATTTTACCAACCATAGTCACAGTCAGGATTCTAACCTAAACCTTTCCACTTTCGCGGCGGAATGAGCTTAATGTAGTGAAAATCAATTGATTCTGAAGGATATAAGGAGAATGTTTGCTTAGTAATCTTGTCACGGTCGAGTAAATGTGAGCACATTCCGCAGCGAAAGTGGAAAGGTTCAGGTTAGAATCCTGACTGTGACTATGGTTAGTAAAATGATTTTTTCCAATATGTTTCGAATCAATTACATAATTGGCTGCTTTTCAATGAAAATTTTCAATTGCAATTCAGCCGTATAAATCTTATTAATTTATCTAAACTTAATATTTTATCTGACTTAGGTAATATTATAATACTGACCAACTTCAGTCAGTTGGTGCTAGATGTCTAAATTAACGTTTAGATAATTATAATTTAGTACTTTAAAAGTCGTCTGCTAGATGTCATGAGAGAAGCCTCGCGTAAAGGCTAGCATATAAAATATAATATTGTGTTATTAACTTTTTATCGGGAGTGTATCCCCCAGAAAATGTAAGTGCAATGCAGCGTGGGGAAGGCTGGAACAAGTCCTGTGTATATACGCGTATTATATGTAACATACCAAGAGTCCCAGGAGAATTAAGCCGGGGACGTTTGATGCAATTGATTGTGGGTATTTATTAGTTTTTTTTTTATTTTGGGGTTGGCAGCCGATACTTTTTATGCACCTTCTTAGTTGATTACATAAAACGTTCGGAAATAAATGTGTTTCACGCGGACTGATAAAATTGAAACTTTAACAAAAAAGTTGTCAGTCTTCCGTCTCTAGCGCCTCTATCGTTAACAGTTTGAGTTAATCGAGAGTAACTCTGAAACTGATTGTTCCTTTTAGATGGGGTCATAAGGACTCGAGTTTCAAAGAAAATCTGTGTTTTGTTTTAACGCGGGTGCAGTAAAAACTATTTAATGTTACGTCGCTCAGATCGCACGTCGCGTCTGACCACCTACTGCAGTACACTTTTACCGCTATGTTGCTTGCGTGTGTGAATATCTGTGTATTGCTGTTTCAATACCTTCGCAGGGAAAGAGTTTCTCGCGGGGTGGGGGTACACTGTTACACACTCGCTATATTACGTGCGTGTGTGAATATCTGTGTATTGCTGTTTCAATACCTTCGCAAGGTGAGACTGACTGATGCTTTTAATTCTTAAAGCTTGCTTCTAAATTTCACGTCATACAAATACTAATAAATATTAATTAAAAAAAACTAATCAATTGCGAGTCGAACTCGCGTGGAGAGGATTCCGTTTCCCGTGGGAATTTAAAGACTTAGGATTTTCGTTTAGGTTTTCCTGTAAACTATGAGTGAGGCCCTATAATTATTCCCAATTTTTTCAAAATTTTGGGCTCAGTATTGGGATCCGTCAGATAGGTGGAGTTTAAAAAACATGGCGCAGAGGGGGGGAAATTTCATATACGGGGTATACTTTTGCGTGTAATTTTGTGATTTTCAAAGTGATAAGAAATGATAAAATATATAAGTGCAATTTGTGATTGGGCCGGTACGAATCCTAAACAAAGGAATTTCGTTGAAGGAAACAGATTCTCAAAGCCGAACATATTATCAAATGTCGGAAATATAACGAGAAAAATACATGAAAAATGAACTGTCAAAAGTAGTAATCTTTACGGCATATTGCTTAAAAACATCAAAATTAAAAGAAAATCTCCACGAAATTAATTATCTGTTCAATGCTCCTTTAAGGCTGTGTTAGGTGAATAATGTAAACACATAACTGCAACATAATATGTTATATTGTAATAAGTAGGTAAGTTACTAACCTCAAAATATTTTTATACACATAATTAGTCCTAATTTTGTCAATAATCAGAGATTTAACTATTGTAGTACAGTATGATAATGAGTACATCTTATTATTAATATAAAATATTTTTTTAATTCATAAATACAGTTTTTCCACATTTCATTAGAAAATAATTCGCTGTAAAGTAAGTTTTACAAGGCAATAACTGATAGTGTTTAATGCCATGATATTAGAAAACGTCGCAAATTCCATTTTTGATAAACTTTTTGTTTATTTTACTTGTTTTATTCTTGTAATAACCAATTTCACGATAAATTTGCACTGTTAGCATGTAAAATTTTCCCGTTTTGATACAATTTTCTGCCACCAGATGTCATATGCTCATTTGACGGATCCCAATAGTTTCGGAGATAAGGGGGGATGCTTGATTTTCGTATATTTTCTTTAATATCTTTTAAACTATGCATTTTAAAATTATAATATATTTGTAATTCTGATCATAACGTTAACCCTTTCATTTGATACGTCACATGATGCACCTGAAATTTTTAATTTTCTAATTTGCTTCCCAAAATCAGAATTCGTTTATTTTTGGCTATACGTCTGTGATTGGGTCATCTAACTCTATATATATACCAAATTTCGACTTTTTTCGTCCAGTAGATTCGGAGAAAATAAGTTGTGACAGACAGACACGAGAGTTCCGTTTTTTCATCGGATGTACAGAACCCTTAAAACACTTTTAAAATACTAGCTTAAATAAATAAATCTGTTAATTTTTTACCCGTACCTATAACTCCTTATTTTTATTACTGTACGGAACCTTCGGTGCGCGAGTTTGCCTCGCACTTGACCGGTTTTTTTAACATTGGAAATGTTTATGTCCGTATATGGGGGCAGAGTTACGAGTTTTCGTTCAAGGCCAAAAGACAACGGTGTCGCGAACAAGTGAGGAGCAATCATGCAAAATTGAACAAGTGCAATTTTTTCGAAATGTGTTTTATATCATGTCTAGTTAATTGAGAGGTATTTGCGACGATCTGCGGTGTTATTTTTGAACAAATGTTAATAAATACTGTAGAAAAATCCATTTAAAAGTTAAGTAATCAAGCAAAAGTGAACACGTATATATAACAGAAGAATAATAGGGTTATTCCTGACAAAACTAAACAGTGCATTGATAAATATTGTGTGTATAATAAACAGTTAATTATGTTTCATATATGCTGTTATCATTTCCAATGTCCTCGATGGTTGCAAGGATTGCGAAATCTGTGAATTTTTTATGTCTGTTTAGAATTCAGTCACACGGGTTAATTTACACCTTGTATATATTCAGTTATGAAACTAACTGGCAAAAAGAAAAAATGGACAACTCAAGCCAACAAGACGATACTTTTCAACATAACAATTCATCCACTCGAAAATCGTGGCCATAATCTGTCCGTCTGTTGTGAGCGAGGTTTGTGTGGTGCATTGTCGACTGTCTGTTGTTATATACTTGTTCCGTTGCCTTCTTCGATCCTCCTCACTCCTGCAGTGCCATACGTCGACAGTTTGCAGGGCAACAGGAAATGAAAATACAACAAATTCAAATCGATACAAATCAACAAAATCAAATAATTTCGTTTTTGCGAAATTTTCTTTTATAGCGAAAAATAAAGTTTTGTTTCTTTCAAAAGTATATCTAATAAGTAAGTTTTTAACTTCCCATTGGAAGTTATTGTAATGGGTCCGAAAATCGAAATCAAAATGTATAACAAATTTTTATGTTTCAAGGTCACTACACTATTTTTAGAAAGATGCCTGTATGCGTGTGTGTGTGTACGTACGTACGTACGTATGTGTCCATTTCTTTCTAAGACGAAATCTCGAGAATGAAAAATGATATCGACTACGTTAGGATGCCAATCGACGCGTATTAACGTAAATAATATGATCTGAATGAAATTTTTTTAAAATCGGTTCAGCCGTTCTTTTTTCTTAACCAAATAACCTCCAAAAAAGTAGATTTTACACAATATCTCGCGAATAAAAAATTATATCGACTTCGTAAGGGTGTCAATCGAGGCGTCATTTTGATCCGACATAAATTTTATAAAAATGTTTTTTAGTGTATTTGCCATAATATGGCACATACACTATTGGCGTCGGTCGGATGGCGGGACCTAGGGGTCGGACCAAAATTTCTCGACGTTTCATAGCCTCCTGAACAATTTGGCACCATTTTTGAAAATGTTTATATATATATGTATGTATATATTTATATATATATATATATTTATATATTTATATATTTATATATATATATATTTATATATATATGTGTGTACACGATAACTCTCGACAGACTTAATCGATTGAAACGAAATTTGGTACACACATTGGAACCCATCACCGCAAGAAGCCTATTTAAAATGGGCCCGATCAGACCATTTTCAGGGTTGTATTTAGGGGTTCCAAAAAGTTTTTGGCCCCAAAAATACCGAAAAAATTGTCAGAATCGTTTCAAAATTGAAATTTAACTCTTTAGTAAAGATTAAAACGTGCTGCTAAAATTTTAATAAAATCGGCCCGACAGGACCGGACTTTCAAATTTTATGAAAACACTAGTTTGTTGATACGGATTTACTTATGGAAGGGTGTATTTAATGTGGTACAGAGGTTGCATTGATAATAATATTGAAATTAAGAAAAAAATATTATTTTAAGGGATGTATTAAGGGGTTAAATTTTTTATTTTGTCCAAAAACAAACTTAAGTTCACGTATTAAAGCCACATGGCCTGTATTAGCAAATACACTATATTGTCGGCAGGGTTTGGCACTGCGACCCGAGTTTTTTTTAAATTATTGTTAAAAATAAATAATAATTATGTTTTAATGATTAAAATGATTACTTTTCTGTGTAATATCTAATTTAATTATTGTTATTAAATATTTATCAAACTGGGAAGTTCGTCGTGTGGACCTCAAGGGTCGCATTTTAGTCCTAATAAACGACCCACCTCACGGCTTGTTATTAGTATAATATTATAATGATATTCTAAGGACATTTCGACGAGTCGACTCTGTCCGATCGAGTTTTGAAAAGTGAAGTCGGCCGAACAACAAGAAGTCGACGTCTTCTCTGTGGGTTCGGGTTGAAGTGCTGTACAACAGACACAATATATTATACCTATCTCACTTCAACGATCTATACCTCTCTCCTCTCCTCTCCTCTCCTCTCCTCTCCTCTCCTCTCGTTCTCGTCAATAGATAATATTATGACAAAGGCACTTCTAGTATAATATCTGACTAAAATATATGACTTTAATTTATACAGCGTGTCCCAAAAAGAATGGGACATAAAAACAGCTGATTACTTACAAAAAAATTCGACTGATGACCAGTATTATACTTCCCACCTAGTAAATATTTGCAAAAAATAAACACTCTTTTTATTTATTCTTTGACTAGGCCCAAATAACCTTAGCTGTTGGTGGTCTTTAAAACACAATTTAATTTTTATTCTTTGAAAAAAGCATGGCCCTCTTTTTTGTTTGGTGATCTACTGATGTAGCTTAATATAGTAAAAATCATGGTTACCTTGATTTACGTACAATTTTCTTTTTTTAGTAAAATATTTTTTTTCTCGAAAACTATACATTTTAGAGAAAAAAAATATTTACATTTTTTTCATATTATAACATCTAGAATCCATTTATATTTTTTTTACCTATGTTAATACGTGACATTGAGAACGTTTTTTTGAATATCTCAGGATCCACTGAACCGATTTGACTCAAAATCTAATCAGATCTAAGTTAAAGGCTGATAAACACAATAGAACAATCGGCATGCCCGTATGTTGTTCCGTTCTTAAGATATCGAAGGCGAAAAATTGACCACACACACACACACACACATACACACACACACACACACACACATACAGACATCAGTCAGAAAATGATCTTAAACGATTGCTAGGGTCTCAAAACGTGAAAATCTGTTAAAATCTCGAAATATTGTTTTCGGACTGAATCCATTACTTCCCTACCATAGTAGAGGTGGGAAGTAAAAATATTGCGATATATCCCAATTTGTCTATTCCGAAAGTTGATATTAAAAGAGATACAGGGTGTCAAAGTTTAATTTTTATTTTTGATTTTCTTAAATAACTTTTAAAATAATTTAGGCATTTTATTGAAATTTGGTATATGGAGACTTTTGACATGAGAAATTCAAATCTGACCTTGGTATGACTCTTACTTGTAGGGGCGCCACTTACACACCTTTTCACTCATTCAAATAGTCATACGTACTCGTACTATTTTTTTGAATTAAAAATTTGATTTTTCCGTCATTTTTACGTAAAACAGGTATACTTTGTAAAAGAGTAACCTTTTACAAGATATTTGAACTTAAAATAGTCGATGCAATGTGGTTTTAAATGCATACATACGATAATACGTGCATGTAAAGCAGTTACTTTATAGTGGGTATGGCAAGAAATTAATCTAATAAAAAATCACAAAAAATCGGGTTCGTATACGCATGTGTGCAAAGTTTAAAGTCGATCGGATATGCGGAAGGAAGTGGGTCAAAATTTCAGATTTGTCCCCTCCTAAGTAACAAGTGAAGTTAATAGAAAAAATTCACAGATTTCGCAATCCTTGCAACCATCGAGGACATTGGAAATGATAACAGCATATATGAAACATAATTAACTGTTTCTTATATACACAATATTTAGTTTTGTCAGGAATAACCCTATTATTCTTCTGTTATATACGCGTTCACTTTTGCTTGATTACTTAACTTTTAAATGGATTTTTCTACAGTATTTATTAACATTTGCTCAAAAATAACACCGCAGATCGTCGCAAATACCTCTCAATTAACTAGACATGATATAAAACACATTTCGAAAAAATTGCACTTGTTCAATTTTGCATGATTGCTCCTCACTTGATCGCGACACCGTTGTCTTTTGGCCTTGAACGAAAACTCGTAACTCTGCCCCCATATACGAACATAAACATTTCCAATGTTAAAATTTGGAAAAAAATATTAAAAGTTAAATAATTTCACTGGCAGATTATAAAACACCGGTTTTGAAATACGATGAATTCGAACTATATAAGCAATCGGGGACAATGGGACCATTGTGGACGAGGAGGAGATCACAAGGAGGATGGTGAGTCTATACCGATAGATGGAGGACCTTGTTCAGTTGTCCGTTGCATTCACTCTCGAAATACTCCACCCGATCATCGTTCCCAAAATACAAGCATTTTTTTGTAGTTCCGATTGTGTGTCAAACATCCTACGTCAGATTTTATACCTTTTTTTCTCCTTCGACACAATCGGGGCTTTTTTTTATTATTATAATATATTCGAATGGAAGAAGATATCTTCTTATATAAGAAACGCTATTTTTAAATACATATCTGTATCGCGATATTCTTCTATGCCTTTCACAAATACAGCTCTTTTTACAAGCTTTTATTTAACTTGCAATGTATGTTAGTTTGTTTGTATGTTTGTTTGTGTGTTTGTTTGTTTGTTTAGGTCAAATCTTGCAAGTCAATTTTGAATGACTTCCCACGTATCCGATCGATTTAAAATTTTGTACACATATGTATTCCCGTGGAAAAAACATGAATAAATCGTTTTTAGAAATAAATTCAACCCTTAAGAGGTTCAAACGGGAATTTAGGGTTTTTTTGACTAATCAACGTCCAGGCCAAATCGCTCAAGCTAGAAACTTGAAATTTGGACAGCTGGTTCCTTTTCTGACGTAAGCATCCACTAAGAAAGGATTTCTCGAAATTCAACCCCTACGGGTGTCAAAGAGAGGTAAAATTTTGAAAGACTAAAATGAACAAAATAAATATTAGTAAAAAAAACTTTTTAGAGACAAGCTTTTATTGAAATGTACTAAAATTAGGAAAAAATAATATTTAATAATTCTGGTTCATAATTATTATAAAAGCGGGGGTTGCGACTATTTAATAAACTATCATAGAGATTACAAACCCCGCTTTTATAATAATTATGAACCAGAATTATTAAATATTATTTTTTCCTTTTTAGTACATTTCAATAAAAGCTTGTCTCTAAAAAGTGTCTTTTACTAATGATACATTTTTAGAGTGTTGGTTCTTTAGAGTGTTGGATATATGAATATTATGAAGTAATATTAGAAATACCTTATATTATGTCCATCTTGTGACTTCACAAGACGGACATCAAGATGGGGTATTCGACCAATCAGAATGGATCCTACAGGGCTTAGTCGCTTGTCTCGGACATACTTGCGGACCTCGCAGTTTGGTAAACACTGTCATGTAGATAGCAGCTTTTAGTGGTGTTTATAGTTGTAAAAATTTGACTATAGGACATTCACAGGCTGTTTACCGCCCCCTTCTACCCTTTGATGACCAGTGACTGTCGGACTGTCCGAAAACATGTTCTCTAACAATGACTAAGGGGTTGTTCACAACCCTCGAATATTAACTACCCTGCTGTAGTCTCATTGATTCGTTAATTCAGCATGTTATTTTCTGTAAGTACGAAAACAAGAGTGTGCGCTTAGGACTACGCTTACTCACTTCTGCGTCCTCTCTCGTTCACATATACCAAAACTGCAGATTTTTAGTAAGCGCCATCTAGGACATAATTTATTGGAACAGAGAAAACGCATCTTTTTAACCGACTTCAAAAAAAGGAGGTGGTTTTCAATTCGGTTGTTTTTTTTTTTTTTTTATGTTTGTTACCTCATAACTCAGTCATTTATAAACCGATTTTGAAATTTTTTTTTTTTTGAAAGGTTCAGTAGTTCGACTGATTTTAATAAAAGTGAGTAACGGCGTGTGATTCTTTAAGGTAAATGTCACTTTTTGACATACTTATCAGTAAGCGTAAGAAAGTCGGTTTAATAAAAGTGAGTAACGGCGTGTGATTCTTTTAAGGTAAATGTCACTTTTTGACACTAAAAAGTAAAAAATAAAAAACTTTTTAACAAAAAAAAAACCTCCTTCAAAAAACCACTAAAAAGAGGAAAATAATGAAATTTTGAGGTCTGTGCCAATTTAATAAAATATGAAGTTGGTTAAAAAGAAGATATTAATCACTATACTATACTTTTTAACCGACTTCATATTTTTTTAAATTGGCACAGACCTCAAAATTTCATTATTTTCCTCTTTTTAGTGGTTTTTTGAAGGAGGTTTTTTTTTTGTTATAAAGTTTTTTTCATATTTTTTTTGACAACTGATTTTCTTTTTGACAGATCATTCACTTCATAGAATAACAATTCGGGCGACGCTAGGATCAAGTAGAGAGAAATCGAACAAAAACAAGTTTTTTTTTATCGGGTAAGCCGTTTGGGCTGTACGACTGATACAAAAAAGTGTGATAGATTCACAGACAAAGCGAATGTACAAAAACAAGTTATAACACATAACACTTCTGCGCATGCGTCAATTTTCCCCCAAAAATAATAGGGCTCTTTCTATTTATGTGTCAAAGATTCCAACAAAATCCGCTCAGCCGTTTGACCGAAACAGTGTTGACGGACGAACAGACATTTTGCCAAAAGACGTTTTTGCGAACAATGAAGTATGTTAAATAGTATTTTAAATTGCGAAGAGGGAATTTTTATCCAAATTAGCACCCTTGCCCTTGTGGAGCCCAAGACGCTAATGACCTCTGTTGTTGAGCGTCTGTAATTTGCAATACATCTTATCGCTGTCGAGTTGGAATGATAAAATTCCAATGGCGTTCTCAAATTGGAACTTGGCAATTGAGGATTTATATACTAAAAAAAGGGTGTGGGTCTCGGGACCCCCGACAGATGTGAAACATCAAAGAAAACGTTATTGAACTCGGTGGTATTCTCTATGTAGTAGTATATATTTTTTCAAAAGCAGCAACTAACTGTTATGCTGACGTAATCCTATATACTGCACTGTAACACACGCGGTTGCCCGAGCGCGCGGAAGCAGAGAGAGAGAGAGTGCCGCAGTGGTGGGGAGAACAGCAGCGAAGGAGCGGACCATAAATTTCGTTGCATATTTCCCCTCACGCGGCTGTTCACAACCCGACATAAGATGTTTCACATCAATAAATTATAATTTAAAAAAACTAAAAAGCACGCTTTAATGAACTAAAAAGTAAAAAATAATTAATTTTATTGTAAAAAAGCGTGGGGTAGTATGAAAATATGATACAAAGCACCCCACGCTTTTTTACAATAAAATTAATTATTTTTTACTTTTTAGTTCATTAAAGCGTGTTTTTTAGTTTTTTTAAATTATAATTTATTTTTGCTTTTTAGTCCTGGAGATCCTGGTCAGGATAATGGGACAAACTTATGGAATTATTGTATTGTAATCGGTCCTTGATAAGTGTGCAAAGTTTCAGTTCAATCTGAAGTTTTTTGCTTTTTTTTTAGTCCTGGAGATCCTGGTCAGGATAATGGGACAAACTTATTGAATTATTGTATTGTCGTCGGTCCTTGATAAGTCGACAAAGTTTAAACTAAATCTGACCGTTCAAAGTTGGTCAAAATCAAGTTCAAAGAAGTCGGTTACAAACTGACAAACAAGCAAGCAAGCAAGCACACAAGCAAGCAAGCACGCAAGCCCGCAAGCAAGCACGCAAACATACAGGTGGAGCTAATATAAGCGTGTTAAAAAGACTTGGAATGCTACATCATTATGGTCAGTGGTCGATGATATAATAATTACAAGTGTCGAGCAAAGTGACAGTTTTATTTCAAAGATGCCCGGTGGCAAAGTTGTCGAACGAATGGTTTACTCAATTGAAACTATAGATGTTTAGTTTCTGCAACCCAACATGCATTTGTCGAGGGTGTAATAATATAGAATAATACATTTGGGGGATGTTTCGTTATACTTCGTGTCGGCAGAGGGTGCTCGCGTATTCTCTAGTGCATGGGTCCGAAATTTGCACGAGAAGAACGAAATCGAACTACTTAGACTGTCCGACTCGATGGCATAATTAAATATCTGGAGGGGTTTTCAAATAGCCGAGCGTATAGCGATGCTGTTGTTTTATTTGCTCCTCTATAATTACAAGCCCCCAGATCCCAAGTTCTAATCAGAAACTGGTAAAAGTAGATAACAATTGCATTTTCAATTTTGATATCTATTATTAATAAAAAACTTTTTAACAAAAAAAAACCTCCTTCAAAAAGGCACTAAAAAGAGGAAAATAATGAAATGTTGAGGTCTGTGCCAATTAAAATATGAAATTGGTTAAAAAGAAGATATTAATCACTATACTATACTTTTTAACCGACTTCATATTTTAATTTAGTGCCTTTTTGAAGGAGGTTTTTTTTTTGTTAAAAAGTTTTTATTTTTTACTTTTTAGTGTCACAAAAAGTAACATTTACCTTAAAGAATCACACGCCGTTACTTACTTTTTTATTAAAATCAGCCGAACTACTGAACCGATTTTGATGAAATTTCTATGGGACTAATCTGAAAGTATATCCTTTCAAATAAAAACAAATTTTCAAAATCGGTTCATAAACGACGAAGCTATCCGCGAACACACATAAAACATATATACGGTTGAATTGAGAAACCTCCTTTTTTGAAGTCGGTTAAAAATGTAATAAACCTTTTTAAGTATGTTAAGTTTAAAAAAAACTCGGGTCGCAGTGCCAAACCCTGCCGACAATATAGTGTATTTGCTAATACAGGCCTTGTGGCTTTAATACGTGAACTTAGGTTTGTTTTTGGACAAAATAAAAAATTTTACCCCTTAATACGTCCCTTAAAATAATTAATTTTTTCTAAATTTCAATATTAGACATGGATTTTATCAGTACAACAACTGCACCAAATTAAATACATCCTTCCATAAGTAAATCCGTATCAACAAACTAGTGTTTTCATAAAATTTGAAAGTCCGGTCCTGTCGGGCCGACTTTATTAAAATTTTAGCAGCACATTTTAATCTCTATTAAAGAGTTAAATTTCAATTTTGAAACAATTCTGACAATTTTTTCGGTATTTTTGGGCCCAAAAACTTTTTAGAACCCCTAAATTCAACCCTTAAAATGGTCCGATCGGGCCCATTTTAAATAGGCTTCGTGCGGTGATGGATTCCAACGTGCCTACCAAATTTCGTTAAAATCAATTAACTCTTTCGAAAGTTATTGCCCGCACACACTCATATATATTATATATATATATATATATATATATATATATTATATATATATATATATACATATATATATAAACATTTTCAAAAATGGTGCCAAAGTGTTCAGGAGGCTATGAAACGTAGAGAAATTTTGGTCCGACCCCTAGGTCCCGCCATCCGACCGACGCCAATAGTGTATGTGCCATATGGCAAATACACTAATAAATCCACTTACTGACTTGCTCAACGGTGAAAGTGCAAAAACGCGATACTTTTAACGAATTCCAAGTCATCTTCTGGACACTTTGACGGTCATGTAGAAAATTTTGAGTGTATCTTTTAAAGAGAGAGAGAGAGCGCGAGCGAACGGTTTTAGACGGACAAACCAGTGCACTGTGCCCAGGGTGCAGGAGCTTAACTTACCGACCGACCGACCAACATTAATACCGATGGTATACATAAGTGCTAAGTACTTCACTCGGAAACATGTTTGATAATTAATTTGGGGCGCTGTTTACATGTGTCGCTGGGGACCCGCTATGACATAAATCTTTGCACGCTCTGTTATACAAACAATTACCGACTATGGAAAATTGTAACGTGCATACATTTATGTTTTCCACTAGCCTGAACCGGCGATTTCGCTAGCTTTATTAGTGTATTTGCCATATGGCACATACACTATTGGTCGGTCGGATGGCGGGACCTAGGGGTCGGACCAAAATTTCTCGACGTTTCATAGCCTCCTGAACACTTTGGCACCATTTTTGAAAATGTCTGTTTATATATGTATATATATATTTATATATTTGGATATATATATATGTGTGTGTGCGGGCTATAACTTTCGAAAGAGTTAATTGATTTTGACGAAATTTGGTAGGCACGTTGAAATCCATCACCACACGAAGCCTATTTAAAATGGGCCCAATCGGACCAATTTAAAGGTAGTTTTTAGGGGTTGAAAAATGTTTTTGGGCCCAAAAATGCCGAAAAAATTCTCAGAATCGTTTCAAAATTGAAATTTAACCCTTTAATAACGATTAAAATGTACTGCTAAAATTTTAATAAAATCAGCCCGACAGGACCGGACTTACAAATTTTATGAAAACACTAGTTTGAGGATAGTGCTTTACTTACTGAATGGTGTATTTAATTTGGTACCGAGGTTGCATTGATAAAAATATTGAAATTAAGAAAAAACATATTATTTTAAGGGATGTATTAAGGGGTTAAATTTTTTATTTTGTCCAAAAACAAACATTATAAAGCCTTAATGCCAGTATTAGCAAATACACTATATTTTCGGCAGGGTTTTGGCACTGCGACCCGAGTTTTTTTATTAAACTATGCTTGGTTATCATAAAAACGCGATGTGCAATAAATAATAACATTGTCATTCGCCAAGCGTCAAACCTCAAATGCTGCAAAAGTATTCAAAAACACCTCGTCTTATGCAACTAGGCTTACATCTAGACGGTCGGGACTGTATCTGTAACGAAAAGCTCTCTATGAAGTAAACCAATCAGTTGAACCCTGTTTGGTTTTCCACAAGAACCGATACTAACTCCTTATAACAAAAGAAATTCCTCAGTTCCTTGAGTCACAGTATAATATTGAATTTCGTTACGTACAGAAATTTTATTTTGTCAGAATGTAAAAGTAATTTTGCTTCTAAATACATCGACATGGATATCAAAAGAAAGGTCTCGTTGAGACGATTTCAACTTATTATTATTATTGTCAATTGAGGGCAGTATAGCCTAGTGGTTAGCATGCTTGGCGCCGCAACCTCTAGACTGGACTGCCGTGGGTTCGAATCCCACCTGCGCTCATGGATGTTTTGTGATGTTGTTTAGTTTTAAGTTAGTTGTTATTTAGTGTAGTTGAAAGACGCTAATGACCTTAGATGTCGACGCGTCTATAATCTACAATAAATAAAAATAAATTATTGTCAATTAAATTTAACTATAGGTGGCAGCATGAGCAATGTTCTAAGCGGGATGAACTTGTAATTTTAACTACCTGCTCTGATCTTTGACGATAAAATTATGAACTAGCCACTCTGGATCCGTGTTTTGACAGAATCAACAAAGCATGACAGATTATAATATGGATTAAATTATATCGATATACGGAAATACTTTGGACTAGGATCGGTTTCCACTCTCGGGCACTGTGAAGAAATCGGTAACTCGCCTAGCCGGAAACTGGGAATTTCGGGTTCAAGTCCCGACAGTGGTCATTTGATTTTTTCATAGATATAGTTCAAAAATCATGGCAGCCTAGCTGTCTGAGATAAGTATTTATTATTTTCACCTCTAATTGTTATGTGAATAATATGGTGTGGATATAGGGGGTTTTAAATCGATTGATTTTATCATATACCAATTTACATTGGACTAGTGAAAGTGACGTGCATAAAAAATCAAGCGTCTGGCCCGTTTCCAAAATTAAATTTAAAAAATCAAAAAACCCGACAGCGTAATAAAAAGCGAACTTAAAAAGATGGACCCAAGATCAAAACAGCCAGTGGCTGAACCTCGCCTTTTGGTGCTTTTAGCATTAATAAAGATTTATTATTATTATCAAATGATAACGCGCAGTCGATGGAATCGTATGTAAGAAGTAAGAACAAGTTAAAAATATCTGATGCCTCCGACTGCACGTCATCATTAATTGATCTTGTTTCCATGTTTTAATTTCGCTTTTTATCACGCAGTCGGATTTTTTACAAAGTTATAGCGATTTTGCCTGCAATAGCAAACATTAGACGACAAAATATCGAAAATTCAACATAGTCGATTTTGTCTTGCGGTCATATAAATATTGTTCGTTTGTTTATCAATTGATAATAATTAGTAATCTGTTTTAATATTTTAATTACGATGGCTAAATTTTAATTAAATCCAATAATTGTTTGCATATTTAATAGCTAAAAGTTCATTAAAGTTTTATTAGTATTCGAAGGTTCTACTGTACTGTAAATTAATAATTAATAATTACGCAACGTATAACAACGGCCTCCCTGCGTTACCTGATTAAGTTAGCGTTACGTGGAATCGGTTTCTGTTGCAGGGCCGGCTAAAGAAAATTTGTGAAATTCAACAGTAAATCATTTTCATAGTAGGTACTACATTTCCAACAATTCTTTAAAATTATCCGATTTTTAATAATTTGTTTGTCATACCCACTACAAATAGCTGCTTTATATGCATGGATGTATTCATAAAGTGACTTTTGATAAGCAGGTGTACGGGAACGTATCTTTCCCACACTAACTTAACTGGGGCGTCGCGGCGCTATCCTAGGGGAGTCGCAATTTCAGAACGTCAGTCCAGATTTGAGAAGTTATGCTCAGAAAAGCAAACTCATCCTGCTCATTAATTGTATTGTTTGTCGTTTTTTATGATTTCTAATTATTAGAATTAGAATCTAATAAATAATAATTAAGATTCTATATTCTTTGGAGTTTTCTTTGAATAATAAAGTAATTTTATTGTCTGCTAGAGCGACACACAGGTATCTTCTTTTAGAAGGGCGTCGCAAAAAATTGCAACCTATAAATGGAGTCGCAGTAAAGAAAAAATTGGGAACCTCTGACCTAGACACTTAAAAAGTAAGGAATATAATTTTAAGAAATTGAACCGATTTCAAAAAAGGAATCTATATAAAACAGGTATGCGTTTTTCTCTTTTCCCTACCCCACTTTCAATTATTAACTTCCCATTGGAAGTTATTGTAATGGGTCCGAAAATCGAAATCAAAAGGTATAACACATTTTTATGTTTCAAGGTCACTACACTATTTTTACACTATTTTTAGAAAGATGTCTGTGTGTGTGCGTGTGTGTGTGTACATATGTGTCCATTTCTTTCTAAGACGAAATCTCGAGAATGAAAAATGATATCGACTACGTTAGGGTGCCAATCGACGCGTATTAACGTAAATATGATCTGAAAGAAATTTTTTCAAAATCGGTTCAGCCGTTCTTTTTTCTTAACCAAATAACCTCCAAAAAAGTAGATTTTACACAATATCTCGCGAATAAAAAATTATATCGACTTCGTAAGGGTGTCAATCGAGGCGTGTTAACGTCATTTTGACCCGACATAAATTTTATAAAAATCGGTTCAGCCGTTTTTTTTTTTAATTATTGTTAAAAATAAATAATAATTATGTTTTAAAGATTAAAATGATTACTTTTCTGTGTATTATATCTAATTTAATTATTGTTATTAAATATTTATCAAACTGGGAAATTCGTCGTGTGGACCTCAAGGGTCGCACTTTAGTCCTAATAAACGACCCACCTCACGGCTTGTTTGATGACAGTTTGGTGTAATGGTCAGCGTGCTGGCCTTTGGATCAAGCTGTGCCTACCACTGAATAATATTGTCGAACACACGGTAAATGCAAAGTAGTCAGGTATAGTTTGGTACCTTCCATACGCAGTGCGGTGCTCCCGCTTAACTCTCTCTCTAATGAAATAATTATACGAACGTTTTACTAATAGAGTTAGAAGTTAATAGAGCAATATTATGTACCTACTCATTATATTATACAATAGTTTGCTGCACCGTGCCTTTCGAACGATATTAGGGAAAGTTTGTTTTCACATGCGAAAAAATGGATATGTCCGTATCGCAGGTACCTACAGACAAATAATTGTATTCGTTGGCATGGAAAGAATTACATCCACTTTTAACTTATCAAATGTTCGTAAAATATAATAAATAAAAAATTGTACCTAATTTTATTTTTTCTTATTTTAAATTGTAATTCAATAGCTATTTTTAACACGCTTATATTAGCTTCACCTGTATGTTTGTGTGCTTGCTTGCTTGTTTGTCAGTTTGTAACCGACTTCTTTGAACTTGATTTTGACCAACTTTGAACGGTCAGATTTAGTTTAAACTTTGTCGACTTATCAAGGATCGACGACAATACAATAATTCAATAAGTTTGTCCCATTATCCTGACCAGGATCTCCAGGACTAAAAAGCAAAAATAAATTATAATTTAAAAAAACTAAAAAACACGCTTTAATGAACTAAAAAGTAAAAAATAATTAATTTTATTGTAAAAAAGCGTGGGGTAGTATGAAAATATGATACAAAGCACCCCACGCTTTTTTACAATAAAATTAATTATTTTTTACTTTTTAGTTCATTAAAGCGTGTTTTTTAGTTTTTTTAAATTATAATTTATTATTATTAAAAAAATATTTACATATTAAAAGCCTTCGGGATTCGAACCCGGGCTTGGCGTTTGTATATTACCTGTCGGTACTTTTCCACACGACCACCTGGCTTACTGCACTGAGATCTTAACATTTCGATGTCTTAAAATTGTATACTTACTGAATAAACTAACAAACGCACATTAAAAATTTTAAATAATAATTAAACAGGGCTTATATTTTTCAAATAACACCTCAAACATCGTTATATCTTTGTTTTTTACAAAGTTAAAGCGATTCTGCCTGTTTCATAAAAAGCATTGCATAAGTAAGTCGAAGCGAGTGGCGCGTACATCCAAGAATATAGTAAAAAAAAGGGTGTGGGTCTCGGGACCCCCGACAGATGTGAAACATCAAAGAAAACGTTATTGAACTCGGTGGTATTCTCTATGTAGTAGTATATATTTTTTCAAAAGCAGCAACTAACTGTTATGCTGACGTAATCCTATATACTGCACTGTAACACACGCGGTTGTCTTCCCGTGCCCGAGCGCGCGGAAGCCGAGAGAGAGTGCCGCAGTGGTGGGGAGAACAGCAGCGAAGAAGCGGACCATACATTTCGTTGCATATTTCCCCTCACGCGGCTGTTCACAGCCCGACATAAGATGTTTCACATCAAAAATTGGCTTACATTATTTTTTTACGAATGAGTAACAATTTTCACCGCTCAAAATTATCAAATTTGAACCTGCGAGGCGATAACGTGGATCCAAACTGATTTTCTTAGTAGTTTGGTCGCGCGTTTTTTGAACACTCTGTATATCCTCGACGGTGTAATTTTTGCTCGGCGAACCACCCGAGGAGCGGCTTGAACCGAGAACTCGGTTCTACGTAAAGCATTTGTTTTGGTTAATGACGTAATTTGAGTCTATAAATTGTTCTCGCTCCGTCTTTAAAATATTTTTCCTTAATTTAATGAGCTGAAATTTAATTAGATATTCTGACCGTGGTAAGCACTTTCTCTCTTTTATATAATAATTAGTCCGCAGTATAGGTGGACCCTAAAAGTATATCGAAAAATACGATACCTTGATTAATTATTGTAGATACAGTGAAATAAATATGGAAAATTAAGATGAATAGGTACTGTGGTTTGGAACTACCTACCTACGAGTATGCATAAACAATTTGGTCACTTCTTATAACCACAACAATTTTAAGGGGTACCTACTATACCTATTATGTGTTTGAGTCAGTGGCGTAGATATGGGTTTTTGTTCTGGCGGGTCCGTCATTTTTAACATTGGAAATGTTTATGTTCGTATATGGGGGCAGAGTTACGAGTTTTCGTTCAAGGCCAAAAGACAACGGTGTCGCGATCAAGTGAGGAGCAATCATGCAAAATTGAACAAGTGCAATTTTTTAGAAATGTGTTTTATATCATGTCTAGTTAATTGAGAGGTATTTGCGACGATCTGCGGTGTTATTTTTGAGCAAATGTTAATAAATACTGTAGAAAAATCCATTTAGAAAGTTAAGTAATCAAGCAAAAGTGAACGCGTATATAACAGAAGAATAATAGGGTTATTCCTGACAAAACTAAACAGTGCATTGATAAATATTGTGTGTATAATAAACAGTTAATTATGTTTCATATATGCTGTTATCATTTCCAATGTCCTCGATGGTTGCAAGGATTGCGAAATCTGTGAATTTTTTCTATTGCTGACAAAAAATATACTTATTACTTATCTATTATTGAAAAAAAAAAAATTTTTTATCAACAGTAGATATACTCATTTTGTATATGTAGTATGCACTATAAGAAATAAGAAGACCGATTACATAGATTATCGATGGTCCATTTGTAGCCAGCGATTAATCTGGTAATAGGCACACAAAGAGACAATGACGTCGCAAACAGGTATCGCCTGCACATCGCGTAGATTCCATAAAAACACATTGCGCATGCGTGGTTACTAATTTTACATTAATTTGTTTTGTTTCTGTGTAAAAATAAATAATAATGTAAAATCGCTTAGAAAATTGAGCGAATTCTACCTTAACTTTCAAAGTATTTTTACATCCATTTTTTACAGTGTGTTACAGGGACGTACCAAAATTATAATTACAATAACTTCCAGTGGGAAGTTAAAAAAATGGTAAATGTATCCTGGAAGGTGACCCCCTCTAGAATCATTACGGCTGACGTAAGAATAAAGAAAGTCGACTTAAAATTATTACAAACTATTGAAAGTAACCGTTTGAGGGTACCAAAACTTGAGCCAAGCGCCATATGCTATAATTTTGTATTTTCATTACCTACTATACTTAAAAAATAGCCACTCAAAATAAAAACTTCATACAAGACAAGCAACTTTTACTGTTTTTTTAATATGGCATTTAATGACTATTAAATTACTGACAATAAAAGATCTCATAATAGTGATTTTCAGTTCTCAGATTGAAAGGGCCATGCCTCCCCCCTGGAAAAAATCCCTAGCTACTCCAATGCCCAAGGGTAAAAAAGAGGACATGTACAGAGCAGGTTACCCAAACACTCTAACATTTGAGAAAAGTCGGATGGTTCCTGAAATATTAACGATGAGAAAATTACTTTAAATTTTCGAACATATAACTTTTAGAATTATTGAGTATGAGTCATGGGGTTTCTGATGATGCTATTAAAAAATGCAGGACGATCCCATCAAATCATTAGCATAAATAGGTACGTAATATTTTGCAATGTACTAGTTTTCGAAAATGCAGACATCTTCAATGGTTTGCGGTGCATTTCTTTGTCATATAGTGTAGATATCTGAATGCACTCAGTGCGTACACCGCATTGTAAAACGCACTGGCTGCATGCAACCCGAGTGCAACGACAGGACGGGACGGAGTTGTTTGTTACAAAGGACACCCTTTATAGAGTCCTGGTCGTGAATAAACAATTGCAGTGCACCGTGTGCGATTGGGTTTTGTGTTGCAACGCGTTCTCTGATTGGCTGAGGCAAGCGCCTCCCAGTAATGGCTGCTTCCTGACTTATAACACTTTTTAACCCGAATGTGTTTAAAACTTCATCTCACATAATGTATAATATAGAGAGCTGACATGCCATGCACCTATACCCACCCATACCACCTCGCATTTATACCACTATTATATGCATTATAGTACCTCGCGCTGCCTCATATAATGTATTCAAATATACCTATATAATATTTCAAGCCCGTTTTGCATATTCCATATTTTATGTATACATATGAATGAATGAATGGGTTATTTTAAACACCACAACATTGCCCTAGCACTGCATCAGTTGGCAGTTACTTGTTTGCTTCAGGGATGGGTAAACTTTCGACGAATTACAAAGAAATCGGATGAGCTCAGTACGTTCCATTTGTACCGGAGTGTTTTCCGTAGGACTACATCTTTTGGAATTTTAACATTGGAAATGTTTATGTTCGTATATGGGGGCAGAGTTACGAGTTTTCGTTCAAGGCCAAAAGACAACGGTGTCGCGATCAAGTGAGGAGCAATCATGCAAAATTGAACAAGTGCAATTTTTTCGAAATGTGTTTTATATCATGTCTAGTTAATTGAGAGGTATTTGCGACGATCTGCGGTGTTATTTTTGAGCAAATGTTAATAAATACTGTAGAAAAATTCATTTAAAAGTTAAGTAATCAAGCAAAAGTGAACGCGTATATAACAGAAGAATAATAGGGTTATTCCTGACAAAACTAAACAGTGCATTGATAAATATTGTGTGTATAATAAACAGTTAATTATGTTTCATATATGCTGTTATCATTTCCAATGTCCTCGATGGTTGCAAGGATTGCGAAATCTGTGAATTTTTTTTTAATTGTTTGCTAAAAAAGGGGCTTGGTGAGTGGGTAAAATCACACTGCTAACTTCCCTTTAGATGCCCTTAAAGATTAAAGAGAGCAGTCTACCGTAGAGAAACTATTTGCAGTACAGGTTAACATGTTTTTTTTTGTTATAAAAAAAACCGTCAATTCAAATTTTTGCACACCTTATGCAATTTATGCGTCGAATGCAATTGGTCCGGAGTCGATATCATTATTTGTTCTCGTGATATGCAAACCGAAAAAAAGTTCACTATATTAAAAATTAATATATTTTGATTCTTTAGTGCTCTTGCCACGTATAAGATTTGGTGTTGGCTTTGGTTAATTGGTGGATTTTTCCATGAAACTTAACGTCAGCGAAATATTAAAGTATTTTTTTAGAGTCCGCATAACAATTTTTTATGTTCCTTAAGGCCGAATAACATATAGAAATTAATTAACGAAAACACTCCTTAAATGTAAGCGTGCTTACTGAGCATCGATATCTCTTTAATAATATTTTGTCAAATAATTAACCCGATAGAATTCTCGTTTTTTTTTGACAATGCCAAGGGAGGAGCTTGGATTGTTTCAGAAGGGGTGGGTGTACAGTGCTCCGTCGACAAATTTTGATCGGGGTAGTTGACTTTCTTTATTTTTGGTAAATATGTAATTATGTAAAAAATATTTCCCCTTGCAAGTATTCGTGTTATAAAATATAATTTTATAATTATTGATATTATAATTTATTCATTTTGATGTCAGTTTTATAATATAATGAAAAAAATTTAAATTTTAAATTTAAATTCATATTTTCTATGAACCTCAGGCTGAAATGCTGAATATATTTAAAATTTCACAACTAGAGCAAAATGTTATACAGTTCATTATAACTTATAAGACATAAGTTATTATAATATTATACAAGTAGTTGTCAAGAAACGAGTCTTTACCCGCGGCTTCGTACGAGCGAATATCCGTTTTTAACCGACTTCAGAAAAGGAGGAGGTTCTATATTCGGTACCTATGTTTTTACTTCCCACCTCTACTATGGTAGCGAAGTAATGGATTTAGTCCGAAAAAAATATTTCGAGATTTTAACAGATCTTCACGTTTTGAGACCCTAGCAATCGTTTAAGATCATTTTCTGACTGATGTCTGTATGTGTGTATATATGTGGTCAATTTTTCGCCTTCGATATCTTAAAAACGGAACAACATACGGCCATGCCGATTGTTCTATTGTGTTTATCAGCCTTTAACTTAGATCTGATTAGATTTTGAGTCAAATCGGTTCAGTGGATCCTGAGATATTAAAAAAAAGTTCTCAATGTCACGTATTAACATAGGTAAAAAAAATATAAATGAATTCTAGATGTTATAATATGAAAAAAAATGTAAATATTTTTTTTCTCTAAAATGTACAGTTTTCGAGAAAGAAAATATTTTACTAAAAAAAATAAAAATTGTACGTAAATCAAGGTAACCATGATTTTTGCTACATTAAGCTAGCCATCAGTAGATCACCAAACAAAAAAGAGGGCCATGTTTTTTTTCAAATAATAACAAAAGAGTGTTTATTTTTTGCAAATATTTACTAGGTGGGAAGTATAGGACTGGTCATCAGTCGAATTTTTTTATTATGTAATATGTATTTTTACCGATTTCTCCTGTATTTATGAACCGATTTTAATGATTGTTGTTTTATTTTATAGAGCATACCTTCTGAGTAGTCCTATATAAATTTTACATAAATCGGTTTAGTACTTTCTGCAGAGTTAACCCGGAACAAATAAACTGACAGACAGACAAAAATTCGGTCCACGTATATACACTGTACAATTGGTACCTACACACTATAAGTTATGATTTTATTTATACTTTTATCAATTGAACTAACTTTTGTATAAAAAATAATACAAAACCTCTCGCATACAACACTGTAAAAAATGGATGTAAAAATACTTTGAAAGTTAAGTTAGAATTCGCTCGATTTTCTAAATGATTTTACATTATTATTTATTTTTACACAGAAAACTTCATAAAAACTTGAACTTTTACTGTAAAGTTAAACAAATTTGTGATTTTTACATAAAATAAATTAAAATTACATAATGTGTGTAATATTCCAATAAAATGTATAAAAATTACAAAATAAAATGTATAGTTACATATATAAAATGGATGAATACAAAACAAATTAATGTAAAATTAGTAACCACGCAATGTGTTTTTATGGAATCTATGCGATGTGCAGGCGATACCTGTTTGCGACGCCATTGTCTCTTTGTGTGCCTATTACCAGATTAATCGCTGGCTACAAATGGACCATCGATAATCTATGTAATCGGCCTTCTCATTTCTTACAGTGAATGGATTCAATGTTTGTTAATATTTTATAATAGGAAAAAATGAAATAGTAACTGGCAACTACACGAAATTGTGGAATAACGATTTGATCTATTTGTTGAATACGAAAATTTATATCGATTTCGTTCTTTTTTGATATTTACAATTTTCCATTGAGTCACTCACTCAAATTATTTCACATCCATAGGTTTGATATTTTCAGATATATGTATAGAGAAAAGCGTTGTAAACATTGCATAATACGCAAATCTGCTCCCCTATTTCAGATGGTGGAAGTGAAGGTGCTAGACAGAGACAGCCATATATACGAGACAAGGACGAATGCATTGTTGGTTACGTATTTCAACAATTATATCAGTTGCAATTTTTACTTGCAATGTCTTTAATGCATTTTTTAAAATACCTATACTTAAATACGCATTGAAAACCACTACAATGAATAAATAAGTTGGGGTTTAAGAAAATTATCCTTTTAATGGATATACTTTCTTCGACTGTGTTTTGTCTCGCCCTTCGTTGATCACTCGGGAAAAAAGCTGTTAAATCAAGGCTTCGCGAGACTAGACGAGGTTTTATGAAATACTATTGCCCGACCCGGCTTCGTCCGGACCGTAATAATATATAGTCTCAGTTACTCTGGATAACAATTACTCTAACAAATCGGGAAGGGAGCGACGCAAACACAGCGAGCTGAAAATTAGTTACATTCATTCGGGATTTGCTCATCGTTGGATAGTTTTTGTGTGACGGACAGATACGAGTACTTTCTATTTTTATTAATAGCGGCCCGTCCCGGCTACGCCCGGGTGGTATGAAATTATGATTAGGCGTACGAAAACAGTTTTTTTTTTTGACAAAACACCGTCATAGTTCAGCTATTTCGTACAAATTATTTACAAATTATATACACAAACCTTCCTCGTTTATCGCTCTTTCTATTAGTGAAAACCGTTTCAAAATCAGTTGCGCGCATGGTTTAGAAGAAGTAAACGGAGAAACAGACAGAGGCAGACAGCGACTTTGTTTTATACTATATTTAGAGATTATAGTCTCGGTCTTTTTCTATTTCTATTGGGGCAATTCCAATCTCAACTAAATGGGAACATCTTATTGACTCACCCTCTGTATTAATGTACGGATCGAGGGCTAGCGAAGCCGCGGGTACAGCTAGTGTATAATAGGCAGTTTGTGCTGTCAACATAATATTATTATGCAAAAAAAAGTTTCCCGCGACATTATTTTGTGAATGTCTTTTTGACAGCTAATTCTATTCAACTGTTTGGAAGAAACTTGAGAAGGTGTTTAAAGTGAAATTGTTTTGGGCGAGTTCTTTGTTCACAAAACAAGAGTCCATTGTTCCGAACTATCATCGCACTCTTGATATTTGCTGACATGCAAGTCAGACGAAATTAAAAACGATTATAGAATAAATTTCAACTGCCTTAAAAAAAAATTAAAACAAATATTTTAAATTGAAAATATGAATTGGTGCTAGGCCTAACAACCCTAGCCAACGCCGGCTCGAGCAATTTTGGCGCCCTAGGCGAAAGACTTAAATAGCGCCCTTTAAAGAAATTTCACGGCAAAATAAAACACAAATGTAAACTGATTAAGTGTGTAATTTTTAATCAAACAAGCTGTGAGGTGGGTCGTTTATTAGGACTAAAGTGCGACCCTTGAGGTCCACACGACGAACTTCCAAGTTTGATAAATATTTAATAATAATAATTAAATTAGCTATTACACAGAAAAGTAATCATTTTAATCATTAAAACATAATTATTATTTATTTTTAACAATAATTTAAAAAAAACGGCTGAACCGATTTTTATAAAATTTATGTCGGATCAAAATGACGTTAACACGCCTCGATTGACACCCTTACGAAGTCGATATAATTTTTTATTCGTGAGATATTGTGTAAAATCTACTTTTTTGGAGGCTATTTGATTAAGAAAAAAGAACGGCTGAACCGATTTTGAAAAAATTTCTTTCAGATCATATTTACGTTAATACGCGTCGATTGGCACCCTAACGTAGTCGATATCATTTTTCATTCTCGAGATTTCGTCTTAGAAAGAAATGGACACGTACTTACATACGTACACACACACACACACACACACAGAGACATCTTTCTAAAAATAGTGTAAAAATAGTGTGATGACAGCTTGAAACATAAAAATTTGATATACATTTTGATTTCGATTTTCGGACCCATTACAATAACTACCAATGGGAAGTTAATAATTGGAGTAGGTACAGATATTATTTTCTTACATAATAGAGAATATAATATACACCTTCTTTTTCTATATAAAAGGGTGAAATATGGCGCCCTCAAATACGCCCTAGGCAGCGCCCTAGGCAGTTGCCTAGTTCGCCTATATGAACGGGCCGGCCCTGACCCTAGCTGTTGGTGGCTTAAAAAATGGCGCCATCGTATGGCGTTTTCAAGGGTCATCTCTTGAAAGTCCCCAGTATCAAGGTTGTTATCCGATCGGATTTTCAGTCTATTATTATTAAATTAATTGAGTTCTCTCTGACGTTGTTAAAATATTTAAAAAACGTACCTGTATTCGATCTTCGGGCAGGTCCGTTTTCAGCGACAGCATCTCCCGGGCGTAGACGTCCGGATAGTGCGCGTCCTTGAACGCCTTCTCCAGCTCCTCGAGCTGGTAGCTGGTGAAGATCGTCCTGCCGCATATCAAACAGCGCAGGGTAGTTAGCGGGATCAACCGCGTTACATGCGGCGTCCCCTTTGCGGGACGAGGGGACGCCAGATGTAAGTGCGAACTCCTTAAATTATTATTGTTATCTACGACCTTCTACGTCACTGCGAATAGTCCACAATTACAGAAACACAGATAGATATTGTTAAATATAGACGCTTGACAACAGAGGCCATGAGTACCTACGTATAAAGAATAGTCCATATTAAATCAGTATAGGTAGAAAGATGAGATCAAAACACAACTATTTAGTTGGTCATAGGTGTGTGTGTTTGTTGGTATTACAGAACTCATCGGATTGTTAGAACTGCCTGCTTGTTGACCCAAATTCTCGGACTCTTCGAACTTGGTTCCAACAGTTCCGGCAGGTCCAGAGTCAGTTCTTTCAGGACTGATTATCCCCACCACAAGTAAATATGTATTTTAAACGTATTGTTTTTTTAAAACTGATTCTGGTAAGAAATCAGTTTCAACTGCAACTAACGGCTATTCGATTTGGTTTTAATAATCCAGTTTCAGAATTTGACCAATGAAATACGGTTAAAGATGTCTGCGTACATTTTTTTAACTATAAAACAACTTGACAATGGCCGAATCAATTATTTGTTGACTAAATCTTTGTTTTTATTTTATTGTATTTTTTATTTAATATTCACTAACTAATGACCTTAGTTGCCGAGCATCTATACTCTACAATATCTATTTAAATTTTAATTTATTGTTAACATGTTTCCGTAGTTATGATAAAGTGTGCAAGCTTTCACGGCCGGCATTGTTCCAAGTCTTCATGGTTTCCGGGCTTGTAGGCCGTGGTCCGGTGGTATTTCTACACGACGTTTCGTCTACAACTGCGGTAGACATTCTCAAAGGCGATGTGGCAGCGGTCGAAGTTTCCTCCTTGGCGGCTCACAGGTCACTGACCTGTGAGCCGCTGCCGCATCGCCTTTGAGTATGTCTACCGCAGTTGTAGACGAAACGTCAGGTAGAAATACCACCGGACCACGGCCTACAAGCTCGGAAACCATGAAGACTTGGAGTTAAATTGGAGATAAATTTTGAGATAAACCACAGTACGTTTTACCAACTTATCAGCTTAATCATACGATTTTACCAAATAAACTGCTGGTCAAAATTAAAGCACCACTCGTTTTTTCTGCTATATTTTTAGTGTTGAAGGAATTATTGGACCGGAAGCATGTTTTGTTTTCTGACGAAACCAGCTGGTAAGTTTGAAACCATCATCCCCTCAGGGGAAACATTGGAATCTACTAATGTTTTTTTGGGAATTAGCGCTCCCAGGAACCCGGCTGGCAGATTTCTATAATACACATACATAGACGCTGATGACGTCAACTGTTGAGCGTCTATAATCTAGAATCTATCCAGTTTTGAAACGATCAGATGATCGTGAACGAATGTGGTAAAGGTCTGGAGAAAGATTTGCTGCCTGATGCAACTTTGTGAGGGCGTCGCGATGCGTCGAAGCAAATTCCTCCTCAGAGCACCAGAAGATTCCCTTACAGAGACATTGCAGGTAGCAAATGTATCTCCAGGTCTTCGTCATACTCGTCCACGGGCACCTGGTGATTTCAAAGCTTTTTCATCAGAAAACAAAAAAATGCCAACTCGTTGCTGAAACGCGTCGTGATAAAACAAGAAATCACAAGACAGATATTTCTAATACTTCATAATATTGATATATGAATCCAGTCCAATAATTCCTTCAATATTAGTAGATATTATAAAATCAACAATGATGCCGTTCTAAAAGTGTTGCCAATTGAAAATTTAAAAAATTAATCTTATTAGGCGTTTTTATTTTGGATCTCGCCAGGCATGATCAGACATGCTGTAGACTTCGATTTCACCAATAAGAGATAAGATTTCTTTTTTTAAATAATTTTAGGTCTTCTTCAGTTTGACTGAGGTTCCAAATATCCACTTTTAGATAAGCATTATCAAACTGGGAGTTTCGGGTTGAAGTCCCGACAGTGGTCATTTGATTTTTTCTTAGATATAGCTCAAAAATCATGGCAGCCTAGCTGTCTGAGCTATTTATTATTTTCACCTCTAATTGTTATGTGAATAATATGGTGTGGATATAAGGGGGTTTGAAATCGATTGATTTTATCATATACCAAACATTATCAAAGTTAAATACATGCATTTTTTTGTAGAGACCGCCCAAACCACATACATTTTATCAATTATATTTAACAAAAAAAAGATATTGAATATAATATAAAAATCGTACAGAAAACACAAATTAAGAAGTGTTTTGTTTCTTGTTTTGCAAAGGCAAAAAAAATATTATTCGAAGAATATCGCGTTGGTGAAATCGATTATGAAATATTTGGTGTAACTGAATTGTTATTTAGTGTAGTTGAAAGACGCTAATGACCTGAGATGTCGACGCGTCTATAATCTACAATAAATAAATAAAATCGTGTAACTGAAATAAGTACTCACCTATGTCGTCGCTTCTTTTTTTTCTTTTTACTGAAGCCCAATCCGTCCACACTAAAATCTTTGGTTGAGTCTAACTGATTTCCGCCTGAAAAACAAAGAACAACTGATAAAAAACAATATCTTAAGGCCAGAATCTAGCATTAATATTTTCACTTTATCTTTAATTAATAATAAACTGGAATTTGAACTTGGAAATATCTTAAAGCCACTGATTCTCAGAGTTATCTGGGCCTAGCAGCAATTCATATATATTCAATTTTTTGTTATCTATCTGTCGAAAACTGCTGAACCATTTGATATTATAAGATAAATAAAAGTAGATGTATTACCTAATACAATTACTTATTTGTATTTAGCGATATTGACTTCATCTGTCTGTATCTACGATACAGACGTAGCCATTTATACTTCCCACCTCTACTATGGTAGGAAAGTAATGGATTTAGTCCGAAAAAAATATTTCGAGATTTTAACAGATCTTCACGTTTTGAGACCCTAGCAATCGTTTAAGATCATTTTCTGACTGATGTCTGTATGTGTGTGTGTGTGTATGTATGTGTGTATGTGGTAAATTTTTCGCCTTCGATATATCTTAAGAACGGAACAACATACGGACATGCCGATTATTCTATTGTGTTTATCAGCCTTTAACTTAGATCTGATTAGATTTTGAGTCAAATCGGTTCAGTGGATCCTAAGATATTAAAAAAAACGTTCTCAAAGTCACGTATTAACATAGATAAAAAAAATATAAATGAATTCTAGATGTTATAATATGAAAAAAATGTAAATATTTTTTTTCTCTAAAATGTATAGTTTTTGAGAAAAAAAATATTTTACTAAAAAAAATAAAAATTGTACGTAAATCAAGGTAACCATGATTTTTGCTATATTAAGCTAGCCATCAGTAGATCACCAAACAAAGAAGAGGGCCATGCTTTTTTCAAAGAATAAAAATTAAATTGTGTTTTAAAGACCACCAACAGCTAAAGTTATTTGGGGCTAGTCAAAGAATAAAAAAAAAAGAGTGTTTATTTTTTGCAAATATTTACTAGGTGGGAAGTATAGGACTGGTCATCAGTCGAATTTTTTTTTCCAAAGATTCGTAATCCTGCGTAAAACGAACTAGAGTTGAAGAATGACTTTACGAACACCTTTTATAATGAAAAAATTCAATATTCAATAAAGAATAAATATACGAATTGGTAATAATCCATTTAATCAACGAACTGTAGACTTATCATGTAATTAGCAAAATTTGCAAAAAGATAAATCTACCATATCTACTGAATATAGATTAGTTGTCATAATAATTGATTTTGTAATAATATAAGAGTGTAAATAGCGTCTACAAGGAGGAGTCGAAAGCTCGCTGTAAGAGCTTCGCGTTCCATCGCTCCTTTTAGCAATGTAATTTTTCTCGTGTAATTCAAATTACACATACACACACACCGACACACGTATATAAGCGTTAAGAAGAAATATCCAATTATTGAATTTGTCTGTAAGTATATAGCGTGCTTTCGAACAGAATACCTCCTCGTTCAGCCACGCTAATTTATTGCTTCACCTGGGATTATTGAGGGACTGTCCTTAGCAAGTCCGACACCCCCCGACCAAATTTTTTTTTTCTAATGACCGATTTAAGATTTTCTCATTTGCTTTAGTAATTTGGCTAGTCCAGAGTCGCAGCTGGCAAAATCTTTTTAGAATAACTTTTTTTGCAAAAATTGAGTAGGTACTTAAATCATGTATGAATCGAGTAAAACTTCACTTTTGGAAGATTTTTTTCTTTGGAGAGCAGCCAATTATATAATTGTTTCGAAACATATAGGAAAAAATCATTTTACCAACCAGTGGTCACAGTCAGGATTCTAACCTGAACCTTTCCAATTTCGCGTCGGAATGAGCTTACAATACTCAACTGTGACATGATTGCCAAATTAATATTCTCCTTATATGCTTCAGAATCAATAATGTAAGCTCATTCCGTCGCGAAATTGGAAATGCTCAGGTTAGAATCCTGACTGTGACCACTGGTTGGTAAAATGATTTTTTCCTATATGTTTCGAAACAATTATATAATTGACTGCTCTCCAACGAAAAAAATCTTTCAATTGCATACAGCCGTATAAAATAACTATTATTATCTTAACTTTTGGCTTTTCCAACCATTTTGATCCGTGATTTAAAAATAGTCTAGTCTTCAGCCGCCCCTCCTGGGGCCTGGCACTCTGGATTTTCACATCATTCACACCAAGGTCACGTACATAATCGAGGTATCGTTGGATGGATCTTTTAAAACGTCCTAGCATTTAATTTTGGAGCCCCACGAGCTATGAGCAAACACCAGTCCTCTAATTTTCCAACCGTTCGTTCAAAAAATCGGAAAGAATTGAAAGTAACGTTTAGTAATTGAATAGTAGATATATTGTGCCGCACAAGTGCGGTAAGTTGTCGATTGCCCACGAGAGCGAAGTTTAGCGCACGAACGAAGTGATGCCGGGGGTCGTTTTATTTCGCTACACACTGTATTTTTGTGTTTTCAAATACGTTGTACGAGAGATTCCCACTTAAAGCAATTTCAATTCCCCAATAAGCTTCTGATCTGCAAATTCAATTATTTGTCTGATGCCATATTGGCGATTGCCTCACACAGAGAGCCTGCAGAGCACACGCCGATCTGTGGTACGAGAAGGCATCCCTGGGGCATAGCGCCTCGTCGCACCATCTCGCCACCCCACAGTACGCGCGCGTTTGGTACCTTCCTAGTCACTTATACAGGATGACACAATAGTCGTTTCATCGTTTCGCATGCATTTCCATTAAAACGTGATTTATACTGACGACGCGAACGATTCTATCGATACCCCGAGATTTAGAAAAGACAACGCCATCTCGAAGGTAATTTGGGCTTGAGAGCTTAGCCGAGAGTGTAGAAATGCTGTTGTACATGGCGTTGCTATGGTTCCTCTATTACAAGTCTCCAGTTCCCGGGTTCTAGCCCGAGAGCTGGTAAATGTGTCAATTGGATTTTCAATTTATTATTAAAAAAAAATAATGAATTGAAAATTTGAATTGGTGCTAGGCCCAAATAAACTTAGCTGTTGGTGGTCTTTAAAACACAATTTTTTTTTCGAAGGTAATTTCAAGGTTTTGATTATCTAATTATTTCCAATATTCCAGCGTGTGACCATTTAATTCTAAATTACTTTGTCATGTTGCAAAATGGTTTTCTTTTATCTTAAATTTTTACTACATCTTCATTTCTTCCGAAGAAATTATGTAGCAATAAAGAAATGGCACCATATAAATATATAGTTTTGAAATTTTGAAGAAGAAATCCTTGGCTTAAGAATCAAAAAGACGCGGTGATTTGCATTTATTGCTTACGTTTCGTGAGTTTTTCTCCCATCTTCAGTATCGCCGTGTCACTTTTTGATCTTTATGCCAAGAGAATTTCCTCTTCAAAATTTAACACCTGTCTACATTAATTTGTAAAAATTCTCAAACTTATAAATACAGGGTCGAGTTTATCAAAAACTTTTGAAAGTGACTAAAGTTTTCGATCCGCAGCTTGTCTTACAGAATTAGGTGTCCGGATTCGATAGGTCCGTAACGATATCTAAATTTTGGATCAGAAATCCGCATCGTCCGACGGCGTCTGAAACAGTTATTACATAATCGGCACTGCCAAATTTGACCGCTGGGTGCGCCAGCTATATAGTCGCCTCGGTCTGTGGACAGTTCATAGTCCGGTATAGTATACAGAATAAGTTTATTTAAAATAATAAATCGTTGACAGTACCGATGAGCTGTGTTTATCAATGTTTTCAAATCATAAAGTTTTTGTATTTCCAAACGATTCGCTACTGAAAAGAAGTGGTTGCGCATGCTTCAGAAGTGAAAAAACTTGATTTCTCGCGCGTTTTTCCATGAAAACCAATAATAACTTAGGTGGCTATGTACCTGCTGCCATCTATATTGCGTTTCTAATGTGGCCATGTCCGTTGAGTGCAATCAAACGGATGTTCAGCTTGCCTTAAGCAATATCGGTAGATCCAAACTTTAGGGTCAGGAATCGTCGTTTCTCAATGAGCTATTTTCCTGAGAGTAATTCCTTCAATTATCCACTAGAGGCAGCACTTGAGATAGGTACGAACTTTATTTATTCTCCATTAGTGTCGTGTCATTTTAATGGCATAACTTAATTATTAAAAAACTCGGGTCGCAGTGCCAAAACCCTGCCGACAATATAGTGTATTTGCTAATACTGGCATTGTGGCTTTATTATGTGAACTTAAGTTTGTTTTTAAACAAAATAAAAAGTTTAACCCCTTAATACATCCCTTAAAATAATATTTTTTTTCTTAATTTCAATATTTTTATCAATGCAACCTCGGTACCAAATTAAATACACCCTTCAGTAAGTAAAGCACTATATCCGCAAACTAGTGTTTTCATAAAATTTGTAAGTCCGGTCCTGTCGGGCCGATTTTATTAAAATTTTAGCACCACATTTTAATCATTACTTCAGGGGTAAATTTCAATTTTGAAACGATTCTGAGAATTTTTTCGGCATTTTTGGGCCCAAAAACATTTTTCAACCCCTAAAAACCACCCTTAAAATAGTCCGATTGGGCCCATTTTAAATAGGCTTCGTACGGTGATGGATTTCAACGTGCCTACCAAATTTCGTCAAAATCAATTATCTCTTTCGAAAGTTATTTCCCGCACACACACACACACACACATATATAAACATTTTCAAAAATGGTGCCAAATTGTTCAGGAGGCTATGAAACGTCGAGAAATTTTGGTCCGACCCCTAGGTCCCGCCATCCGACCGACGCCAATAGTGTATGTGCCATATGGCAAATACACTAATTATTATTATTAAATTAATTAAATAATTAAGTTATACCACTAAAATGACACGACACTAATGGGAAATAAATAATGTTTGTATCTACCACAAGTGCTGCCTCTCGTGGATAATTGAAGGAACTACTCTCAGGAGAATGGCTCATTCGAAACGTCGTTTTGCAAAACATAACCACCAATATGCGTGTGTTTGACTTTACTTGAATAATTTCATTAGATTAATGGGACGTAGCTCCGAAGGGGCGGTAGGTGCAGCACGGCGAGTGTACAAACACAAGGAGAGGAGAGCCAGGATCAGAGAGATGGAGGAGAGGAAGTAGATTAGCGTCAGCGCCACTGCGACGGAGGTATCGGTGCCGCTGACAGAAGCGTCGCGAGTTTCCGCTCCGACTAATAGAACGACGTCGCTTTAGTTCAGAAATGTAAAATCGCTCCCCGTAGATTCTAACTTTGCTTTTCCACATCTACACAATATTATATAATAAATAATAGTAGATTGTATATCTAGTCGCGTAATGAGGTATACTACTGACGAGTAGTGACAGTATGTTAAAACGAGCGATTTAGCGAGTTTTAAAATAGTCGCACGAGTCATAATACCATTACTCACGAGTTATATATATGGTATTGTTTGCCATACCCACTATAAAATAGCTGCTTTTCACTTCATTTTCAGTATTAAAAAAATTGACAGTTCATTTTGCGTCGCCAACTTCACTTCTATAGTAGGCCGAGGCACGCACAGGAGTATATGTAAAAGCGGACGCATCAGATGACTAAACATGATTCACTATGGAAACGGTTTGCTTTTCCACACTAGTGTGGGAAAGAACACCGGTCTGTCAAAAGTCACTTTACATGCATACACGATACATACATGTAAAGCAGCTATTTTTATGGTGGGTATGGCAAAAATAACATACAGTGTGTAGTTGTAAAGTTTCATCACGCATTTTCGAACACAACAAACTGGTTGTCGATAATCCATAATGGATTAAAATATCAGATCCGGCAAATAAAAATTCCCCCTCGTCTGAATGTAGACACAGTTCGTTCGTCTGTATTAGTGTACAGTCACAGTGTACACGATTGTCAGTTGTCAAAGTGTATAGTCAATGACTTTATATAATCACTAGGGCTGGCAATTTTAAATAAAAATTCGACTGATGACCAGTCCTATACTTCCCACCTAGTAAATATTTGCAAAAAATAAACACTCTTTTTTTATTCTTTGAAAAAAAGCATAGCCCTCTTTTTTGTTTGGTGATCTACTGATGGCTAGCTTAATATAGCAAAAATCACGGTTACCTTGATTTACGTACAATTTTCTTTTTTTAGTAAAATATTTTTTTTCTCGAAAACTATACATTTAGGAGAAAAAAAATATTTACATTTTTTCATATTATAACATCTAGAATTCATTTATTTTTTTTACCTATGTTAATACGTGACATATAGAACGTTTTTTTTTAATATCTCAGGATCCACTGAACCGATTTGACTCAAAATCTAATCAGATGTAAGATAAAGACTGATAAACACAATAGAAAAATCGGCATGGCCGTATGTTGTTCCGTTTTTACGATATCGAAGGCGAAAAATTGACCACATACACACACACACACAAACACACACATACACACACACACACATAGAGACATCAGTCAGAAAATGATTTTAAAGGATTGCTATAGGGTCTCAAAACGTGAAGATCTGTTAAAATCTCGAAATATTTTTTTCGGACTAAATCCATTACTTCGCTACCATAGTAGAGGTGGGAAGTAAAAAGAGGGCCATGTTTTTTTTCAAAGAATAAAAAAAGAGTGTTTATTTTTTGCAAATATTTACTAGGTGGGAAGTATAGGACTGGTCATCAGTCGAATTTTTTCATATAGCTTTTTAATTCTTTCCACAGTTTATCCTAGTGATGGGCGATTGTAAGATGTTTTTACAATCGAAACAATTGCAATCGTTCATAATAACAATCGAGTCCACAATCGACTCGGAGTTTGATTTTACAATCGAAATGTTCGATTGTTCAAGTCGATTATTTGCCAGCGAATGAGAATACATATAATCGCGATTCAAGGTTATATGCTAGTCGACTCAAGTCTGACGTTCAAGCGACTCGTTCATCGTTGATTGTTCACTGTTCACACTGTTCAGTCGGTCTCAGAGCACTCGATTACTGCACAATCGACTCGACCACAGTTGTTGATGTGATGAACGATTATATATTATGTGGCTCTCGACAGTGTACATCGTCTGTACGATTCAGTACTATGCGACTCGGTCGCGGTGAACTATGAAACAACAACAATCGAGTCCAAGTGAAAACCATCGAGAATCATCGAAATGTTTGAAACAATCGAGACAATCGACTAAAATATCTCGTAAACGCCCATCACTAGTTTATCCGAATCACTCCTCCATAGTTTCACTTCACTCCTACGATAATTGTTCTACGTATAGCTATTGATAAAATTTGACATTTTGATATAATATAAATATATAGGATTTGGCCAGCCCTGATCAGACTAACAAGCAAGACTCGGTAACATCGACTGTCTTGTTTCAATTAGGAACCAATACTGGCGCGTCTTTATTTGCTTTCGTCACCCTAGTATTTGCTCTAGTTGTTGATAAACTAAGTAATCGAACACTGAATTACATTCAAATTTACCTCTTTATGACAACTTTACATATTATACAGGGTGTAACACAATAATATTGACGAAATGATGAATGAAAACGATAAAAGATCCAGTCACACATCCCTTCAGAATTCTGAAAATTTTAAAAAAAATAATTGTGTTTTAAAGACCACTAACAGCTTATTTGAGCCTAGCACCAATTCATATTTTCAATTCATTATTTTTTTTTTAATAATAAATAGAAAATCCAATTGACACTTTTACCAGCTCTCGGGCTAGAACCCGGGAACTGGGAACTTGTAGTAGAGGAACCATAGCAACGCTATGTAAACAACAGCACCGCTACACGCTCGGCTATTCTCAAGTCCTAAAAATTCTTTCACTAATAGAAAGCTACACTATCTCTGAGTGATATGGCTATATTTTATTTTGATAAATTTCTCGCGGAGGGGAGGTAATTCCTGTGGGACAGTAACAAAACATAACTCTGATATTCTTTTGCATTTTAGCGCATAGACTGAATCCTACTAATAATTATAAACACCACCAGTTCAACTTCCCTTCGCAGGCGGAGAATTTATCGCGGGGGGGGATAATAAATCATAAATTCTTAGCACCCGGATGAAGCCGGACGGGACCGTATTATAAAAGAATAATATATCTAGTAAGCGACCTCAAAACTCAAGAACCACTGAACGAATTTGAAAAATTCTTGTCTTACGCTATGACTAAAAGGGGGATGAGAGCGAAAACAACGCCTTGAACCCGGGCGAAACCAGTAGGCATATTATAAAATCTGTAAACATTTCAACATAATATATTATCATTAAATTAAAATTAATAACAGACAGTGAATTTCTCCTCAGAATCGAGATTATTAAAAATGCGGTGTACTAAAATATGTGCTTGCAGCTCGGCAATCTACTGCCGGGCGTGTGAAACCTTTATGAGTGGGGGCGGCGTTGTGCGAAACAATTGATATTTAAACTAAAATAAAATCAGCAACGTTTCGTTCTTTGTTTTTCACTATATTAGGGACTTGTTCAGGCATCTTTCCCGGTGATGGGGATAAAATGATGCGAGACGAAAAATGCATTACAAAAAATGTGTGACGCGAACTACCATAGTTACGCCATACTTTGTTTTTGTTTTGTATCTGCGTCACAATCGTAATTACTGTGCCCCTTGTCATTTTTTAATGTTTGAATTCTGAATTTTTATTTAAATTTTTTTTTGTTTAAAATTAAAATTGCTTTTCTTTGATAAATATTTAGTTGTGTTCTTATTTTGTCCATTTTCCTGCCAATTTAATATTGAATTAAATATTATGGACGCTAAATGACAATTGAGAAAGTTTTCTTTAAAATGTACAAATCATTGGAGTCGTAGAGAGAAATTGTAGACGTTCGACAACTGAGATTATTAGTGATTTTGAAGTCACTTAATAGCAGTGGCGGACTAAGCCCGTCGTAGGCCCGGGGCGGCAGAACTAAATGAGGCCCCCGGTCTGCTTAGAAATGGATGTATTTGTAGTGTAAATTTCGTAAAAAATGAATAATATAGATGTAAGTAATGGCTGACAAAAAATCAAATATTTATAATAAACGACCAACCTACGTTTATATTTTGTATACGTACGGGGCCTTCAACTCCAAACTGCCTCTTACTTACTAAACATATTTTGGCCTTGTTTGGGATTTGATTAAGAAGGACTTCTCGAGAATTGGAGGCCCCCCAGGATCAGAGACCCGGGGCGGGCCTCCCCACCTTAGTCCGCTACTGCTTAACAGTTAAGATAGCCGAGAGTGTAGCAATGCTATGGTTTCTCCAGTCTCCCCAGTTCCCGGGTTCTAGCCCGAGAGCTGGTAAAAGTGTCCATTGGATTTTCAATTTATTATTAAAAAAAAATAATCATTTGAAAATATGAATTGGTGCTAGGTCCAAATAACCTTAGCTGTTGGTGGTCTTTAAAACACAATTTTTTAACGGTTAAGAAAATAATAGTTTCAGAAAAATTTAGTGATCAAGTTACACATGACACGTCAACTAAAGCCGTTTTCCATTTTCCATTTCCGTTTATCGGAATAGTTTGTTCATTCCTGGCCGTGCAGGAAGCTGTACGCAGGAATATCCCTAAATGCCCTAAATAGCTTTAGCGCCATCTTAATTCACTTAACATTCCTTTCTCCGCTCTATATTACGTTCTATATACTGTGCACCGTCATTTCAACAGAGCGGTTGTACATTATACCAACGCTGTCATTGTAATAGTAGGGTCTACAACTCACACGGAGGAGGTAGAAAGTAGAAACTGAGGAAGGGAAATCTGGGATAATTTCACGCCTTTTTAGGTTGCACCATAATATCTAATTTTCAGATGAGAATCGGACGAAAGTTTATTAACTTATGTTTACGTTTATTTAAATTAGCTTTTTCATCATCGCATCTCTAATAATTCACACACAGTGCAATTATTCCAAGTTACGTTCGCCGGTCCCTTCGAACGCTCTTTTTGGGTGCCAGGAAAAGCGCCGTAACTTTGTCAAAAATAAACATACAACGAAGCTTGAGGTGTCATTTAAAATCCAAAAAGTCCTGTTTAATAATTTATTTTAAAAAAATGGTATCTTGGTAACATTTAAAGATACAAGGTCGGTTAAATTAGAGAAAAGTTGTGCTTTTTCATGACGATTAAGAATCTGAAAAGAAATTCAGGATATTTTGATTGGTTCCCGATTTATCACGAGAAAAGTAAAAATGGTGGTTTCAGAATAAAATTTCCCCTACCATTGACGCTATTTAAATCAAACTTGCTAACTTTATAGAATTAAGATAAGAATCTTTCGGGCTTATGAGACGTGGTCTACTGGAATGGCTTCTTCTTCCAAACGTCCTCAATGTCACGTATTAACATAGGTAAAAAAAATATAAATGAATTCTAGATGTTATAATATGAAAAAAATGTAAATATTTTTTTTCTCTAAAATGTATAGTTTTCGAGAAAAAAATATTTTATTAAAAAAAATAAAAATTGTACGTAAATCAAGGTAACCATGATTTTTGCTATATTAAGTTAGCTATCAGTAGATCACCAAACAAAAAAGAGGGCCATGCTTTTTTCAAAGAATAAAAATTAAATTGTGTTTTAAATACCAACAGCTAAGGTTATTTGGGCCTAGTCAAAGAATAAAAAAAAGAGTGTTTATTTTTTGCAAATATTTACTAGGTGGGAAGTATAGGACTGGTCATCAGTCGAATTTTTACAGCTATAAAAACAACTGAACAGAGCACCTCAATAAATTATGAATGATGTGTTTTATTGAATGACGTCTAATCACTCAAATCAGTAATTTGTCGGTTTCCGCTTATCGCGTAAAACGGGAATTAAAATTAACTCGATACAATAGGGATGTACAAACTTTCATTCATGAATTAAAAAAAAGAATACCCATAACTTAATATTAAAATTGCGTTCGAGGCCGCGTTGCAAGGCCGCGTTCGTGACGTTTTTTTTATGTTTTAGGTTCGCTATGCCAAACGTACATAAAGGAAGCATAGCTTCAAAAATCAAAATATGTAACCATTCTTGGACACACTGTACACATACTGACCAACTGTACCAAAGCACATAGCAGTTGACTAGCTAGCTTATGAAATACCGTAGGGCCATTAGTGGGATTTATGGGTGCGAGAAGCGTTGATTACCCGCCTCCCCGCACCCTCGGCTCCACCGCACTCTTCGAAGGCCGGAACACAGAGCAGAGTGACGCAGCGTCGAGCTTCGCTATGCAGTGCCAACTGCACAGAAGATAACTTACAGAAGTGGCCAAATCATACACTTTAATTGTGTGTGCATGATCAAATTCGCCATGTTGAAAATAGTTTTATCATGAGTCATAATTTTGGGAGTCACCGTACAAGGAGAACAGTAAGGCGCAAGTGGGGAAAAACTTGAAACGCGATAGAGAGGCCACGGAACAATGACCACATAGTATATTTAAAATTATGGTAGATCCAATATGGCGACCACCACAAAATGGCGGATTACCTTATTCTTTACAACTCCCTCGACAAATACCTCTCAAATACCTCTCAATTAACTAGACATGATATAAAACACATTTCGAAAAAATTGCACTTGTTCAATTTTGCATGATTGCTCCTCACTTGATCGCGACACCGTTGTCTTTTGGCCTTGAACGAAAACTCGTAACTCTGCCCCCATATATACGAACATAAACATTTCCAACGTTAAAACTAATCGCTCGTTTTAACATACTGTCACAACTCGTCGGTAATTAATCCCATTACGACACTACTATAGTGACACGGTGCAGTCTGTATAACAAAATATAACTTAGATACACCCGTCGCTCATAATAGTGCGAGCATGTTATAAAACAACCCTCTTGCATTTTCGAGTCGGCACGTGGGGGAGAAGAGGAGGACGCATTATTAAGTGTGGAATGTCCCAAAGCGGCTTTAATCGAGCGACGAGTCGACCACCGGGGACCAAAGAAATCGATACATTCATTCATTACCATTGCATAACGTCTATTATTATGTTTAAACATACTGTAATAGTGTATGATATTACAGCGATGTTGCCACAATGAAAAATGTTCAAACCGGAAAATTAGATCTATTATATAGGTAGGTACTTTAACACATGTCTTATTTTACTAGGTTTTATTTTATTTATTTATTTATTGTAGATTATAGACGCGTCGACATCTAAGGTCATTAGCGTCTTTCAACTACACTGAATAACAACTAACTTAAAACTAAATAACATCACAAAACATCCATGAGCGCAGGTGGAATTCGAGCCCACGGCAGTCCAGTCTAGAGGCTGCGGCGCCAAGCATGCTAACCACTAGGCTATACTGCCCTCTATTTTACTAGGAACAGACTTTGATTACTAATAGCGTTTTCAGCTAGGGTTACACTTTGTTACACTAGGCCGCTGTAAACTTTCACCAAGAACCGTGTTTGACTGGCCAGTGTAGAGCGCAATGCATAGTGTATCGTGTTCGGCTGGGCGCCGGTGGGATGCCAGCGTTCTTTCGTTGGTCAAATAATAATAATATAAGGATATGTATATATTATTATACACTGTACACATGTGCTCTTACAAGACGCTAATGACAGCTCAGTTGTCGAGCGTCTATAATTTACAGTATTTCTCTCTAAGCCGCACTCTCTTTATTTCGCCACTTGATTATCAATTGTAACTCGCCATTTTTTAAGGTTCCGCATTTCAAAAGGAAAGACAAAACACTCTTTTAGGATCACTCGTTTGTCTGTCCGTCCGTATGTCTGCCACAATCAGAAATTTCTTTCTGAACTAAATTAGGGTATCAAATTTGACATCTATATATAAAAAAGAAAGTCGTGTTAGTTAGTTAGTTACACCATTTATAACTCGAGAACGGCTGGACCGATTTTCATGATCTTTTAATTTTTGGATTTGTCTCCGCCCTGGTTAACAGAATAACTATTAAAACATCGGAAAAATTCACCCGGGAGCGAACGAGCGAAGCGAGTGAGTAGTGTATAGCAGTCCGGGCGAAGCCGGACCGGGTCGCTAGTAGTTATATAAAGCTTACCAATCCGCCATAATATATGCCAATTAATGCCAATAGCAAGAACTTAAAACTGTAGGAAGTAACACCCAAAAAATAGCTTTGTATAAGTATTTCCAAAACTAGTGCAGCTAAAATTTCGAAAAAAAAAACTACCGGTATTAGAGGTATAAAAAAAATTGTTAAATTGTGTTTTAAAGACCACCAACAGCTAAGGTTATTTGGGCCTAGCACCAATTCATATTTTCAATTCATTATTTATTTTTTTTTAATAATAAATTGAAAATCCAATTGATACTTTCACCAGCTCTCGGGCTAGAACCCGGGAACATGCAATAGAGGAACCATAGCAACGCCATGTAAACAACAGCATTGCTACACGCTCGGCTATTCTCAAGCCCAACAATGACTAACAAACTAAATTATGCGTTTGGCGAAATCTAAACAGTAATTTTTGTTATTATATGGATATAAGATTTAATGATTCGTAATTTAATTTAATTTTTTTATTTATTGTAAATTATAGACGCGTCGACAACTTAGGTCATTAGCGTCAATTTAATTTAATATATTATAGGTACTGCATTTATTCGTTTGTCCGTCTTTTTAACATTGGAAATGTTTATGTTCGTATATGGGGGCAGAGTTACGAGTTTTCGTTCAAGGCCAAAAGACAACGGTGTCGCGATCAAGTGAGGAGCAATCATGCAAAATTGAACAAGTGCAATTTTTTCGAAATGTGTTTTATATCATGTCTAGTTAATTGAGAGGTATTTGCGACGATCTGCGGTGTTATTTTTGAGCAAATGTTAATAAATACTGTAGAAAAATCCATTTAAAAGTTAAGTAATCAAGCAAAAGTGAACGCGCGTATATAACAGAAGAATAATAGGGTTATTCCTGACAAAACTAAACAGTGCATTGATAAATATTGTGTGTATAATAAACAGTTAATTATGTTTCATATATGCTGTTATCATTTCCAATGTCCTCGATGGTTGCAAGGATTGCGAAATCTGTGAATTTTTTCCTGGTCAATTGAATGCTGTCAGAAATTATCTCATGGACATGAAAAAAAAATCGAAACGACAAAATGTCATCAATTCACAATACAAAACGCAAATGGTTCGAGAAAATTTGATCACATTTGTTTTGAACACATTATTTACTTTATTTTCCGAAAGAAATTAATTAATTTAGTAACGACATAAATATATCGCGCAACAGCGGCGAGCGCAATAACACTCAATTATGTTTATTCCTGCGCCCACAGCGCAACATTACATTCGAAATAACGGCCATAAATATTCAATCACGGCGATTTATGATCCCGAGGGAATCTTGGGTGGTCGGGAAACAAATTCAATTGGCGCTGAATTATAAACCGACATTATGTGTACATTTATAAAGATTGATGGCATCGGCGCACTCGAAGCGAGATCAGTCGAGCGTCCTCGTTCTCGTCCTCGTAGTCGTTGTTACCCATTATTATTGTAATCTAGGGTCTTTTTATATTATGTGTGCGTTGAGTTGGTATTATGTTAGGTTATCAGGCCTGTATGTTTCGCATTACATATAATAGGTACTAGCGTGGATAAAAATATTTTATTCTTTTAAAGTGCCAACTTCTTTTGCGATTTCAGAGCGTCCAACTTTTTCGTTATAGTAGATTGTATAACTAGATGCGTAATGGAATATATTACTGACGAGCGTGGACTCTGAACAGTATGTTAAAACGAGCGATTAAGCAAATATGAATTCCTTCAAACATGGCCTAAAAATGTCCCGCTCGAGACTGCGCCATATAAAAAAAATGATCTGTAATACAAATCGACTTTGTTGTTGATTTTTGTATAACCAATCGTGTAAAGTTATTGTATATCAGCAATAAATCATTATTCTACAAGTGTATAGAGAATGAAGAAAATGTCTATAGTATAAGTAGATTTAGTATAAAAAATATCGGCACACTGGGCGCTTCGCAAATTTTAATCGAAAAAGAGCTTTATCGATGGCGAATTGGCGTGGCGGTGGAGATGAGGCGACGAGAACCGAAGAGCGCAGCTTTTCTTGAGAACAAAATCAGTCGGAATTGGTTAATTGCGCCGGAGGAGCGCAGCATCTTCAAGTGGATGGTTGAACAGACGTCATTCTATAAACTGTAATTATGTTGTCAGAGACAACTCGTTAACAACGAAAGGTATTTAATTTCTCCCGCATATATACAGGGTGAGTTGAAAAGAATATCTCGGGCGATATCTCATTTATTCTGAGCATTAGAAAAAATTCACAGATTTCGCAATCCTTGCAACCATCGAGGACATTGGAAATGATAACAGCATATATGAAACATAATTAACTGTTTATTATACACACAATATTTATCAATGCACTGTTTAGTTTTGTCAGGAATAACCCTATTATTCTTCTGTTATATACGCGTTCACTTTTGTTTGATTACTTAACTTTTAAATGGATTTTTCTACAGTATTTATTAACATTTGCTCAAAAATAACACCGCAGATCGTCGCAAATACCTCTCAATTAACTAGACATGATATAAAACACATTTCGAAAAAATTGCACTTGTTCAATTTTGCATGATTGCTCCTCACTTGATCGCGACACCGTTGTCTTTTGGCCTTGAACGAAAACTCGTAACTCTGCCCCCATATACGAACATAAACATTTCCAATGTTAAAAAGTTTTAAATAAAAGTTGGGTTGGAATAAGAGCACTATACTTCAAAATTATTTTTAACTATACAGGGTGTACGATGTAGCCATGGTACAACTGACTTGTATTTTTATAAATAGAACACCCTGTATATTTTCAGGCCATCTCATTGTCCATTCGGAAGCCTACATAAAATTGTGCCATTTTTGAAATTCGGTTGCGACGTTGCCAAAATATTCAACTTTTTCTGCAAAATTCTACATTTTCGTTATCCCCCTATATTATTAAACGAGTAAATCTTGTATATATGTATCTATGTATATATGTATCTATATAAATATTTTCTCGAAAACGGCTCTAACGATTTTGATCAAATTTACCAAAAAGGGGTTTCGGGGGGCAAAAAATCGATTTAGCTAGGTCTCATCCCTGGAAAAATTCGTTTTCCTATCGATTTTATCATTTTTAAAAACGGTTTTTTGACCTGTCAAAACATTATAATATCGTGAGTAGGCTTTGGAGAAAACAAACTACTTTCATTATTTATATGTCAAAATTATCTGACAGAATTTTTAACTTATTAAAATAATCCGTGAACTATTTGTATAGTAAAAAATAACAGAAATAAAAACTAAACATAATTATGTAAGTAGTTTTAACTAATATTTAAATAAATAGGTACCTAAGTATGTTATTTTTATATTACTTATATAAAATATGTATATTATGTACGTTAAATATAGTATGACGTATAATCTTACCTAGACTTTTTTTCTCAAAAACGAATAACGATTTTCATGAAATTTACAGAATGGGGATTTTTCGGGGCGAGAAATCGATCTAGGTAGGAATCTTGGTCCCAGAGGGGAGCAATTAAAAAAAAGGGTTTTTTATTTATAACTCGGTCAATTGTCAGATCGATGCGAAGCCTATTTCTACATAGATTTTGTATAATATATCACAAGGGTTAAAACTGTAAATGAACACTAATATAAGAAGTGTCTTGCATAATATGTAAATAATGACAAACAGGCGGCCCGAAGGGCCGCACTTCTAGCGACGCAGGCATTCAGTATATCAAAACACATCGATTTTTAAAAACTATGGTGAAGATGCATGCAAAAAAGTTTTGCGCTGCAGGTTTATAGTCTGTCGTTTGTTATTAAAAGATATAATATGAATTCTATTTCTTCGAAAATTGATTTTTGTGAGTTTTTCAGTAGGTACCTTCTATGCAAAAAAAATATTTGAAATTTACTGAAAGTTGCTAAGATGACATCACAGAGAAAAAGTACTTCGATAAAGTTGATATTTGACATCAATGTTTAAAAACGGATTATTGAAACGGCAACGGGCAAGCAGAATTTCATCTGATTCGAACATTTTTACAAGATATTCAATCTATGAAAATCGGTTTTTGCGAGTTCTTCAGTCAACAAAACAATAACGGCGGTAGATTTGAAAATGGCGACCTAAGTAATATTTACAGGAAAAAATGCTTGATTCAAGTTGATACTTAGTTTTTACGCTTAAAAATACACATAGGTATTTAAAATATTTAACAGAAACAATTATTTAAATTATGTTTCAGAAATAAATTCGTTTCGGAATAATATTCTGAGAAAATAATATCTCACAGCATACAAGTACTATTTTTTTGAACTCATCCGAGCAAAGCTCGGCACCCAGATATTCTACTACTTAAATATACACCAACCACATTTTTCAAGTTGAGTCAATTTTTGCGTGTCCATAGCATGTGCTACCCTCCAGATACTTCAGAATTAAATTTAATTATACAGGGTGTTAGTGGCAATAGTTGGAAAATGCATAACTTTAACTTATACTTTTAATTTTGAAATATACGACATTATAAATGAATTCTGTGTCAAACATAATATTTCGATATAAGACAACAATCTGTATTGTACTTAAATTTTTTTTTATCTATTCCTAATGTGTTGTTCCTTAACCAGCAAATCCTTAATCGAAAGACTCTCTAGTTAGTGTTGGTCCTGCATTTAAGAGTCTATTGCTTTCCTTGTCTCTTACCCCAAAACCTGTGAATCCATCCATCTTTGTGTCCCAGTTATATATGTTACAGTAATAGGAATAAGATGCTGGCACATGGGGTAAACCTTGAAGCCATAGGTGAAGGTTAAAAAAAAAACTTATACCTTAAGTCAATTTGTTTAAGTAGCACACCCTGTATATCTTTAGGTATGGGAATAGAGCTCGCTTTAGTCAAATATATGGCTCTCTGTATTTTATAATATATATACATACATAATATAACTATATGTATATTATGTTCAATTACATAACAAATTAATTGCTTGTTAAATTTCTAGTTAAGTAATTTTATTTCAATTGTTAAAATTGCTAAAACGTGATTAAGTTCATATTTCTGTTGCCAACCTGTTTTGTTATTATATAATATCATAAATTTACATATTTAAATAATAATTAATCAGAATTTAGACTGCATTTTTAATTGCAAGGAATTAATCAAATCAAATTATGTCTAAATAAATTATAATTTAAAAAAACTAAAAAACACGCTTTAATGAACTAAAAAGTAAAAAATAATTAATTTTATTGTAAAAAAGCGTGGGGTGCTTTGTATCATATTTTCATACTACCCCACGCTTTTTTACAATAAAATTAATTGTTTTTTACTTTTTTATAGTTCATTAAAGCGTGTTTTTTAGTTTTTTTAAATTATAATTTATTTTTGCTTTTTAGTCCTGGAGATCCTGGTCAGGATAATGGGACAAACTTATGGAATTATTGTATTGTCATCGGTCCTTGATAAGTGTGCTAAGTTTCAGTTCAATCTGAAGTTTTTTGCTTTTTTTTTAGTCCTGGAGATCCTGGTCAGGATAATGGGACAAACTTATGGAATTATTGTATTGTCATCGGTCCTTGATAAGTGTGCAAAGTTTCAGTTCAATCTGAAGTTTTTTGCTTTTTTTTTTAGTCCTGGAGATCCTGGTCAGGATAATGGGACAAACTTGTGGAATTATTGTATTGTCATCGGTCCTTGATAAGTGTGCAAAGTTTAAATTAAATCTGACCGTTCAAAGTTGATCAAAATCAAGTTCAAAGAAGTCGGTTACAAACTAACAAACAAGCAAGGAAGCCCGCATACAGGTGAAGCTAATCTAAGCGTGTTAAAAATAGGCCGTTGTTTTGAAATAGTAGATTGTATATCTAGTGGCGTAATGAGGTATATTTACTCACGAGTGACAACGGTGTGTTAAAACGAGCGATTTAGCGAGATTTAACAGTCACACGCGTCTTAATATCGTTACGCACGAAAGTATACTATCTGGTTATTTTTTGCCATATCCGCTATAAAATAGCTGCTTTTCACTTCATTTTCCAGTATTATTTCAAAAAATGTTGACAGTTCATTTGCGTCGCCAACTTGACATTTATAGCAGACCGGGAGTAGGTAAATAGCGGGCGGATCAGGGCGAATAAACATAAATCACTATGGAAACTGTTTATTTTCCACCCTAGCGTCTTTTGAAAACACTTTCAACACACCTGCCTGTTAACTGACCTATTCCATGCATACATACACGCATGTTAAGTAGCTGTTTTTAGTGGGTATGGCAAAAAATAACTAAGGTAATCAAATCATTTTAAAAATGAACTTTGAAAAGCATTCCTGTAATAAACTGCCGGTGCAATCCTACAAAAAAAAACAACTAACGAATTCAAGGTTGCTTTTGACTTACTTGACATGTGCTTCTTTTTTTCGAAAGAAAGAAAGAACTGAAGTGGTTATTTTATGAAATATATTTCAAAACCAAGATGAGGGTATTAATTATGTGAATGACACTAGAAAAACAGAGAAATGATTGGGAAAGGATCGCTGTGTCATCGCGTGGGAACATATTTTAGTCGATGACCACTTATTGTTGTCCCGAATATTTACATAGGTAATATATAATTATTAAATAGACAATCGCCAAACCACAAATAAATACTTTTCTTAACGTAATCAGTCGGCGAACATGCCATCGTGATGTTAATCGTCAAACAATTAAGATATACAAGGAAAAAATCAAAGACCACTGTCAGGACTTGAACCCGAAATTCCCAGTTTCCGGCTGGTTGAGTTACCTCTTACTCACACAGTGTCCCGAGAGTGGGATCTGTTCTCTTGCTATATATATAACCTATTTCAAGTCCTGACAGTGGTCTTTGATTTTTTCCTTGTATATCTTAATTGTTTGACGATTAACATTACGATGGCATGTTCGCCGACTTATTACGTTAAGAAAAGTATTTATTTGTGGTTTGGCGATTGTCTATTTAATAATTATTATATTATAACCACAAAAAACTCAACTCTCATTGTTGTATTTACATAGGTATTATTAACAAGTATTTGGAAAACAAATTAATACGCGATTAATTCAATGAAGATGGCCACATGAGAATTTCTTATTTTAAATAAACTTATTCTGATAAGTTTATTTTTTAAAATAATAAATCGTTACTGTGTTTGCCAATGAATTATATTTCCAAAGGATCCGAAACTGACAAAGAAGTGGTTGCATGCTTTCTCGTGCGCTTTTCTATGAAAACCAATGGATAAGTTAAGTAGTTATATTCCTGCTGCCATCTATATTACGTTTTTTTCTGCGGACAGCTCATAGTAGTGATGTACGAATACATCACTACATCACTACCTACAGACCTACTATGAACGCCCACAGATCGAGGTGGTTATGTAGCTGGCGTCCCTAGCGGTCAAGTTTAAGGCATTGAACGACGGGACCATTCCAACTCCAAAAATACAGACATATCGTATGACATATTCGTCTCCATGGTTACTTTTATGGTTTCACATCTAAAAATTAACCAACATGCATGATTGCATGATAAAGCGATATTAAAAAAAGGGTGTCGGTCTCGGGACCCCCGACAGATGTGAAACATCAAAGAAAACGTTATTGAACTCGGTGGTATTCTCTATGTAGTAGTATATATTTTTTCAAAAGCAGCAACTAACTGTTATGCTGACGTAATCCTATTTACTGCACTGTAACACACGCTGTTGTCTTCCCGTGCCCGAGCGCGCGGAAGCCGAGAGAGTGCCGCAGTGGTGGGGAGAACAGCAGCGAAGAAGCGGACCAAACATTTCGTTGAATATTTATTTCGTTGCATATTTCCCCTCACGCGGCTGTTCACAGCCCGACATAAGATGTTTCACATCACAAATAATTTTGGTGCAAGTTTGCCAGATGTCCGGATTTTTTCACGGTCGTGTCCGGTCAAATATATACAAGTTCGACCTGTCCGGCTTTTGTTAGGCTTTTTAGTGATGAACAAGAGACCGCACACCTTTAAAGGCCCGTTCCACGCTAATGACGAAAGCGCAAGGAATATAAGAAGGAATAAGGAGACATAGTAAAGGCTGTTCTAAGGCGCGTTTTGCCTGGGCTGTTAACAACAGCGATGTGAAACGCACCCGACGGTGACAATCGGGGCTACTCGGCTCAAATACGAACACGCATTTGCAATATGCCGGTAATAGATGCCTCAAACTTTACGAGTAAAAAGTCATTTGTAGTTCACAAGTGCGCTAACAGATGACACTAAAACTTAATATTATCAATGTATCATTAAGGTATTATATTCATTAAATTTAATTTTAATATATTTATGATTAAACTGTGCATAAAAAACTATATAAGTATTTTAAAATTAGAAAATCGGAAGTTTTCACTTCTGTCGTGTATTCATTAAAGCACACACCCACTTTTTTATTTAAGCACGTTTAAGGTTGGTCTCGCAAAAAACTGACTGTAAATTTCTATTTAAAATAGGTAGTTCGACTTTTAAGGCAAAATGTCCGGCTAAATATAACGATGAGTCTGGCTTTTCTATTTTTGGACCGGGCAACCCTAGGTGCAATAGAAGAAGACCTTCCGATTCCCACTCGTATTTTGTACCAAAATCAGACAATTGTCCTTTGAGACGAAGGGTTCGGGGCGATATTCGAATGTACCATGCACTCTCTTTAACCCTTTAACACCCAAAACGTTACAACAATAAATACAGAAGTAATTGCAGCTTTTGCACGTACGTTGTAAGGTAAATAAGCATAAAGCGCACAGTGTAACTGTTACAAAATAATGTTACAACATGTGAACGGAGTTGTATTGTTATGATAATGTTACGGTAATGATAGGGCATTAATGCAGAAGGGGGTGGTCTGTTGACAGCTGTTTTGCCAACATACAAGAACTTAACTAAACACATCTCATAGTTAAGGTGGTACCTCTCTGCACTGTGCATTGTGTACCGACGACCAGGTTTATAAACCTTTCCGATATTTTATTTTATTTGTTATTATCCTCTAGTTATTCACTTAACGTCAGTATAATAATTATGTTTAAAGTATGTACTAGTGTACTACCGACCTTAGACCAGTGGTTTTCAACTTTTCGCGTGACATAACAACTACTTCTTTCTTTTTCCGGAACATCCAATATTTCTCAAATGCCATATTTTGAGAAATATTGGATGTTCCGGAAATAGAAATATCAAAAATTCGACTGATGACCAGTCCTATACTTCCCACCTAGTAAATATTTGCAAAAAATAAACACTTTTTTTTTTTATTTTTTGACTAGGCCCAAATAACCTTAGCTGTTGGTGGTCTTTAAAACACAATTTAATCTTTATTCTTTGAAAAAAGCATGGCCCTCTTTTTTGTTTGGTGATCTACTGATGGCTAGCTTAATATAGCAAAAATCATGGTTACCTTGATTTACGTACAATTTTTATTTTTTTTAGTAAAATATTTTTTTTCTCGAAAACTATACATTTTAGAGAAAAAAAATATTTACATTTTTTTCATATTATAACATCTAGAATTCATTTATATTTTTTTTTATCTATGTTAATACGTGACATTGGGGACGTTTTTTTGAATATCTCAGGATCCACTGAACCGATTTGACTCAAAATCTAATCAGATCTAAGTTAAAGGCTGATAAACACAATAGAACAATCGGCATGCCCGTATGTTGTTCCGTTCTTAAGATATCGAAGGCGAAAAATTGACCACATACACACACACACACACACACACACATACACACACACATACAGACATCAGTCAGAAAATGATCTTAAACGATTGCTAGGGTCTCAAAACGTGAAAATCTGTTAAAATCTCGAAATATTGTTTTCGGACTGAATCCATTACTTCCCTACCATAGTAGAGGTGGGAAGTAAAAAAGTATAGTTGTTATGTGAAACAAAACACATATACCTATGTTAAGGTCTATGTTGACATAATCCAGGTGGCTGTGTGGTAAAGTACTACACTAACGACAGGTTCAAACGCCAGGCGCAGGTTCCGAAGGTCCCGAAGGCTTTTAATATTTTTTTTTAATAATGAAAATATAATATAGGTATTAAATGACAATTTTAAAATATAAAAAAATAAAATTATCTGCCTGTAGTCTGTACCCGTGATAGAGACATACCCATTTTTTTAAAGAACAGATTTGGATTATAGACGCTCGAAAACTGAGGTCATTAGCGTCTTTTTTTTTGTTCAGCTAATTTATCTTTATTGAAATTTAATGTGGCACTGGCAGAGCTGCGTATTAATATTATACATTAAATAAATGTCTGGATACAAGACAGCTACCAAACTGTCCCTCTCCAAAGATACCATTGCATGAAAGTATCTAAATAAACCGACAAGTATAGGTACTCTAATAAAGTAATGTATCTGAGATAATATATTTGAGTATCTAAGCAACTTAGATACCAGATACTTTTGAGAAATTCCTTCATTTTTGAATGCAGATATAGTATCTTCTTACAACAAAAGTATACCTAAGATATTTATCAAAGTATTTAAATTTTGAACATCTACTAAAGTACCTTGTCAAGTTTTGCGCCTAATTATCCCATTTTATTATTTTTGTCAATATAAATAATTTATGAACGGGAAAAGGAATTCCAGAAAAAAAATTATTGTGAACGTCCAATGAAATTTTATTTCTACAAAAGTCCCAGTTGTCTGTGAGACGCCGGCGCTGGTTTGTTGAAATAAAGAAAGACATTTTATTAACAGGGAATAAAATAATCCGATCTGGGGAAAACGAAAACTGTGCCCTCCGTCCCCAGCAGAGGGCACGTATAATCCACTAGCCTGTTATGTACTTGCATTCTGCAAGCGGCGTTGCTCGATTTTCTACGTTGTCTACACTCGACAGTGTGAAATGGGTTTACTGAAAAAAATTGTGTTTTTAAAGACCACCAACATCTAAGGTTATTTGGGCTTAGCACCAATTCATATTTTTAATTCATTATTATTTTTTTTTAATAATAAATTGAAAATCTAATTGACACTTTTACCAGCTCTCGGGCTAGAACCCGGGAACTGGGGACTTGTAATAGAGGAACCATAGCAACTCCATGTAAACAACAGCATTGCTACACGCTCGGCTGAACATTACACACAGCGATTTCACTCGCCAGAGAGTAAAGCGACAAGCGAGCTATCTATACGTGGCGAGTGGATCAGACAGTCTATTACATTAGGCGCCGCAGCGGTTCCTAATCTTTTTCAGCCGCGGACCCCCAAGGAAATCAAGCATAATGCCAAGGACCCCTGAGTGAAAAAAAAGTGCAATTTTCGGACATTATTATATTTTAGTATTCCTTCATTAAATTAAAAAACAAAAAACAAACTTTTTCGTAGAAAAACATTAATGAGAAGGTTGGTGCTGCTTTTTTGCAACTAATAATTACGAGATGTTTGGCGTAGGTAATTTATTAGTGTATTTGCCATATGGCACATACACTATTGGCGTCGGTCGGATGGCGGGACCTAGGGGTCGGACCAAAATTTCTCGACGTTTCATAGCCTCCTGAACACTTTGGCACCATTTTTGTAAATGTTTATATATATATGTATATATATATGTATATATATATGTATATATATATGTATATATATATATATTTATATATATATGTGTTAGCACGATAACTCTCGAAAGACTCAATCGATTCTAACGAAATTTGGTACACACGTTGGAATCCATCACCGCACGGAACCTATTTAAAATGGGCTCAATCGAACCATTTTAAGGGTGGGTTTTAGGGGTTGAAAAATGTTTTTGGGCCCAAAAATACCGAAAAAATTCTCAGAATTGTTTCAAAATTGAAATTTAACTTTTTAGTAAAGATCAAAATGTGCTGCTAAAATTTTAATTAAATCGGCCCGACAGGACCGGACTTACAAATTTTATGAAAACACTGGTTTGCGGATAGTGATTTACTTACTGAAGGGTGTATTTAATTTGGTACAGAGGTTGCATTGATAATAATATTGAAATGAAGAAAAAAAATATTATTTTAAGGGATGTATTAAGGGGTTAAATTTTTTATTTTCTCCAAAAACAAACTAAGTTTACATATTAAAGCCACAAAGCCTGTATTAGCAAATACACTATATTGTCGGCAGAGTTTTGGCACTGCGACCCGAGTTTTTTTATTTTTGTTAATGCTCTAAGTAAGATAGATGCGTATGGGACCGCGGACCACCAAACATATGCTCGCGGGCCCCCAGGGGTCCGCGGACCACAGATTAGGAAACAATGCATTAGGGCAAATAACATTGAGAACATTAACTACAATTTTGTAAAGCTGTAGGGGCCGTAAGATCCAATGTAAATATGTAGTAGTTGATATTGCGTTTTTGAAGCTATGCTTCTATAGGCGCCTTAGACGATTTCAGGTTTTTCGCTCGTTTTTACATACTGTCATCACTCATCGTAATATTGTCCATTACACATCTAGATATACAATCTTTTATTTCCTATGTTCGGTAAAACCGTTTCCACATATTGTATTTATTTATTTATTGTAGATTATAGACGCGTCGACATCTCAAGTCATTAGCGTCTTTCAACTACACTAAATAACAACTTAAAACTAAATAACATCACAAAACATCCATGAGTGCAGGAGGGATTCGAACCCACGACAGTCTAGACTAGAGGCTGCGGTACCAAGTACGCTATCCACTAGGCTTTACTGCCCTCTGCTCTAAGGTTAGCACTAGCATAAATATCTTTATATAACACATGCACGCTTTTAGTGTTTTTTCGTATCAATTTTGCGGACTTTAAATGGCCGTTTATTCACAAGTGACGTCATGATCCATTATGAAACGCTTTTCGATGAATAATGGAAAAACATTTGAAAAACCCGTTATCTAATGAACATTTTGTACCTCTTTTCGGTGTTATAAATGAAATATGGTTACTATGGTAACGAAGTGATTAAATATTGTATCGAGCCCAATGTTTTTATTATGAGATGTACTTCTGTCAGTGACATAAAATTATTCAATTAAAGTCTAAAACCATGCATGTGTTATATAAAGTATAGTGTGCAACACGTATGCTAAATATTTATGCGTCAGGCGCGATGTTTTCAGCACTCGTATTCGGTTCGCGATGCTCACTCGCCAAGGCTCGTGAGCGCTCTCCTACTACTCGTGCTGAAAACATCGCGCCTGACGCATAAAGATGTATTTAGCATACTAGTCACACAATATACAATTAAAAACCGTTTAAAATACTTTTTAATAAATGCTTGCCGACTGTTCTTTTTAATTATTGTATTTTATTATTGTATTAATCTGTATTACGTTTTGTATTTTTCCGACTTTCGCATCCACTTTGGCTACGCGAAGAAATAAACTATCTATCTATCTATCTATCTATCCATATTGTATAGCTATCTCTGTTCTGAGATAGGAACTCGAGAATTGACATTCAATAAATTGTGAATTACAGACGCTCGACAGTTGAGGTGATTGGCGTCTTCGCGATCAAGTGAGTCAGTGACTCGAGACGTCTAGTGTATCGACGCATGCCTACATAATGTGACGTACAAAATGTATGCCGCGGTTGTAAACATGAAATAACCAAACGTGGGGCGGAATTGGTCGAGCGCCGCGATATACGACGGCAGCATGGTGACGTAGCGGGGGCGGCGCAATACGTCCGACTGCGCATGACCGGATCAATAACAGACAACGTGTACGACCACCGGAGACAATTATTCCGTATTTCCGTCTGTGCAGCGGAGACTGTGTTTCATTCTCGCATCTTTCTCTCTTCAAGATTTACGTTTCGCCATATCTCTGTCCTTGTCACACACGGAGAGCACTGCACCGTGTGTTTTATTCTGTTTGATTGTTGCTTTCTTCGTCGGTTTGCATTGGCTTTTGTGTATATGCGCTAATTTTGAGATTATTGGACATGTTTTTTTTTTGCCAAACCCACTATAAAATAGCTGCTTTACATGCATGTATGTATACATGTAAAGTGACTCGACAGGCCTTTCTTCGCGCTCTCTCACACCCTGTAAATTTTTACTTCCCACCTCTACTATGGTAGGGAAGTAATGGATTTAGTCCGAAAAAAATATTTCGAGATTTTAACAGATATTCACGTTTTGAGACCCTAGCAATCGTTTAAGATCATTTTCGGACTGATATCTGTATGTGTGTGTGTATGTGGTCAATTTTTCGCCTTCGATATCGTAAAAACGGAACAAAATACGGCCATGCCGATTGTTCTATTGTGTTTATCAGCCTTTAACTTAGATCTGATTAGATTTTGAGTCAAATTGGTTCAGTGGATCCTGAGATATTAAAGAAAACGTTCTCAATGTAACGTATTAACATAGGTAAAAAAAAATATAAATGAATTCTAGATGTTATAATATGAAAAAAAAAATGTAAATATTTTTTTTCTCTAAAATGTACAGTTTTCGAGAAAAAAATATTTTACTAAAAAAAAAAAAAAAAAAAAAAAAAAAAAAAAAAAAAAAAAATAAAAAAAAAATAGGGCTTGAGAATAGCCGAGAGTGTAGCGGCGCTGTTGTTTACATGGCGTTGCTATGGTTCCTCTATTACAAGTCCCCAGTTCCCGAGTTCTAGCCCGAGAGCTGGTAAAAGTGTCAATTAGATTTTCAATTTATTATTAAAAAAAAAAAAAAATAATGAATTGAAAATATGAATTGGTGCTAGGCCCAAATAACCTTAGCTGTTGGTGGTCTTTAAAATACAATTTTACTAAAAAAAATAAAAATTGTACGTAATTATCAAGGTAACCATGATTTTTGCTATATTAAGCTAGCCATCAGTAGATCACCAAACAAAAAAGAGGACCATGCTTTTTTTCAAAGAATAAAAAAAGAGTGTTTATTTTTTGCAAATATTTACTAGGTGGGAAGTATAGGACTGGTCATCAGTCGAATTTTTTTTTACAAAATTCCTTTACGAATAGTTGATAATTGTGTTTTAAAGACCACCAATAGCTAAGGTTATTTGGGCCTAGCACCAATTCATATTTTCAGTTCATTATTTATTTTTTTTAATAATAATTTGAAAATCCAATTGACACCTTTACCAGCTCTCGGCCTAGAACCCGGGAACTGGGGACTTGTAATAGAAGAACCATTGCAACGCCATGTATTTTACGAATAGTCTTTATAATATTGTTGTCAAGTAGAAATATCGTGCTTTCGAAAAAAGCTGTGTGGTCTGTCTGTTTGTTTGAAGGTGTATACAAAAATTCAGCTACCTGCGAATTATTTCGCAGTGGAAATCTAAAATGATTGGGCTAGTATAGACGTCCAATCTATAGTTATGATTATGAATATAACGTCTCTGCTTTTAGATGAGTACTGACCTGGTCGATCGCTTCGATTGGACGTGACGTGACGCTCGACATGTATAACCGAACGGGAAAAAAACGAGTCTAATAAAGTTTCACTTTTTTGTAAAAAATTGAAAAAATGAATAGTTCTAGGCCTAATTGATAACCGCAGTTGTCGGTGGCCTTAAAAAAATAGTATAGAATCGACCTGTATATACAAAAATTCACAGATTTCGCAATCCTTGCAACCATCGAGGACATTGGAAATGATAACAGCATATATTATGAAACATAATTAACTGTTTATTATGCACACAATATTTATCAATGCACTGTTTAGTTTTGTCAGGAATAACCCTATTATTCTTCTGTTATATACGCGTTCACTTTTGCTTGATTACTTAACTTTTAAATGGATTTTTCTACAGTATTTATTAACATTTGCTCAAAAATAACACCGCAGATCGTCGCAAATACCTCTCAATTAACTAGACATGATATAAAACACATTTCGAAAAAATTGCACTTGTTCAATTTTGCATGATTGCTCCTCACTTGATCGCGACACCGTTGTCTTTTGGCCTTGAACGAAAACTCGTAACTCTGTCCCCATATACGAACATAAACATTTCCAATGTTAAAAGACAACAGAGAACTGTCAGCGCTTTGATGATCGCTTATAAGGTTTATTACAGTCCATTATTGCTATTTGCTTTCTCTCAAAGACTTCGAAAGATATAATATATAATTAATTTCTAAACGCGAACTAGTTATAAGTAGTATCGAGAGTATAAAAACAAAATGTCAATTATAAACATGTGACAAACGTGAAAACATGTCAGACACTTTCCGCAAAGTATCGAATTTCCTTGTTTCAGGGCTCCGCACTTTTGTGTACAGTCAGGGACTATACTTCGGTTTGACGTATAGAGATGTATAGAGGGGTAAAATGATGCAAGACGAAAAATGCCTCATACAAAAAAAAAGTGTGTGTCAGCTCCGACGCACGACTGGAGTTTACTCCTTAAGTACGATTGTCTTTGACTATGCAGTAGGCAAACATACATACTTACATGCGTCAGCTGTCCCGCAGCATACCCTGTACACGTCGGCTGTATACAAGTATACACATACATTGAAAGGTGCGCAAGGTACGTTGCGCAGAAAAACGTAAGTAACGCTTTTTAGTTAACGCTTGTATAAATTTTACTCCTCATAAAATTTCCATACCGGGCGTCTTATATATGAAAATCGATTCTTAAGGAGTAAACTCCAAAAAGTCATGGGGGCGTGTACTTACATTAGGGTGGGTCAAAAAAATCAATTATTTTTTTTTACAAGTGCCACGGAAAAATGGGTTGCTAGACATCTTAAAAAAATTCTCACCAAATATGAGCTCTTAATTTTAATAGGAAGATCCTCCGCATCACAGTTTTTTATTTTTTTCTCAGTCCAATAGAAAAAAATTCATACCTCATCATTAATTGATTGTACCGAAAAATGTTTTTTAAGAATTTTGTAGGAAATTTAATGCTCTACAAAAAAGGTATCTTATATATTTTTCGCAAACCTCACCATTTAAAAGATATTGAAGATTTATAATAGTCATTTATTGTCGAGTTATAAAATTCACAAACAAAAATGAAATTTGTCTTAAAATAATCAAACTTAAATCTTCAATATCTTTCAAATGGTGAGGTTTGCGGAAAAAATATAAGATACATTTTTTGTAGAGCATTAAATTTTCTACAAAATTCTCATAAAACATTTTTCTGTACAATCAATTAATGATGAGGTATGAATTTTTTTCTGTTGGACTGAGAAAAAAATAAAAAACTGTGATGCGGAGGATCTTCCTATTAAAATTAAGAGCTCATATTTGGTGAGAATTTTTTTAAGGTGTCTAGCAACTTATTTTTCCGTGTCACTTGTAAAAAAAAAAATAATTGATATTTTTGACCCACCTAACTTACATACTGTCATCACTCGTCGTAATATAGCCCATTACACATCTATTAAGCAACCATTGATATTTTCATTCTGAACGAATCAGTTTTTATAGAATGTATTTTGTATGCACTTAACATTCTGTCGTACATTCTGTATGTACTTATATAATATTATGACGTGCAGTTGTTGTATAACATATGGTACCTGTAACTACTTGGCTGACTCGACTTGTCGGCAACAAAACTGATAAAAAGAAGGCAACTTTGCCGTGTTGATGTCATTTTAACACCGGTCGACATACAAACATGCCGAACATCTATAAAGCTTCGTTTAAACTCGGTGCATCCTAACATTAAACTGGCAAGGATACTCTAGACTCTAGTCACCAGATCTGTAAGAAGTAAGTAAGAATCGACCAGAATTCAGCTTTTCCCAAACTTTTTTTGTCCTGGCCCTGTTATTTTTATGCCTCCCCTTCGTGACCTATACTAATTTTAACATTGGAAATGTTTATGTTCGTATATGGGGGCAGAGTTACGAGTTTTCGTTCAAGGCCAAAAGACAACGGTGTCGCGATCAAGTGAGGAGCAATCATGCAAAATTGAACAAGTGCAATTTTTTCGAAATGTGTTTTATATCATGTCTAGTTAATTGAGAGGTATTTGCGACAATCTGCGGTGTTATTTTTGAGCAAATGTTAATAAATACTGTAGAAAAATCCATTTAAAAGTTAAGTAATCAAGCAAAAGTGAACGCGTATATAACAGAAGAATAATAGGGTTATTCCTGACAAAACTAAACAGTGCATTGATAAATATTGTGTGTATAATAAACAGTTAATTATGTTTCATATATGCTGTTATCATTTCCAATGTCCTCGATGGTTGCAAGGATTGCGAAATCTGTGAATTTTTTTAACTATCTTACACATTTGATTGTCCCCATAGAAGCTGTATAGGTACCTACCTATAATATAATTAAAGCGTACTTTATTTTCGTGGCCCGGTGCCGGGTCGTGACCCACCAAGTGGGAAACGCTGGACTAGATCACTAAGCATCGACCAGAATACAGATCACTAAGAGTCGACCTAAATTATTAAGAATCGACCAGATCACTAAGAATCGACCTACCCCCCAGGGGGGACATAAGAATGTGGTTGCTATTGCAAATTGCATTCTAATGTAATTAGCGCTCCCAGGGACCCGAGCTCGTACCAGTCGGTTTGTGTATGCCGGCTGGCGGATTCTAATACACAAATGGATTATTTGTTGTGTTGAAGACGCTAATGACCTGAGTTGTCGACGCGTCTATAATCTACAATTAATTAATTAAGAATCGATCTAGATCATTGAGAATCGACCTGCAGATCATTGAGAATCGACTAGATCACAGAATCGACCTAGATCATTAAAAATCTACAAGATCACTAAGAATCGACCAGATCATTGAGAATCGACAAGATTATTAAGAATCGACCGAAAAGGAACCAACTATCCAAATTTCAAGTTTCTAGCTTCAGCGATTTGGCCTGGGCGTTGATTAGTCAAAAAAACCCTACATATCCCCGTTTGAACCCCTTAGGGGTTGGATTTATTTCTAAAAACGATTTATTCATGTATTGCCATCGGGAATACATATGTGTACAAAATTTCAAATCGATCGGATACGTGGAAGTCGTTCAAAATTGACCTAAACAAACAAACAAACTAACATACATTGCAATTTGCAAGTTAAAATATAAAAGCTTGAAAAATGAAAGTCGCTCTTGTCGCATCGGTGTACAGGTAGCCTTAAGTGTCAAGTAACCAGTTGTATGTTGTCAGTACACTTTCATAGAATATAATATGCTTGTCATCGGGTAGTCAGCCTTCCCGTAAATGCAGTACTGTATCCATTCTCCCGAAGGACTATTTCTCTTGCATTGCTAGACATGCTACTATAGCAGTCTCATGCAGTCAAACTATGCCATTCACTGATCTATCTATCTATCTATCCCCGATCCACGTACTTATTTTATATATTTATACAAAAATACAAATATACAGAATGTTCTATAATCTATGACACTCGGTCAAAATTATTAAATTAACGCGCCACTCGATTTTTCGGTTATATTTTTGAAGTGAAAACTTCCTTAGGCGCGTTAGGCTGCACTTTTTTCCTGTGTAGTTAAAAAAAGGGAACCGTTCGCAATAAATGTGACGCGGCTGACATAGCTATATCGTAAAAACGGCACGCAGTACACTTGCATTCATAGCGCAGTTGGTTATGTCTTTGCGTTCTATGCATAAGAACCTGGGTTCGAGACAGCTGATGGCAGCGTAGAATTTTTGGCGTTTTTTTTTCTAAATTTTACATGATATTTATTTATATATTTTTTTATTTTTGTTATAGTCTTTCTTGGACAGTAATTATAATTTTTTTGAAACCAAGGTGGAATTAATTAAAAATACGATTTTAGTATTTTAGTAATAAATTATTTTTACTTCATAAATGCGCTATTATAATAGATGACACCAAAAATTAGAAAATCTGAAGTTTTCACTTCTGTCGTAAGCACACACCCATTTTTTTATGATCAAGAATTGAACTAGAAGCATTTTTTGACGAACTACGTCTTTCCCGGCGGTATAAGGATCTTGAGGCAGTTAACTCAAAAAAACAAAAGACCTTAAGATATTGACACAAGACCTTATTTATTAGGTCAAAAAACAAAGGACCTTGAGGTAAAAATTCAATCATATTCAGTGGATATTGCATTTTAATTTTCTCAAATGTATTAATGTTTTCCACGACTAACCAAGTAACCAAAACCCGCATCGTAAGTTAAATTCACTGTATAAATATTAGTACCTATAAAATTTCTTCATTTCATATTACAGACACACGAAAAAAAATTAAATTTGATAATTATTTTAATAGGCTTTTAAATTTACAACAAAAGGTCTTAACGAATATATTTGTGCACACAAATGCGGCTCTGGTATTTTTAAAATGGGTTCGTTGTTTTCGTCCACGAAATCTGAATACACCATGCTGAATTCTTTTTTCATTTTAAAGTGTTTGGCTATTTTGGCCGTATAGAAATTCGTAGCAACCGTATAAACCAATCGGTAACCGCAATCAATTCCCAATTTGATCGAATCTTCGAACAATTTCTTGCCAAGTCCGCACTGTCTGGCGGCCGGCACCACGGATAAATAAGTAATTTCGTAGCTCATATTAATTCCGTATCTGTCGTAAAAGTCCGGAGCTCGCTCCAAATGTGAATAGAACTGCAAAAGTTTTCTCAGTTGAGATTTTGAATCTAAACAAGACGCGAGCTCATCTCGTTCGTTTGCCTCGTGCGCCGTTCGCTTAGCATTGATCACAGCGCCCATTATTGAGTCGTCGCATTTGGACCTTGCTATCAACGTCATACCTACAAAAAAACAGACAAAACTCCTCGTCATAAATTAAAAAAAAACATTTTTAAACAGCACCGCCTGGGATTCATAACAGTCTGATGGAAAGGTCATTACATCAAGCGGACCTCCACCTCTTAAGGTGCGTGCAGTACGCAGCTGGGATTCTAGATGGTAGCATGTATGGAAGATGGTGGCTGTAATTATAAGCGCTTATAGGTTTGCACAACGAAGCTTTGATACTAGCATTGATACAAGCTTAAATCGCGTTTGAAATGTCAGATAGCGAAGACGAATATTTGTGTTCTTCTGCTACAAAGTGGTATATTTTAAATATAAATTTGGGTAGGAGCTATTATGTCCACCCTATTAATAAAAAACGATCTAAACATGGCGAATTTCATCATTTATACCAAGAATTAAAATTTTACCCAAACCGGTTTTTTGAATATTTACGTATGGAACCTAACACTTTTAAATACGTCTTAGAAAAAACTCAAAACAAATTAAATAAAAATTGGCAAAATTTCACTTATTAAACTAGTCACATCCATTGCGAAACTTGTAACGGCCATTTGACAGTTGTCACACGTTGATTGTAGTAGTCAGCGCGCTGAAAGTATGGTGAGATACATTCTTGTATCTACCAGCTCAATTGTAACAGCGCTTATACCTGCTACACTCACTAGTGCGGCGCGTAGTTTTGCACGAGTGTAACACTAGCACCGTGTCAGTGCTCTTCGTGTAGGCCATTACTTTGTCATGCTGCACTTTATTTACACGACCTCCTTGTGACGACGGTTGTAAAAGTGTAACACTGGAGGTCACACTAGCATATCCCACCGGCGCCCAGCCGTACACGATACATTGCGCTCTACACTGGCCAGTCAAACACGGTTCTTGGTGAAAGTTTACAGCGGCTTAGTGTAACAAAGCGTAACCAGCTGAAAACGCTTTTAGAAGTTATCAATGGTAAATGCATTGCAAACTTGAGTTAAAATGAAAAAAATACCTTGGTCAATGTCCGACTCGACGTAACGCTTTTCGTAACAACTCAATTCGTCATGATTTAAACCCATGCTGCTCATAGTCGGTTCATCCGAGAAGAACGACGCTCTGACCGCGTCTAAAACACATGATTTCTCTTCCATCGTCGCGAGTTTTACGTAAAATGGTGGAACTTTTGGAACACTGTCTTTCTTTTTTTTGAAAAACGAAAATAAATTTCGAGTTTGATATATTTGTAGAGTTTTTGAACGATCACATGTTAACCGAGTTGCAAATAACGTAAATTTCATGTTAAATCCGCCATAAAATATAATAAAATAAAATACAAATTTTGAAAACGTCAGTTATATGATTTGTTTTGTTAATTTTATGTAACCATGGTGTTGTATCTTTCTATACTATCTAGGAAACCCACTGATCTCTATACTTACTAACTGGATAGCTGATGCATACGAAAAAATAAAAAACTCGGGTCGCAGTGCCAAAACCCTGCCGACAATATATAGTGTATTTGCTAATAAAAAGGCCTTGTGGCTTTATTATGTGAACTTAAGTTTGTTTTTAGACAAAATGAAAAATTTAACCCCTTAATACATCCCTTAAAATAATATTTTTTTTCCTAATTTCAATATTATTATCTATGCAACCTCTGTACCAAATTAAATACACCCGTCAGCAAATAAATCACTATCCGTAAACTAGTGTTTTCATAAAATTTGTAAGTCCGGTCCTGTCGGGCCGATTTTGTTAAAATATTAGCAACACATTTTAATCTCTACTAAAGGGTTAAATTCCAATTTTGAAACAATTCTGAGATTTTTTTCGGTATTTTTGGGCTCAAAAACTTTTTTCAACCCTTAAAAACTACCCTTAAAATAGTCCGATTGGGCCCATTTTAAATAGGTTCCGTGCGGTGATGGATTCCAACGTGTCTACCAAATTTCGTTCAAATCAATTAAGTCTTTCGAGAGTTATGCCTCGAACACACATATATATATATATATAAACATTTCCAAAAATGGTGCCAAATTGTTCAGGAGGCTATGAAACGTCGAGAAATTTTGTTCCGACCCCTAGGTCCCGCCATCCGACCGACGCCAATAGTGTATGTGCCATATGGCAAATACACTAAAAACATTGAACCAATCATAAGAGTTAAGGCCGGGCCTGCTGTAATAAAAACAGAAAAACTATTGCCCATTACGGGACTAGAAGCAATAATCTTGAAGCGTTTCCGTTCACAAGTTCGTTGTTTAGGTGGATTTTTCAGCAGACGACATACAAAAACTTTGAGACCTCTTCAAAACAGCGAGCCAACTTGAACAGTTCACGTTAAGTTGGCGTTCGACAGCTTTTATTCAGTTGGTAAACTTGACACGGTATTAACTTGTTAAGGTAAAATGAACGTTTCGAGTTTAAGGGTGGCACCCAATTGAAAAGTGTTCGAAGAATTTTATTATTTTCTACCCAGCTTAGTGTATTCGTGTGTCGAATACAGTTTTAACAACTTTAAATCTGTTTTTTTATATTTTACTTAAAGCTGTAATATTTTAGAGTGGACTGCATATTGCAGAAATTTCGTACAAAATGTATCATTATTTGTCGTTTCTAACCAAACATTTTAGACATATTTTATTCTTTTTACCCGACTGCGCCAGAAGGAAGGTAATGTTTTTCGAGTGTATGTATGTATGTATATTTCTTTATCACGCTCTGTAGCCTAAACGGCTTGACGGATTTTGAAAAATGAGGTGTCATTAGATTCGTCAATCCCCAGAGTGACATAGGGTATATGATGTCACGGAAAATTCAATATGGCGGACGCTAGACGCCATTTTGTCAGAATGCAAAAGTAATTTTCCTTCTAAATACATTGATATAGGTACCAAAATCAAAACAAAAGAAAAGTTTCGTTGACATTTCAGATAGGGTACATGACGTCACGGAAAATTCAATATGGCGGGCGCTAGACGCCATTTTGTCAGTACGCAAAAAATCGGTAAAACCTTGTGTGTGGGGTATCTAATGAAAAGGCTTGATGAGTAGATTCAACTAAAAGGAAGGAAATAAAAAATTTATTAAAAAACAAAAAACCCGACTGCGTAAAAATCGAACATAAAAGATGGAAACAAGATCAAATGATAACATGCAGTCGGAGTGTAACGGTTCTGTCCTTCGTTAGTCTTTGAACGTAGTGTCTCGGTCTGTGAGCGAATACTAACTACTGACTCGACCGTTACAATTGGCGACCGTGACAGGACGGTAAACGACTAACGAGGGACAGAACCGTTACACTCCGACTGCATGTTATCATTTGATCTTGTTTCCATCTTTTATGTTTGATTTTTACGCAGTCGGTGTTTTTGTTTTTTTAATAATTCTTTTTTATTACACTTGCATAGAAAATTTAATTTTCGAGCACTGGGTGGAGTCCCCAGGTCCGGATTTAACGTTGGCGCCGCTCCAAGCCCAAAAATGTTGCCGCTTCAGTTCTTCTTTTAAAAATTTGATACAATTTTGATTTTAAGTATTTTCTTTCAAAATTCTAAAAATTTGCCGCTTCTAAAAATGTATGCCGCTCTAAATCCGGACTTGGTGTGCCTTGGCCAAAATCTGGCACTGGGCGTCCCGTAACTAGCCGATTACGAGAGACTCATACTTTTTCGTTTACTCTACCGAACTAGGCCGCAAAATGACACTTTATTGTACTGTTTTTATTTTACCCAACGAAAGTGGAAAAAAGCTGTCGAAAAATTCTACTTTATCGACCGATGATTTTGAATATAGGTACATTTTTATTAAGCGTCTATTTCTCTCAAATTAAATGTACTGAGTAACAAAAAAATATAGTATGCAACTTGTCCGCGAAGTATAGCGAATCAGACAGTCACGATTTTACGGCACAAACCTTATAGGCATATGTCACAACATAGGTCAGTAAATCGCCGTTTTGAGGACACGTTGTATAAATTTTAATTGGATAAATGCTGTTCTACTGTATAAACACAGTACGAACAGTGGCGGCGTTAGAGGGTGGACCATGGTCCACCTTAAACTGTCTTGACCCACCCTGGAATAATTCCCAATCTCTAGTTTATCTTTTAAATACGTTTTTAACCTTCGAAATTTCAACAATTTTTCTTGTAATTTCTATAGCAACTAATCTGGGTTAAAATTTTGACAAGCACTGTTTTGGGAACAAAATATATTATTGGCCCAGCTTCAAAACACCATGCCCATGTCTGGCCCACCCTAACAAAAAAAGGGAGTGGGTCTCGGGACTCCCGACAGATGTGAAACATAAAAAAAACGTTATTGAACTCGGTGGTATTCTCTATGTAGTAGGTAGTATATATTTTTTCAAAAGCAGCAACTAACTGTTATGCTGACGTAATACTATATACTGCTCTGTAACACACGCGGCTGCGGCGTTTGAGCACGCCTGAGCCAGAAACGCAACTAAATACACAGCGAAGTATCCATATTACATACCTAAACGTGTATACATATACTTTTGCTTTACAGTACGTTCGTATGTATACTCTTTCTCTCTCTTCCCGTGCCCGAGCGCGCGGAAGCCGAGAGAGAGAGAGAGAGTGCCGCAGTGGTGGGGAGAACAGCAGCGAAGGAGCGGACCAAACATTTCGTTGCATATTTATTTCGTCGCATATTTCCCCTCACGCGGGCCCAGTGGCGGCTTCTCCTATGAGGCAGTGCCTCACCAATAATTTTGCAAATTAAATAAATTACAAATTTATATTATTTTACTATTTGCATAAATATATCCATTATAATTAATATTTGGCTTCATAGAAATCAGTAAAATATGGGCCTGCCGTCAATCTTAACGCGCTTCGCTAGAAATATCATCCATCCCATTTCTGCATGCGGTCGTATATGGTTAGAGGCTCGCCTCGCGCTTCCTTGTCGAGCGTATTAGTAATGTGAGTAATGCGGTGTTTATGATACCGTAATAGTCCAGTCGAATCTAGCTTTAAGTAGCGCATAAAAACATTCTTTTGAGGCAAGCCTCTACGTAAATTTAATGCGACATTTAATGTGTGTTATTATAGTTTTCGGTAAATACTTTTGTGGTTTTTCGTACTGATTTTTGTTTTGCTTTTTTTTCCAACAGTGGGCAGTGATTTTTCTAAAATATTAAATTACTTTTATTACTTATTAGTTAAAATTTTTTTCAACTGTGCCTAACCACTTTCAAATACCACGAGCCGCCACTGCACGCGGCTGTTCACAGCCCGACATAAGATGTTTCACATCAAAAATTCTAGCGCCGCCACTGAGTACGAAGTCCGTTATGGTGAATATCTCCTGTATACGCTGTCGATATAATTTCTGCATAAAGTGCGGAGAGATATATATTATGGCTCCCATTCAGCGTGTTTTCCGTGCGGATAGAAAAACGGGAAAAGTAAGCTGTGTTGATAACGCCGCGACATTATCAGTCAGACAGTGATGCAAGCAGTGACTTGGAGCGTGTGTTAAAGCGAGACGGAAACAGACAATCGCATCAGGCGAGTACAGAGAGAGTTCCACTCGAGTTTTCTAATTAAGTCACCCAGCCAACTCTTAACTAGTTAATATTTCTCTCAAAGAGGCCTCGCTGCGGATTTTGACATCACGTCCGTCCGTCTTCGTCGTCTCTCTCGCACTCGCCGGTCGACGCGCAGGCCGTCTCTCTCGTCGCGCAGGTCGTTAATCGCGATATAAATGGCCGCTCTCTGTCTCTTTATCTCTCTCTCTCTCTCCTCGCACGCCAGAAACTCCCGGGACCAATCATCATGTGCTTTCTCTCTGTCTCCTGAACGCGAAACAACAGACTGTCGTGTGACACTCCAAATGTGCTCTCACACTTACGGCCCCCGCCGGCAAACGGAGGACAGTGGCGTGTCGAAAAATTTACACCGACGCACGTCGAAATTTAAGTCGAAATGTAATCGTCTATACTAGGGGTGTCTAAGATAAGCGTTAAATGCATGGGAATTTCCTAAACGGTAAGAGATAGGAGATTTGGTTAAATTTGGTTAAAATGTGCAGAGATTTGAAATCTTCATAAAAAAGTGCCTTAAATAAAGTGAAAATATTTTTTTTCTAGCTTACTCCATAAGCGAGTTATAAATAAAAAAATTCGACTGATGACCAGTCCTATACTTCCCACCTAGTAAATATTTGCAAAAAATAAACACTCCTTTTTTTTATTCTTTGACTAGCCCCAAATAACCTTAGCTGTTGGTGGTCTTTAAAACACAATTTAATTTTTATTCTTTGAAAAAAGCATGGTCCTCTTTTTTGTTTGGTGATCTACTGATGGCTAGCTTAATATAGCAAAAATCATGTTACCTTGATTTACGTACAATTTTTATTTTTTTTTAGTAAAATATTTTTTTTCTCGAAAACTATACATTTTAGAGAGAAAAAATATTTACATTTTTTTCATATTATAACATCTAGAATTCATTTATATTTTTTTTACCTATGTTAATACGTGACATTGAGAACGTTTTTTTGAATATCTCAGGATCCACTGAACCGATTTGACTCAAAATCTAATCAGATCTAAGTTAAAGGCTGATAAACACAATAGAACAATCGGCATGGCCGTATGTTGTTCCGTTCTTAAGATATCGAAGGCGAAAAATTGACCACACACACACACACATACACACACACACATACACACACACACACACACACACAGACACAGACATCAGTCAGAAAATGATTTTAAACGATTGCTAGGGTCTCAAAACGTGAAAATCTGTTAAAATCTCGAAATATTTTTTTCGGACTGAATCCATTACTTCCCTACCATATAGTAGAGGTGGGAAGTAAAAAAAGGGTGTGGGTCTCGGGATCCCCGACAGATGTGAAACATCAAAGAAAACGTTATTGAACTCGGTGGTATTCTCTATGTAAGTAGTATATATTTTTTTTACCATAAATATTTTTTTTACCATAAAATTTTAATGTATTCATTATCATCGCATGCAACAATTGAAACTGTAGAATTTTCTGTTTCATTTTCTAGCATAGTAACAATTGGCACCCACTGTAAGATTAAGACAGAGCCTCGCCTCGTATCATATTTATACGCACTCTCAAAAGCAGCAACTAATTGTTATGCTGACGTAATCCTATATATTGCACTGTAACACCGCGTGTGCTACAGTGCACGCCTGAGCCAGTGCCGCAGTGGTGGGGAGAACAGCAGCGAAGGAGCGGACCAAACATTTCGTTGTATATTTCCCCTCACGCGGCTGTTCACAGCCCGACATAAGATGTTTCACATCAAAAATCGGCCCCTAACACACCAATCGACTTGCAGGGTCCCTACAGATTGAATCCAGCAGATTGTATGCCACTGGCAGCGTATCGTAGCATACCACCGCGCCATATCGTCTCATACCACGGCTACGGCGACTTCTCTGAACTCAACAACTACACAACAACAGCACCGTGACGCCATAAAACAAGTTAACGATATTCTCAGGTCTCGGTTTGCCAGCATTGAAGGTATCGTGGCGTGTTGTTGTGTGCCTACGCCGTAGGTATATGTAGCAGAGCTTTATTCATCGCTCCGTAGCCCTGCCTTGCGTAGCGCAAAAGCATCACAATAATAATAATGTTTATTAATACAAGGCCTAAGTTTGTTTTGCACGCTTCGACACCTCCACTGTGCCGTTTTAAGGGAGTCGTCGCACAAAATTAATACGTCGGGCAGTTCACGTAAATTCAACAGATTAATTACTTGGTCGTCGCTTTATAAGAAGAAATCGTCTTGACGTTTTCATGATGCTACGGTTTTTTTGGGTTTAGTAGCAATCTATGTTTTTTATTAACTTCCCATTGGAAGTTATTGTAATGGATCCGAGAATCGAAATCAAAATTTATAACAAATTTTTGTTTCAAGGTCACTACACTATTTTTAGAAAGATGTCTCTCTCTGTGTGTGTAGTGTGTACGTATGTACGTACGTACGTATGTGTCAATTTCTTTATAAGACGAAATCTCGAGAATGAGAAATGATATCGACTACGTTAGAGTGCCAATCGACGCGTATTAATGTAAATATGATCTGAAAGAAATTTTTTCAAAATCGGTTCAGCCGTTCTTTTTTCTTAACCAAATAGACTCCAAAAAAGTAGATTTTACACAATATCTCGCGAATAAAAAATTATATCGACTCCGTAAGGGTGTCAATCGAGGCGCGTTAACGTCATTTTGATCCAACATAAATTTTATAAAAATTGGATCAGCCGTTTTTTTTTTTTTTTTATTATTGTTAAAAATAAATAATAATTATGTTTTAATGATTAAAATAATTACTTTTGTGTGTAATATCTAATTTCATTATTATTATTAAATATTTATCGTCGTGTGGACCTCAAGGGTCGCACTTTAGTCCTAATAAACGCCCCACCTCACGGCTTGTTTATTATTATTTTAAGGGTTCCGTACCTCAAAAGGAAAAACGGATCCCTTATTATAGGATCACTCGTTTGTCGGTCCGTCCGTATGTCTGTTATAGTCGAATTTCTCTGAACTAAATAGACGCTATAAAATAGCTACTTTAAAAATGACATTTTGACAGGCCGGTGTGCGGGAACGTATCTTTCCCACACATTTAAGTTTATTCGCCCTGATCCGCCCGCTTTTACATACTCCTGTGCGTGCCTCGGCCTACTATAGGAGTGAAGTTGGCGACACAAATGAACTGTCAAAATTTTTTGAAAACAGTGAACATGAAGTGAAAAGTAGATATTTTGTAGTGGGTATGGCAAAAAATACCGTCAGTAACATTACGCCTCTAGATTAACATCAATCTACTATTTTTAACCGACTTCAAAAAAGGAGGTGGTTTTCAATTCGATTGTATTTTTTTTATGTTTGTTACTTCAGAACTCCGTCACTTATAAACCGATTTGGAAAATTCTTTTTTTATTTGAAAGGATATAGTTTCAGATTGGTCCCATAGAAATTTTATCAAAATCGGTTCAGTAGTTCGGCTGATTTTAATAAAGTGAATAACGGCGTGTGATTCCTTAAGGTAAATGTCACTTTTTGACACATCAGACAGCGTAAGAAAGTCGGACTAATAAAAGTGAGTAACGGCGTGTGATTCCTTTAAGGTAAATGTCACTTTTTGACAGTAAAAAGTAAAAAATAAAAAACAAAAACAAAAACAAAAAAATAAACCTCCTTCAAAAAGTCACTAAAAAGAGGAAAATAATAAAATTTTGAGGTCTGCGCCAATTTAATAAAATATGAAGTCGGTTAAAAAGTATATAGTATAGTGATTAATATCTACTTTTTAACCGACTTCATATTTTATTAAATTGGCGCAGACCTCAAAATTTCATTATTTTTCTCTTTGGCTTTTTAACGGAGGTTTTTTTTTGTTAAAAAGTTTTTTATTTTATAAATTTCTTTGCCAATAACAGTCTGGATAAGAAAGTGAATAATATATATAAATATAGTAGCATAAGTTTAAAAAACGTTTTTTTCAATATTTTCTCTAAACCCATCATTAAAAATACCTGCGTGTATATTTTAACACCTCACAATTAAGGCCATAAGAATTAAAAAAAGAAAAGAAAAAAGAAATACAACCACTCTTATAAGGTGTGAAGCAAAAAAACAGTAAATGCCTACAATAATGAATTCATGCCATCTAACCGTTTATTATGTTCTATTATGTTATTTTAAAAACAACACCAGAGAGAAAAGAGGGATTCGAACCCAGTGACAGTCATTATATTATTAAGTAAGAAGGTTGCTCAACACACAATTCCTGTCATATCTCGGTCGTACAGAAGAACTGCCGTAATTTGATACGGTTTTATTGAACCAGAGTAGGTCTTACAGTGTAGCACGGCTGACATTTCATCCCAGCGCTGTATAACGGGCGTTCACTAAAATCTTTCATTCGTACACTCATGGATTGATATAGCCAACATATCAATACAAAGCGGTCCAATATTATTATTATTGTAGATTATAGACACGTCGACAACTCAGGTCATTAGCATCTTCAACACAACAATAATGAATAATCTATTTCGGCATACACAAACCGACTGGTACGAGCTCGGGCTCCTGGGAACGCCAATTCCCAAAGAACAATAGACCGGCAGCTTTTTCGGTATTGTCAAAACTCTCTATAATAAAAATCTATCTATAAAGTAAACACATAGTTGAAAGTTTAGCTGTCCACAAGAGTAGATACTAATTACATAAAAAATAACTAAGTAGTTTAAATAATTAAGTATTATCTTTTTAAAAAATAAATAAAACAAAGGTTTAGACACTTTTAACCTCAATAATTTTATTCGTGTATATGTACCTACATTTCAAGAGCTAAGCTCTCATCTTCAACACATACTAAACACACAGTATGTGCTGAAGATGAGAGCTTATAGCTCTTGAAATGTAGGTACATACATACACGAATAAAATTATTGAGGTTAGAAGTGCCTAAGCCTTCGTTTTATTTTATATCTTTTTTGACGTGAAAAACGTCTAATGTCTAAGTGTGCAAGCTTTCACGGCCGGCATTGTTCCAAGTCTTCATGGTTTCCGGGCTTGTAGGCCGTGGTCCGGTGGTATTTCTACCTGAAGTTTCGTCTACAACTGCGGTAGACATTCTCAAAGGCGATGTGGCAGCGGTCAAAGTGTCCTCCTTGGCGGCTCACAGGTCAGTGTGACACTGACCTGTGAGCCGCCAAGGAGGACACTTCGACCGCTGCCACATCGCCTTTGAGTCTGATACTGGGGTGGCATTTTAGAAATATTAGCTGTAACGGAAACTGGGAAAGTGGTTGACATGTATATAACTATGTCAAGGTGTCAGATGTAGTAAGCCGATGTGGTTATGTGGTAAAGTATGGGTCTGCCGGCAAGTGCAAACGCCAAGTCCGGATCCGAATCCCGAATGCTTTAAGCTTTTAATATTTTTTTAATATAATAATAGTATATTGTGTAACTAGTGTGCTAAATACATCTTTATACGTCAGGCGCGATATTTTGAGCACAAGTAGTAGGCGAGCACACACGAACCTTGCTGAAAACATCGCGCCTGACGCATAAAGATTTAGCACACGCGTTGCACACTATACTTTATATAACACATGCATGGTTTTAGAATTTAATTGAATTTAAAAAACATTTACATAATGGTTCATTATGTAACTAGTTACATAATGAACCATGAAAAGCGTTACATAATGGTCACTAGTTAATAAACGGCTATTTAAGGTTCGCAAAACAGATACGAAAAAACACTAAAAGCGTGCATGTGTTATATAAAAATATATAGGTATTGGATAATAATTTAAAAACAATTTAAAAAAATAAAATTACAATTATTCTTATATTTACGAACAATTTATTTTATAATATAAATAAAAATGAATGTATTATTACAATTATTTGTGTTTTAAATATCTGACATGCCCATTTTTCTAGACACTTTGTATAACGTTCTTGAGAACAAAATCTAAAGTTCCTCGGATCTCTAAAAAAAAGTTTCAAAATATAAAGAATGGCGTATACTATGCAATGCAGGGTACGGAGAAAATACAGGAGTATTATATAATACGCCACGCAGAGATCTAGAGAGAGATCTCTGACGTACCCCATATGGTCAATGGCGCCATTGTCGACAGAATATCAAATTACTTCCGCGTCATTCCTAGATTTAAAACGGGACGCTATTTCCGTTTCATAGATTCTATTATTTCATATTTAATTTTCATATTATTCTATTAATTTTATCGATTGTGTACGAACCTATTAAATCATTCCCTTTTATGTTTATTTACAATAGATTTTTTGCGATTTGTTTTTTTTTATAATATAATAGATGGCGAAATCTCGTAAGAGAACAAAAATGTCATCGGTACAGAAAATTCTTTGTCTTTTATACAATTTTGTTGGTTAGAAATCAAATTTACAAAAAGTGACGTGAATAGAAAAATTTGCAATCAATTCTCTTATATGGTTTATGTCAAATATTTTTTTGCCATACCATTATACCCATTATAAAATAGTTACTTTACATGCGTGTATGTATGCATGGAATTAACCAGGCATTTAAAGTGTTTTCAAAACACACTAGTGTGGTAAGTAAACAGTTTCCATAGTAATGTATGTTTATTCGCTCTGATCCGCACGGCCTGTTATAAAAATGAATTGTCAATTTTTTTTTGAAAATGCCAAAATATGAATTGAAAAGCAACTATTTTATAGTGGCTATGATGCAAGGTTAGAATAACCTTGGCTATGATGGCTTAAAAATACCTGCATACTTATATAATATCCCGCGCGTAATGATATTATATGACTACTTGTTACTGTTAAAACTAGCTAGATGGATTGTTTTGGTAATGCTGTCACCACTCGTCAGTAATATACCTCATTACGCATCTTAGACATAGGTACAATCTACTATATATAATTTTCACTTTCATGATGAGCTCTCGCTAGTACGAAGATTCACTTCTACAACCTAGCTATATTGAATTAACACTCGCATGTAGTGAAAATCTATTGATTCCGAAGCATATAAGATTAGTAATCATGTCACGGTTGAGTAATTGTAAGCTCATTCTGCCGCGAAAGTGGAAAGGTTCAGGTTAGAATCCTGACTGTGACTATGGTTGGTAAAATGATTTTTTCCAATATGTTTGGAATCAATTATATAATTGGCTGCTTTCCAACGAAAAATTTTCAATTGCAATTTTGCCGTATAAATCTTATTAATTTATAGTAATTTATGCAACTACTGGCTTAAGTGACGGATTTTACAATACTCTCTTAAGGTTATGTATATGCATTTACACCAGAACTCGTGTGATTACTGCAGCACTCGCCTTCGGCTCGCGCGGTAAACACACACTCGTTCTGGTATAAATGCAACATAACCTTAAGAGAGTATTGTAAAATCGCGACTGTCAGATTCGTCACTTTTGACACGCGTTACATACAATATTATTTGCAAAAGTTCAATTTTAAGCAAATAAAACACAATTTAGGTAAATATTTTAGTGATATTATAGCAAAGTAATCTGTAAAGTACTTTATTACGCACGTGTGTTATAAAATAAAAGAAAACAGTATTACTTTATAGAACGGAGTGCCTTAAAATTTACTTTAAACACTACCGTTCGAATGCTTCCATAAAGAATCACTTTTCAAACGGTACACACTACAAAGCCGTCTAAAATTGTACTTTTGATACAAGTGTTGCAAAAATTCACAGATTTCGCAATCCTTGCAACCATCGAGGACATTGGAAATGATAACAGCATATATGAAACATAATTAACTGTTTATTATACACACAATATTTATCAATGCACTGTTTAGTTTTGTCAGGAATAACCCTATTATTCTTCTGTTATATACGCTTTCACTTTTGCTTGATTACTTAACTTTTAAATGGATTTTTCTACAGTATTTATTTTAACATTTGCTCAAAAATAACACCGCAGATCGTCGCAAATACCTCTCAATTAACTAGACATGATATAAAACACATTTCGAAAAAATTGCACTTGTTCAATTTTGCATGATTGCTCCTCACTTGATCGCGACACCGTTGTCTTTTGGTCTTGAATGAAAACTCGTAACTCTGCCCCCATATACGAACATAAACATTTCCAATGTTAAAAATATATATAAGTTTCAAAAGAAATATAGGTAATCTGTCGTTTTGTAACAAATTATGTACAATTAAAATTATAACAATAGTGAATTAATACGAGAGTGTAATTTTATTTTGAAAAAAATAATAAACGTGTTTTATTTTATGTACCTGCGTATTTATAGCTACGGGTTACTCGACTTTGTCGCAAAAACAAAGGCATTTAACAAAGTTTACACGTCGTCACAGAACGAAATTAACATGAACTGAAAATCCGCGAGACTTTCAGAAACAATTGCCAGTTATTTAGTTAAAGCTCCCGCAGGCTGACAATTTGCTAACTTAATTTATTAATTTTAATTAGAAGCTTTAGCGGGAAACGCGTTCTCTCTTTTATATTACAAACGGAGAGTTTATAGCTCTATGCTTGATTTGCTTGTAAATGCAATTATCTTTATTTCACATGACCTCGAGCTGTTTCAAAACAAAAGCAAAAATTCAGAGCCGCACTGAATAAAATTTAATTCAATTTGACCCAAAACAAAACAATATTGTGGTCATAAAAATATATATATGAGCACTGTGGTTGGAATAAAAACAAAATAAAATATAGTTACTTCTTACCACAACAGTTTTATTGATGGATGTACATTTCGAAAGCTAAGCTTTCATCGCTGAAGATGAAAGCTTAGCTTTCGAAATGTACATCCATCAATAAAACTGTTGTGGTAAGAAGTAACTATATTTTATTTTGTTAATATTGTGGTCGACAACTCAGAGTATTGGTGCTGTCTCAAAATGATGTAAAAGTAGATTGTATATCTAGTTGCGTAATGGGGCACATTACTGAGTGTGTTAAAACGAGCGAATTTTAACAGTCACATGGGTCATAATACCATAACTCACGAGATATATATGCGTTATTTTTGCCATACCCATTGCAAAATAGCTACTTTTCACTTCATTTTCAGTATTTCCTAAATTTTTTTGACAGTTTGTGTCGCCAACTTCACTCCTATAGTAGGCCGAGGCACGTACAGGAGTACTTATGTAATATAGCGGGCGGATCAGGGCGAATAAACTTAAATCAATATAAAAACACTAGTGTGGGAAAGATACGTTCCCGCACACCAACCTATCTAATGTCACTTTACACTGTAACAAAGGAGAAGGCCGATTGCATAGATTATCGATGGTCCATTTGTAGCCAGCGATTAATCTGGTAATAGGCACACAAAGAGACAATGGCGTCGTAAACAGGTATCGCCACATCGTGTAGATTCCATAAAAACACATTGCGCAAGCGTGGTTACGAATTTTACATTAATTTGTTTTGTATTCATCCATTTTATATATGTAACTATACATTTTATTTTGTAATTTTTACACACTTTATTGGAATATTACACAAATTAGTATGTAATTTTAATTTACTTTATGCAAAAATCACAAATTTGTTTAATTTTACAGTAAAAGTTCAAGTTTTTATGAAGTTTTCTGTGTAAAAATAAATAATGTAAAATCACTTAGCAAATCGAGCGAATTCTACCTTAATTTTCAAAGTATTTTTACATTCATTTTTTACAGTGTACATGCATATACATACATGCAAGTAAAGCAGCTATTTTATAGTGGGTATGACAAAAACATATTACAATAAGTATTCCTTTTTATTTCTTATAGATATACCTTTTTGAAATTTACCGTCGCTCTGTCGAATTTCGGCGGGTCCAGTAGGGTAAATGCGGGAGAGATGCCGCGGTAGGAGAGACGCCGCATCTTATCTTGACAAGATAAGATGAACGAACATACTTACTTATAGCACGATCCATTAATGGTAAATAGGTAAGTTAATAGCCATGCGGCGTCTCTCCTACCGCGGCATCTCTCCCGCATTTACCCTATATATAAGTTATTTCAAATTATACTCACAATATTCATTGCTTAATTTATCTATAATGTTATTTATTTGATTATAGTATAGTGTGGTGCAGAGGGTGTGTAAAGGGGATGTTTTCATCCCTCGTAACATAGAACTTACAAACCATAGTACAAATCCACTGAACATACAACCCGCGCTAACAAACAAATTGTGAATCATGTTTTTAGGTTAATAATAATTTAATTATTTATTAACTATTTATAGTCTGTCTTCCGTTCTCACAACAGAACGGTTGTTTATTATAATAATTACTTCTTTATTATTTGTTTATGAAACAATCTTATTGTGTTTAAGAATTATTGATATACTGTAAAAAATGGACGTAAAAATACTTTGAAAGTTAAGGTAGAATTCGCTCGATTTTCTAAGTGATTTTACATTATTATTTATTTTTACACAGAAAACTTCATAAAAACTTGAACTTTTACTGTAAAGTTAAACAAATTTGTGATTTTTACAGAAAGTAAATTAAAATTACATAATTTGTGTAAAATTCCAATAAAGTGTGTAAAAATTACAAAATAAAATGTATGGTTACATATATAAAATGGATGAATACAAAACAAATTAATGTAAAATTAGTAGCCACGCATGAGCAATGTATTTTTATGGAATCTACGCGATGTGCAGGCGATACCTGTTTGCGACGCCATTGTCTCTTTGTGTGTCTATTACCAGATTAATCGCTGGCTACAAATGGACCATCGATAATCTATGTAATCGGCCTTCTCATTTCTTACAGTGTATATTATAGATATAAAATTTATTTTAATAATGAAGCTTCCATACTCCAACAGTAGAATTTCATCCACACTTTGATCTAATCCATAAACATTCCCAGTGGATTTAGATGGAACAATGTACGATGAATAAACAGTAGACTCTTGGAGATGAGCAGCAGGTACAGAGCCACCTAAGTTATCATTGGTTTTCTTAGAATAAATTGTAGATTTTAACATTGGAAATGTTTATGTTCGTATATGGGGACAGAGTTACGAGTTTTCGTTCAAGGCCAAAAGACAACGGTGTCGCGATCAAGTGAGGAGCAATCATGCAAAATTGAACAAGTGCAATTTTTTCGAAATGTGTTTTATATCATGTCTAGTTAATTGAGAGGTATTTGCGACGATCTGCGGTGTTGTTTTTGAGCAAATGTTAATAAATACTGTAGAAAAATCCATTTAAAAGTTAAGTAATCAAGCAAAAGTGAACGCGTATATAACAGAAGAATAATTGGGTTATTCCTGACAAACCTAAACAGTGCATTGATAAATATTGTGTGTATAATAAACAGTTAATTATGTTTCATATATGCTGTTATCATTTCCAATGTCCTCGATGGTTGCAAGGATTGCGAAATCTGTGAATTTTTTTTCCTTGACGTCCCCGAGAGCGAAGCCTCGGACAAAAGCAATAAAATACATAACGCGAGCGAAGCTCCGGGTTCACGCTAGTATATAATTATGGTATACAACGCAAGGGGGTAGCTGCCACCCCTCCCCCTCGATCTGGAATAGTGCAGTAATCGAATGTGATTATTCATGACGCTAGTACTTCAAACTAATTTCCTATTATTGACAAAAGGTAATTAATTGTAGATTATAGACGCGTCGACAACTCAGGTCATTAGCGTCTTCAACACAACAAATAATCCATTTGTGTATTAGAATCCGCCAACCGGCATACACAAACCGACTGGTATGAGCTCGGGTCCCTGGGGGCGCTAATTCCCAAAGAACATTGGAATGCAATTTGCGATAGCAACCATATTCCAATGTCCCCCGGAGGTCCTATTATTGAACTTTTACGTCTGAAAACTCCCCGAATTGCATTTAGAATAATTTTTGGACTATCGTTAATTATGATCTAACGATAACCGGATGTCTTTGTTAGATTATAGACGCTCAATAGCTGAGGCCATCGGCGTCTACGTGTCTATTAGAAATCTGCCAGCCGACATACAAAAACCAACTGGTACGAGCTCGGACGTACCTGGGAGCGCTACTTCCCAAATAATATTGGAATGTTATTTGTATTCTAATGTTTTCCCTGCGGGCGGGTTCTCATATAAATTTCACCCCCCCCCCCCCGAACAATATTCTGCGTACGCCCTTGATGGCATAGTATGCTTTTCTCTTCTATATAAATCTATTCACAGTTTGGTCTTCTCGACTCGCGTCCAGGGCCGTAGCTAGAGCTGAATTCAAGATAGGGCACTGAAAGTTTAAAGTAGGGCTGAAGCAAAAGACTACAATTTTTTAATTGGATTGCCCACCTCATCTGGTGATATCAAATTACAAAAACAAGAAAACGGTAAATGACAATTTAATAAAAAAAAAAAACAAATACAGAACTTGCCATGTTATCAAATTTCCGAAAAACTTCATTTAGTCCAACGAATTTAATCTTGTTTTTCCAAATGCCAGATAGATCAAGTCTGTCATTCTGTCGTGACAGTCTTTGCGGCTTGTTTATAATTCCTTAAAGTAGGGCACTGGATGTTTTAAGGTAGGGCATTGCCCCTTAATGCCCCCCCTAGCTACGGCCCTGCTCGCGTCTTATGAGTAACATTGTTTTCCAAATCGCACCGCAGCACGCGTGGCAGGGAGAATTGGGTGCCTGCACGAACTAAGACAGAGAAAGAGAGAGAAGCGGGCGAGCGGGAGATTTAACACATAATTATGTATTTTTATAACAGGCCATTACTGTGGCTTAATCGAGTGAAAAAATATAATGGGTAAAATAAACTGTTTGGTAGTTACTATATGAATATTACATGTGTGTGTGTGTGTGTGTGTATTTTGTGCTCTAAGAAAAATCTGCAAAGAAGCAGAAAAACTCTTTAAAACATTTACTTTTAAACACTTTAAGGCGTTTTGCATTTGCGCGTTAAAAAGCGTAAACGGATGGTCCGAAAGTAGCTACATGGATTGTGGATTAATCAACAGCTGAGATCGTTAGCGGCGAACGCAGCATTCTTATATTTCTGTTTGACTCGACGGAATGAGGATATTTGGAAAAGTAACTCAGAAACAAAAGAAATAATTGTAATTGTTTATATAGAGTAAAGTGCTCTAATATCGGACATTTGCCTAATTTGGGACACCGCTGTTACAAAAGTTCTAAAAGGAAGATGTCGCAAACAACCAAGAACTTGGGTATCATTATATAGGATATTGTGGTCTAGATTATCATAAGCATGTTCCGCTACGGCTGATTTCTCAGGTTGTACTCGTCGGCAATGGCTTTTATGTTCTTTGAGCCGGGTCTTAATGCTCCGTTTCGTAGTACCGATATAAACCGCCCCGCATGAACACGGAATTCTATAAACCCCAGCTGTAGAAAGTTTGTCCCTAGGATCTTTGGCTGACCGTAGTAAATTTCGAATTTGATGTGTAGGTTTGAAGATAGTCTTGACATTGTGGCGTTGAAGTATCCTCCCTATTCTATCCGTGACTTTATTGACAAACGGCAAGAACACAGTGCCTTGATTGGGTTCTGATTGGCAGGACTCTGCAGAAGTTCTTTTTGGTTGAAGGGCCCTCTTAACCTCTTGTTTGGTATACCCATTAGACTGAAACGCTTGGTCCAAGTGACATAGCTCCTCCTTGAGAGATTGTGGTTCACAGATCCTGGCGGCTCTGTTTATCAAAGTCTTGATAACCGTTCGTTTTTGCATAGGATGATGGTTCGAGGCTTTTTGTAAGTAGCGGTCCGTGTGTGTAGGTTTCCTGTAAACGGTATGTCCAAGTGTTCCATCTTCTTTTCTCATAACCAGCACGTCAAGGAACGCCAGTTTTTCGTTGTCTTCCTTCTCCATTGTAAACTGTATTTGAGGATGCACACTATTGAGATGTTTTAAGAAGTCTTCTAGTTTTTCTATTCCATGGCCCCAGACAACGAAGGTGTCATCCACGTAACGGAACCAATGTGTTGGTTTAAGAGGTGCAGATTTTATGGCAGTCTGTTCGAATTTTTCCATATAAAAGTTGGCGATGACTGGACTTAGTGGACTCCCCATGGCAACTCCGTCCAACTGTTCAAAGAAGCTATTGTTAAACTGAAAATAAGTGGTCGTGAGAACGTGACGAAAAAGTGTAGTGATATCATCAGGAAAGATGTGTTCAATGTGGGTTAAAGCATCTGTGACTGGAACTTTCGTGAAGAGGGAAACAACATCGAAGCTAACAAGTATGTCAGTGCTTCGTACTGAAATGTTTCTGAGTTTTTCAATGAAGTGCGTGGAATCCCTGATGAATGTTGCGGTGTTGCCTACGTGCGGCTGGAGAAGTTTTGTCAAGTGTTTGGCGAGGGCGTAGGTAGGACATCCTATGGTACTAACAATAGGACGTAGGGGAACATTTTGTTTGTGGATCTTCGGAAGGCCATATAGTCGTGGGGGAAGGGCTTCGGATGAAGTGATACAACGTTGGACCTCCTGTGGTATAGATGACGTCTTGATCAGCTGATTGGTTTTACGTAGGATGCTTGCGGTAGGATCGCTCTTCAGTGTCTTGTAATTACCAGGGTCTAAGATATCTTCCATCTTGCGTATGTAATCTTCAGTGCTGAGAATAGTAGTGGCATTTCCTTTGCCCGCTGGAAGAATTCCGAAATCGAACATTTCCTCCGCTGAAAGAAAAGCTTTAAGAAACCTTAAAGCTTTTCTTTCAGCGGAGGAACAAAACAAAACAAAACAAAATGTTCCCCTACGTCCTATTGTTAGTACCATAGGATGTCCTACCTACGCCCTTGCCAAACACTTGACAAAACTTCTCCAGCCGCACGTAGGCAACACCGCAACATTCATCAGGGATTCCACGCACTTCATTGAAAAACTCAGAAACATTTCTGTACGAAGCACTGACATACTTGTTAGCTTCGATGTTGTTTCCCTCTTCACGAAAGTTCCAGTCACAGATGCTTTAACCCACATTGAACACATCTTTCCTGATGATATCACTACACTTTTTCGTCACGTTCTCACGACCACTTATTTTCAGTTTAACAATAGCTTCTTTGAACAGTTGGACGGAGTTGCCATGGGGAGTCCACTAAGTCCAGTCATCGCCAACTTTTATATGGAAAAATTTGAACAGACTGCCATAAAATCTGCACCTCTTAAACCAACACATTGGTTCCGTTACGTGGATGACACCTTCGTTGTCTGGGGCCATGGAATAGAAAAACTAGAAGACTTCTTAAAACATCTCAATAGTGTGCATCCTCAAATACAGTTTACAATGGAGAAGGAAGACAACGAAAAACTGGCGTTCCTTGACGTGCTGGTTATGAGAAAAGAAGATGGAACACTTGGACATACCGTTTACAGGAAACCTACACACACGGACCGCTACTTACAAAAAGCCTCGAACCATCATCCTATGCAAAAACGAACGGTTATCAAGACTTTGATAAACAGAGCCGCCAGGATCTGTGAACCACAATCTCTCAAGGAGGAGCTATGTCACTTGGACCAAGCGTTTCAGTCTAATGGGTATACCAAACAAGAGGTTAAGAGGGCCCTTCAACCAAAAAGAACTTCTGCAGAGTCCTGCCAATCAGAACCCAATCAAGGCACTGTGTTCTTGCCGTTTGTCAATAAAGTCACGGATAGAATAGGGAGGATACTTCAACGCCACAATGTCAAGACTATCTTCAAACCTACACATCAAATTCGAAATTTACTACGGTCAGCCAAAGATCCTAGGGACAAACTTTCTACAGCTGGGGTTTATAGAATTCCGTGTTCATGCGGGGCGGTTTATATCGGTACTACGAAACGGAGCATTAAGACCCGGCTCAAAGAACATAAAAGCCATTGCCGACGAGTACAACCTGAGAAATCAGCCGTAGCGGAACATGCTTATGATAATCTAGACCACAATATCCTATATAATGATACCCAAGTTCTTGACAATACCAGACCTTATCATATTACATTTAAGGTGTATTCAGCAGTCAAACCTTTACTATAGAATAATCTTTTATTATCATCACTTGCACACAGATGTCATTATAGGCATTTGAAGAAAAATCGAACATCCGAAAATTTGACATCTTACTTTGAAGTGCGTATACATTTTCACAGATGAGTCATTTAATTACAAATTTTAGCTTAAGTTAACCTGCAGAAAGTGTAGTTTGATTACTACTATTCAATTTTTTAAAATTACCTTATAAGTGTTACATTTCAGTTTTTAACCTAGAAAAAAACTAATTGCGCAATATCGGACAGTAATGACGTCGTAATATCGGGTATCCGATATTAGGAAATTTGTTGGTGTTATTATGAAATGATCATTTCTGTTACAGATTTGTTACAGATATTGATAATATTAAAGCATAAAAAAATTATAAAAGCTTGTAAAAATATTTTAAACCTTATTAAAAACATTTTCCTAATATCGGATATATACTATCCGATATTAGGACTACATTTTGACATGACAGAAAAATGAGACTTTTTATAAATTTGAATTTTTTGTTCATTTTTGTTCCCTTAAAACTTTCCATATTTTTGGACGTTGTTAACGACACTATATTGTGTATTGCATGTCCAAGAAATTTCATTTTATGTAATGAGTTAAAAAAATATGGACACTTTTCAAAAGCTATCCGATATTAGGGCACTTTACTCTATTATTATATAACGAAACAATTCTGAACGCTCCTTTTTAACATGATAAGATGGTTTATTGATGCTACAGGGTGTACACAAGTCCAAGTAGGTACAATAAACACTTGACAAATTAAAAAAAATGTCTAAAACAATTCCTCAATAGAAAAAAAATTATTATTTTCGAAGAAAGATAATCACATAGATTGGTAATGTTTAGAGAAGACACCAGCAAAATGGCCAATTTGCGCACTAGAAGTAGTGGGGAGAACTATTCAGTGCTAGAATATGGATTTGTTTGTGCGCATGTATGACGCTGGTGTCTTCTCTAAACAATGCGGAAAATCACTTTTCTCTCCTCCCCCCACTCTCTCGATCGGCGTTTTTCGTTCCGGAACGTGGAAGCCAGTATGACACTTGCTTTAGAATTGATTATACACGCTCGACAGCTTAGGCCATTAGCGTTAAGGAGTTCTATGAATATAATAAAATATATTCAGTAATAACGAACCTGTTAAATACTTTACATAATAATATGTGAAAATATTTCAAAGGAAAACAACGATTGACACACATAGGTACCTACCTACGTAAAATTTAGCATTTCTTGTTACACAACAAGAAAGACTCAATTTTACGTGTGGAAGTCTTTATGATGTCTTATATATATGTTAGAGCAAAATATAATAATCCCAATTAAAAGCCCGACTCAAAACGGACAAAGTATTATTTTAACAAAATATAATATATCGCAGCGTCTCGTGCGCTGGTCCACACAACATAATGATTTCTAGTCAGATATAAAAATCCATACCCTCTGTGTGCCCTTGTCTTAATGACCAGCGCTTGTGACGACACGAGTATTTCGTTATATAAACAAACATCCGTAGACTGAACTTCTCACAATGACGTCTTAGCCTTTCAATAATTAAGTATTAATAACTAGACGGAACATAAATAATAACCAATAATAATATTTTTCGCTAACATATTATATATATACAGAGTGTTTTGGAAATTCTTCTAGTTTGTAGGTACATGGATTTATGTTAATACTAGCCTGGACCCGTGTCCTCGCTTGTATTAATGTCGATTTGAACGTAATCGAATAAAAAATTCTTTGAGTTGAGGAACGCTATGTGTGCGTGTGTGTACGTACGTACGTTGGTGAACTTTTTTCAGCTCGCATATCTTAAGAACAAATAATGATATCGACTCCGGATCAATTTCATTCGACGCATAATTACATAACGAACACCTGATTAGGTTTGCAGGAAATTTCAATTAGCGGTTTTTTGTTTATAACAAAAAAACTACTGTAAAATTGTTGGAAAATGTTTCTCGTCTCGCATATCTCGAGAACAAATAATGATATCGACACAGGACCAATTTCATTCGACACATAATTGCATAATGAACACCTGATTAGATTTGTAAAAAAATTGAATTGGCAGTTTTTCTTATAACAAAAAAAAAATTCCCAGATTTCGCAATCCTTGCAACCATCGAGGACATTGGAAATGATAACAGCATATATGAAACATAATTAACTGTTTATTATACACACAATATTTATCAATGTACTGTTTAGTTTTGTCAGAAATAACCCTATTATTCTTCTGTTATATACGCGTTCACTTTTGCTTGATTACTTGACTTTTAAATGGATTTTTCTACAGTATTTATTAACATTTGCTCAAAAATAACACCGCAGATCGTCGCAAATACCTCTCAATTAACTAGACATGATATAAAACACATTTCGAAAAAATTGCACTTGTTCAATTTTGCATGATTGCTCCTCACTTGATCGCGACACCGTTGTCTTTTGGCCTTGAACGAAAACTCGTAACTCTGCCCCCATATACGAACATAAACATTTCCAATGTTAAAACATGTTAACCTGTATTGCAAATAGTTTCTCTATGGTAGATTGGTCTTTAATCTCTCTAAGGGCACCCAATGGGAAGTTAGCAGGGTGGTTTTACCCACACACCAAGCCTCTTTTAAATAAAATAAATAGTAGTAGGTATAGTATTGCTATTTTTATAAAGACATTGAATTGACGTTTTTGTTCCGTACTTGACTTTAAATTTTTCATTCAACTGTCGCGCCGAGTCCAATGAAGAAGAGTCTCTAAGAGAAGACTTTTGTGCGGATAATGTTTAAATTTGCACTCGTGTCGCTTACAAGAGGCGCATTTTTAATTTTAATTATACACACATTTAAACAGAGACATAAATAATATACTAAAGATATTTTGTTGAATACTTTGCTCGTTTAGTGAATTGCATGAATAATTCTTAGGTTCGAGACATAATAATATGTGTATAGAGTCCCTTAGAAAAATATTGCAGCAGCCATTTTGTTGTTTTCAATAGTGAATAGATAACGTCATCTTTTAAGTCGGATTTATTTTTGTTATCGTACAACTTGTGCAAAAAAAAATAGTTAATAGTAGATTGTATGGTCTAATTGCGTAGTAACACTTAGTTAAAACGAGCGATAGCGAGTTTTAACAGTCACACGAGTCATAATAACATTACGCATGAGATATATTTATATGATATTTTTTGCCATACCCACTATAATAGCTACTTTTTACATCATTTTCAGTATTTTCAAAAAAATTTGACAGTTCATTTCGCCAACTTCACTTCTATAGTGAGCCGAGAATAGCTGTCAGTAGGTAATAGCGGGCGGATCAGGACGAATAAACATAAATCACTATGGAAATGGTTTGCTTTCTCACAGTAGTGTGGAAAAGATACGTTCCCGTACACCGGCCTGTCAAAAGTCACTTTACATGCATACATGTAAAGCAGCTATTTAATAGTGGGTATGGCAAAAAAAATATTAATAGACAGATAGCTGATAGATTAATGTCTTTATAAATGCTATAACAGAATAATGGCCGGTTTATCGTACATTTTAATCACGGTGTTTTTTTAATCACGCTGTTAAATGAAGGGTTGCTATGGTACCTAAAGGTACGTGCAGTACGCAGCTGGGATTCTAGATGGTAGCATGTAATGTAGATGGTGGCTGAAATTTTAACCGCTTATAGGTTTGCACAACGAAGCTTTGATACTAGGATACAAGCTTAAATCGCGTTTGAAATGTCAGATAGTGAAGACGATATTCGTGTTCTTCTGCTAGAAAGTGGTATATTTTAAATACAAATTTGAGTAGGGGCTATCATGTCCACCCTATTAATAGAAAACGATCTAAGCATGACGAATTTCATCATTTATTTCAAGAATTAAAATTTTACCCAAACCGGTTTTTTGAATATTTACGTATGGAACCTAAATACGTCTTAGAAAAAACTCAAAACAAATTAAATAAAAATTGGCAAAATTTCACTTATTAAACTAGTTACATCCATTGCGAAACTTGTAACGGCCATTTGACAGTTGTCACACGTTGATTGTAGTAGTCAGCGCGCTGAAAGAATGGTGAGATACATTCTTGAATCTACCAGCTCTTGTAACAGCGCTTATACCTGCTACACTCACTGCTTCGTTATGTACGCTCGCATATATAACAATGCATTAATTTAAGCAAGCCCTGCTATGATCTACGCTACCATCTAGAATCCCAGCTCCATAGTGCACGTACCTTAACGAAATGCAGCAAAAAATGAACACGTATAAGTAGCAATCAAAATTTAATAGTGTGATTAACAAAACACGGTCATAACAGCGTCAAATTTAGGTAAAATGAAAATATATTATTAGGTAGATACCTTTTTAACCATGAAAACTTTTGCAACACGGGATCTCTCTTACAAAGTGAGGTTATGAATAATTAAATCACCTTTAAATGCTTTCTAAGATGTGGATAAAAAGGCATGCGCTAATATAATTATTGGACAATGGTCGTTCGTCGTTCATCAGACTCTAAAAACAGTTGCACGCGATTTTTAATTAACGCCACGTTGCATAAATAGACGGCCATCATGGCAGTTGTCTTTTTTAACGACATCTTATGTTATATAAATGAAACATGTATGTTTGTGTGTGTGTGAATTTAAATTATAAAATGAATATTTAAACTGTAGAGGCAGCACTGTTGGCTCTCAGTAAGGCCACCCTCTCTCATGTAGTGTATTATGACGTCGTGTACTTATAACACGGGGGGAAGTATAACAACAGCAGCTGCGGCGCCATGCCACTCCAAACCTCGGCTTCCGGGCGACGTAACGCGGTAACGCGCGCCGCGTAATAACACTGCGGCCAATGACTGAACTATCGTCTACAATGCTTTTGTTTCTACACTCTAGCTATTTTCTCTAATGTGGTTTAGCATTGGTGGAGGTAGGGTCACTTATTTAAGAGTATTCCCTACCGAAAGAGACCCTCTGGACTCTTCATCTCAAATCCTTTCCTCTCGTCTAAAAACGATAACGGCTCTCCTGACGCTATTTTTAAAGCTAATGCGTTCGGGTAAACGCCAAATGAAGGACCGAGGCGAAAAACTGAAAAAAATTTTCCTGGAATTTTTAAAAATTACGTATCTAATTTTTCACACGTAGCCAAAATTTGTTTTTAAAAAATTCGCCTGTAGAATCTGTAGTTTGATTATTGGTTCTTCATTTCGCGTTTACCCGAACCCTTCAGCTTTAATAAAAATAGCGTCGGGAGAGCTGTAACCGTTTTTAAGCGAGGGGAAAGGATTTGAGTTGAAGGGTGCAGGAGAACTTCCGGTAGAGAAAATTTTAGTTCATGATAGCGGCGCTGCAATAACGAAGACAAAGTAAAACAAAGAAATCATTTTATTGAAAAGAGATAAAAGATCAAAGAAAACGCGTAAACCAATGAGAATGAGTGAATAAATAAGTTGTTCATTTTTTTATCACATGTTTTTATCCGTCTTACATTTGCCTTCCTGTTGGCAGCGCCGCTATCATAAACTAAAATTTTGGTTTCACTCTACCACAGTGTCTGGATAGTGGACAGTATTTTATTTATTGTAAATTATAGACGCGTCGACATCTCAGGTCATTAGCGTCTTTCAACTACACTAAATAACAACTATCTTAAAACAAAATAACATCACAAAACATCCATGAGCAGCGCAGGTGGGATTCGAACCCACGGCAGTCCAGTCCAGAGGTTGCGGTACTAAGCACGCTAACCACTAGGCTATACTGCCCTCGACATGTCTATACTATGTTAAAAACTATTTAGGCTCATCTAAGGTTGTCTGTTTGCAAAACATTTTTATATAAACGATCAGCTGAACGGCAAATATGCAGCCGGAATAGTTTAGTTTTCAGCAATGCTATCGTTTTTCGAACTGGCTATGCAAATCAGAGAAAGCTTTATCTTCTTGTATAGAAGATAGAGAGAACATGTCAAGTGAGCTGTGCATGCAGTGTGACAAAGCAGAGACGGCTGACAAAAATTGTTATAATCTAGAATGTCATTTGTTAGTAATTATACAATTAGGAAGTTTCCATTGGACGAAAATACTAATTATGATACTGTCACATTATTATAATAAGGATAACTTTAAAAATTCTGAAAGAATTATTTTGATATCTTTAATTTCAACGGAGATATTCAATTTCTTGTACGTGGGGTCGCAAACGAAACTGATTTTTGAATATGACGTCACGCGGTACGAGTTTGCTGTTTTTTAGCTTTGTGAGTAATTAGAACCTAAGTTACTTAGTAACTATTTTGTTGTAATACAGACTTTTCTATTTATATTAAATTAAAATTAACTGTCAAAAATTTAAATATGTCAATATTTTCCGTCATCAACTGGTTTGTTTTTAGTGTTTCCATAACAATTTACGAGTTTAAAGAAAGAGATTTATCGGAAGTTACCTTGTTAAATTACCACATATACAAACTGAAAATAACTTTTAAAAATATCGTGCCGCGTGACGTCACCTGGACTGAAAACGGAATTTCTTGAAGAACTGTCAATTCAAACTTTGAGGTAGCATAACTTTGTTGTTTTTAAAGATATTTCAAAAATTCTTCCGCCATTAATTTTATAATTTTTAGAGCTATGATTAGGACTAAAAAAATAAAAAACGGAAACTTCCTAATTAAAAAAAATTCGACTGATGACCAGTCCTATACTTCCCACCTAGTAAATATTTGCAAAAAATAAACACTCTTTTTTTGTTTTTTTTTTATTCTTTGACTAGGCCCAAATAACCTTAGCTGTTGCTGGTCTTTAAAACACAATTTATTTTTTTTTGTTTGGTGATCCTACTGATGGATAGTAATATATAGCAAAAATCATGGTTACCTTGATTACGTACAATTTTTATTTTTTTTAGTAAAATATTTTTTTTCTCGAAAACTGTACATTTTAGAGAAAAAAAATATTTACATTTTTTTCATATTATAATATCTAGAGTTCATTTATATTTTTTTTACCTATGTTAATACGTGACATTGAGAACGTTTTTTTTTAATATCTCAGGATCCACTTAGCCGATTTGACTCAAATCCTAATCAGATCTAAGTTAAAGGCTGATAAACACAATAGAACAAACGGCATGGCCGTTCTTAAGATATCGAAGGCGAAAAATTGACCACACACACACACTGCATCACACATACAGATATCAGTCAGAAAATGATCTTAAACGATTGCTAGGGTCTCAAAACGTGAAAATCTGTTAAAATCTCGGAATATTTTTCTCGGACTAAATCCATTACTTCCCTACCATAGTAGAGGTGGAAAGTAATAAAATTACAAATATATTTTACGAGCAATCGATTTTAAACGATAAATAAAAGTGGGTTTATTTCTTTCCATGACAACGAATACAATTGTGTGTTTAACGCTATCACGTCATTTGTCTGTACCTGCGATACAGACATATTTATTTATTTATTGTAAATTATAGACGCGTCGACAACTTAGGTCATTAGCGTCTTGCTTATACATTAAATATCAACTCCCTTAAAACTAAATGACATCACAAAACATCTATGAGCGGAGGAGGGATTCGAACCCACGACAGTCTCATCCAGAGGCCGCGATGCTAACCACTGGATCACACTGTCCTCTCTGATACAGGGTTTACTGAAAGCTAAAGACGGACCTGTGTGATTTTGTTTCTATAGACAACCGATATGTATTTTGGGGTTGTTTGACTGCAGCCCCAAACACACACACAAACACAACCGGTACATGTTCTCGAATCAGAGTGATGCAGTCGTTCAAACAAATAAACACATTGAAACGCGCCGTACGTCACAACAAACAATTCGCTTGGTCGACTTCTTTCGACGAATCTCTGCCATAAATAAGCGTCCAGCAAGGGTGAACGATGTTTTCTATTTCGTCCGTGAAATATGCCAACGAGGCAGTGTTGCCAGATATCGAATAAACTCCCTAGATCTAGGGAATTTATTTATTTACTTATAGTAGATTGTATATATCTACTTATAGTTGCGTAATGAAGCATATTATACTGATGACTGATGAGTATAGTGACAGTATTGTAACAAAACTGTTTTCTTACGTGCAGGTGGAATAAATTATTTATTTACAACGATTAAAAATGTAACAGAAATAGATAGCAATAAGATGTAACAATTATATTTCTATTCTAACAGTCAACACTGTTTATATAATAATAACACGAACAGTAATTCTTAAACTAACTGAAGCGCTTTAATATCACTACAATTTATATGCTGTATTTATTTCAAATCGACACTGTCACACGACACTCGTTGTCCGGTGACTGCTCCTTTTTATATAGAGCTAGCAGCTTGACCCCCACCACGCTCGCGCGCTTTCCAGAACATTCCTGTGTCTTCGATATCATGCCACGCCTCATCATTGTTACTTGTTCTCGATGATTCTATCGTCGCCAGTGGCGTAACATCTGGGGTTTTGCTACAGTATGTTAAAACGAGCGAAGAAGCGAATTTTTTACACGAGTCCAGTGCCGGATTTATATTTTTTATGAGTGTAGGCCACTTTATTTCCGCCGCCCCATGTACATACCTTTCTAAAATAATAATTTTCCATTTGTAGTAAAGGGGCCTCCTTTACTACAAATGGAAAATTATTATTTAAATAAACGAATGAAAGTCAAATAAACGAATGAATTAGTCATTAAGAAAGAGAGCGTAAAAAAGAAACAAGATATACAATTTTTTACGGGCCTTTTTAATAGCAAAATCATCTATAATATCTATAGGGATTTATTGAAAGTATAAAAAACCATGAGAAAACCAGTGGACGTGTTTGACTTTTATCCTCTGAAATCAAGTGACCGTCCTCTGAAATCTGCCGCCCCTAGGACGCTGCCGCCCCTAGAACGCTGCCGCCCCTAGGCCGCGGCCTATACGGCCTATTTATAAATCCAGGACTGCACGAGTCATAATATAGTTACCCACGAGATATACAGATTGTATCAAATTAAAGCTGTGCATAGGGCGTTCTGTGTGTAAGAGAGAGATCGATATATAAAGCAATAAGTAAGAACGAGATAAATGATCCCTAATAGGAAGTTTCTGCAGTTACTGTTGAATAAACATAAATCACTGTGGAAACGACTTGCTTTCCCGCACTAGTGTGCAGAAATATACGTTCTCGCACACCGACCTGTCAAAAGTCACTTTACATGCATGTAAAGCAGCTATTTTATAGTGAGTATACGGCAAAAAATACTTTAAAACATTTCTGACGCAAAATATTTACTGCAGAAGGGGGTATTCTTTACACAACATTGATTCTAATTTACATAAATAATAAATGCATCGAACGAGCCCGGCATTTATAGATAATTCAATTTGTGAATCATTTCAAGCATTCCGTAAATGTATGCACGAATTGTTGCTAAATAAATTGTAACTGTAAGTGAACGATGCGCGCGGCGTTACATTAAATTATGGCGGTGATACGTCACTTAACAATGCAAGTGCACAAAAAAGTCCGTTAATTGTGACTGCTGATGAATGATGATGCATGCGTTACAGGTGGCCGAAACGTTCATAACGTGACTTAAAAAAATGGACTAGTGGTATAATTATAGAATTAGATTTATTGTTCCACAAAAATATGAAACACAGCAAAAATAATACAATATAATAACATTCAAACATGTCTGTTTTCAAATAAAACAAAACAAAAACAAAATAAGAAAAAAATTGTCTAAGTTGTGGAACTAGATCCATCTGACTGTTTTATGATTTTTATTAATTTGTTTCCATGTCAAAATCGTGTGATAAACGCCTCTATACAGGCGGGAGGGAAAGGGCTAGACTCTTTTAAACAGAAAAACAAAAATTACAAAATATTTGTATAAATAAATAAAAAGAAATAATTTTATAATAATTTTAGAAAATGCAGAAAAGCTCACCCAAAAAACACGAACCTTGGCCCGACGAACTGAACGCGTTTTTAAGCTGCGAAAAACCTGTAACAAAACATATTTATTAAAACACCAAGTAGAAATTAATTAACAAAATATGTTTAGCTGTATTAAACCTTACTACCGTCCTAACCTAAAAACCAGTATCTCCGCAAAAATCATTGGAATTTGCTCCGCTCAACTTAAATAATGCCGTTGGATTTTTTGTCCAGCACTTAAAACAGTTTAACAATACATTTTTGAAGTTGGTTAAAAATAGACCACATCTTTATTTTTCCTTTCTAGCGGCTGACGTCACATGCCTCGAATATCACGGCTTACTCTACAGCGCTGTATATTTAATACATGTCCCATTTTGATAGTCGATTGATAGCAACGGTGCAATCGGTCGTAGGCGGCCTGGTTGTAAAGATTATAAAGCAGCTTTAACGTATTGAAATGAAATAAACGCCATTGTGTTTGTGGCAATGATTTCTAATAGGAAACATACGGATTATTTTTTTTGAGTGCATAAGATATTTTTATTAAACGGTTTTATTTAGCTTGACCCCGTATTTTCGTTTGTTTGTTTCAAATCTTGCGACATCTTTTTCAACTACTTCTACTTAACCGATTCTTATGGAACTTTGCACACACATTGAGTTCCCGTGGACAATACAATATTATGATAATTTCAGCTTGGTAACGAGGTCTGATGATGAAATCATGAGATGGACGGTTGAAAGGATGAGGAGTTTGCATAATGATACGGAACAGAAATCAAACTAAAAACTAGAAAATAAAAATAGGCAAAAAAACTTTTAAGTTAAACGGTTTTATTTTAAATCATCAGCTGTACCAAAAACTAGAAAATAATTAGGACAAACCAAGAGGCACTTTGTGTCGCTGCGTCAGCGGAATAAGTAATAAAAATGTGGGCCGCATAAAAGTCTGTATAACGACTGTATAATTATTAAATAAGAACGGCTTGTCTAGGAAAATGTGTTTCCAAACCCACCAACAGAAATATTTTCAAATGCGCTTCACGTTTTTATTTCTTATTCCGCTGGCGCAGCGACACAAAGTGCCCCTTGGTCTGTGTCCTAATTATTTTCTAGTTTTTGGTACAGCTGACGATTTAAAATAAAACCGTTTAACTTAAAAGTTTTTTACCTATTTTTTTCTGTTAATCTAGTGCTCTTACTGCTTTCTAGCTTAGGATAAAAGACGTATATCAAGGTGAAAAATTGTAAATGGGACGACGCCGTTCTTTAAGTTAGGACGGCAGCATAATATTATGCGCAGGTATATTAATTAAGTAGGTAAAACAGACATATTTTTAATTAACATTCAATTTGAATTCACTAGATAAAAACACTCTCGTCGCCGACTCTGACTCGAAAAAGCTATTTAATTTTAAGTCTATTCAGATTTTATAGAAAAATAAGTTTTTAGATGGAATCTGTCTGCATAGTTGGTGTTAATTGCCTTCTAATTAAGGTAAGCGACACAGTTGTCGACACCCTAGGACACAATTTGGAAAGTTCTACCGACTGCTGACTAGGTCGGTTCTATCAAAATGAGGTTTGACGGGTTTTTTCATAAATTAAATTCAACAATTGGTATTATACTATTTATAACTAGAATATTATGTAGTAATACCAATCTATGGTTATTTGTAACATTGATCTAGGTACTTATTAAGTGTATCCCATTAGGGTGTTTGAAATAATTTTCACTTTCATGATGAGCTCTCGCTAGTACGAAGATTCACATCTACAACCTAGCTATAATGAATTAACACTCGCATGTAGTGAAAACCAATTGATTCCGAAGCATATAAGGAGAATGTTAGATTAGTAATCATGTCACGGTTGAGTAATTGTAAGCTCATTCCGCCGCGAAAGTGGAAAGATTCAGGTTAGAATCCTGACTGTGACTATGGTTCGTAAAATGATTTTTTCCTATAATATTTTTGGAATCAATTATATAATTGGCTGCTTTCCAACAAAAATTTGCATGTAAAATTGTTTGCTAATTCGCTATATAGACTTTAAACCTTACCACAAAGAATGCATGTAAATCGGATCAGCGGTTCTTGAGTTATAAGCGTATACTAACGGAATTTAGAAATATATTTATCAGGGGTGTTACGAATATTCGCATCCGCATCCGTAAATGCGGAATATTCGCATTAATTCAGACATCTGCATCCGCATTCACATCCGCATCAATCAATGCGGAGTTTTTACGGATGCAGATTCACATCAACAAGTAACTACATGTAAAGAAAGTGGGCGGAGCCAGAGTGGCACGTGCTAAAAATATGATTAAATAAATAAAAAGTTAAAATTAAATTGATTTTCAGTTATTTATGCACTTAAAATTTAAATAATTATCCTTTTAAAATCCCAAAATCTGCATCCGCATCCGCATCAAATCCGCATCCGCGGATGTGAACTTCTAATAATCCGCATCCGCATCTGCATTCGCGGATGTCAAAATTTTTGCATCCGTAACAACCCTGATATTTATATATGCGGCGTTTTTTTATCATCTTGTAAAAAGGTAGATACACGCTAAATTACAGTGAGGCCAACAGATTTTTTACGGGAATAAAAAACGAGAGCTTTACAGGGATTACCAACCTGAGAGATTCAACTTCCTTTAACTTATCAAACGAAATGTCCTTAAAGGACGCGTCCTCGCAATGATCACATGTGAAAGCGATCCTATTACTACCTTTGTAAGGTTTGCACAGGACACACGCACTAAAAAGGACGGAGGACTTCTCTTTACAAGGATTAATGTACGGTCCATTTCCGTCAACATAATAGGACTTTTAGAGGCAATTTACGTGTAGCCACAACAAAAAGAATAAATATGAGATCTCTAGCCGTCTTTATATTGTGTGGTAAAATGTTTGAATATAATATCTTCTTTTTTTCCTCTATTTTAACGTTCGCCATTGTCAAGATCGCATTGTGTTCGACATGGCCACTTAACAATGTGTTAACAATGTCTGTTTACATCCACTTTTATTGACATGACAAGATTTTTACAGCTGGAATTACCTATTTGTGTGAAACATTATACGTCTATAATATATTTAATGCTATTAAAATATACTAGCGTACCCGTGCAAAACTTTTTTGCGACGACTTAACACTGTCTTCAAAGAACAATGGTTTAGTAAAGGCTATCGCCAAAAAAAAATGTTTGCCAACACAAACCTTTTTTATATGTAATATGAATCACTTTAATAAGAAAACAATAAGAAATATATATTTCAAGCTTTCTCAATATCATTGTGTATACGAACGCGTGAGTAAAACACATAACCTAGCTTTTAACGATATGTTTTTAATATAATTTTTGATAAATATTTTTGATTCAAACATAACTTTAAAGTGCACGTAAAATAGTAGTTTTTTAGAAGCTATAGAACGTATCTATCAGTGTAATACTTACGTACGAATGATCTTCAGAAAAAAATCGATGAGTTTGTCGGTATTTGAGAAACTAAGTACTATATTTAAAAGAGAAAAAAAATTTGGACGTACATATCTTATTCCGGATTTTTTTGTCGACGACTTACAAAGTTACTCTAAGGGCTAAGGCCTGGCGCATTCAATCAATTTTTAATCGCTCAACTGTTTGGTTGTCTGTCAAAAGGCTCTGGGATCAGAAAGGACTGCGCATACTATCGCGACACTGTAGTTGTACGACAAAAAAATCGATCGTCTTTTGATTTTTCTGTCGAACAACTACCGTCGGTGACAGCTGTGTATAGACGCTAGCATATACGCTCGATTAAATAGTTGTTCGGCGACCCATTAGTTTAATAGTGAAATTGCGGCACAATTGATTGACTGTATGCGCACCTCTAACAACTAAACAGTTTTAGTCGAGTTGAAATCGCGACACGTTCACAACTCGACTAAACTGTTCAGTTGTGGAAACAATTGTGTGTATGCGCCTGGCCTAAAGATATTTCACCAATAGAAATTTGCACCACCCCCACTTTAAGGGGTTAGAGGGAGGAAACCCAGCCCGCATACCAAATGTCAGCTTTCTAGGATTACGAGAAGTACCCTAGATTTTTTTTATTTATTCATTGTAGATTACAGACGCGTCGACATCTAAGGTCATTAGCGTCTTTCAACTACACTAAATAACAGCTAACTTAAAACTAAATAATATCACAAAACATCCATGAGCGCAGGTGGGATTCGAACCCACGGCAGTCCAGTCTAGAGGTTGCGGCGCCAAGCACGCTAACATCTAGGCTATACTGCCCTCCCCTAGATTTTTGATGACCATAAGTGAGTAGGTATGTAAGTCATAATTGAGTGAGTGCAGACGAAATCAATGAAACTTTGCTTATTAATAAAATCGAAAGTAGCACGGCTATAAAAATGAAACTTTCTACAATCCATAATCTTGGTGTCCCCACCCTCTCCTGAAAATTTGAAACCTGAAGTGTAATCCAGACCGATGTTAGGCAAAAATTCACCGAACCGCTTCGAGAAAAGGTAGGCTAAACAGTGCACCCTGATAAGGAGATAAGCACGATGTCAATAATTATAGGCTAATTTCCATATTATCAACCTTTTCAAAAATCTTAGAAATGGCTTTCTCCCTTAGAATTGCATCCTTTAATTCTATTAATAGAATTATTTGTAATAGCATCATGTAATAGGTCATACAACCATTGTCTCAAGATTATAATCTATCTGATGATGGGACTCTTCAGATCGTAATTACATCTGTAGCGAAACGTTAGTTCTTAAATGATAATTATCAGATGGAATCTGTATTGATTCTAGCGATCCAAAGTGCCAGAGCGTTGTGCACACTGTCAGTCAATGACTAGACTGTCTAGATAAAGGATACAACATCTTGGACTCTAGAGGTAACTGCTAGCAACTGGATCAAAATCATTATCTGTCTAGCATCAGAACGGTTTGCCAAGATAAGTCTAGTGATGATGGTAATGTTCACTCTCCAGTAGATCTGTAGCAAACATGGTCTAAATGATAATAAGATGGCATCTGTAATATACAAAATGCGACCAAACTTGCACTTTGTGCCAGATGTGTACTATGTTCAAGTGCAAAATACCAAATAGTTTTGCGTTTTGTATTTCAAATGCTAAATGCAAAATAGGTATTTTCAAAATACTTTTTCAAAATAAAATACCTTTTTACCAAATTTCAGATATTTTTATTTATTTTAGGTATTTATCATGAGAAATAGAGACACAATGCCGAGCCGAACAAAAACGTCTAATAACATGGCACCTTATGCATGACATTTTGGTCATATTTATCAGTACGCGTATCAATAAATTCTGTTATGTTATTAATAATAATAATAATACTCAAAATAATTCGGCAATACAAGCGTCATTCGTTCATTTCATTTTGTTTGACTGGTGATGTTGGCTAAACTTAATCACAAAGTATTTTGCATTTTGAAATGAATATTAAAAATGCAAAATACATCTCGAAAGGTATTTCAAATAAAATATAAAATTTTTTTTTACTAAAAGGCATTTAAATGCAAAATACAAAATAGGTATTTTGCATTTTAAATAGAAGTATTTCAAATAAATCTGTCAAATAGAACCCAAAAAGTCAGTATTGGTAATGTTACTTCTGAATCTGCTTGCATCACTTTCAATACATTTCAAAAGAAACTTAAGAAATCATTGATTGCACAATGTTTGTATATCGTTGATGACTTTACTATGAAATAATTTATTGTATTGTTTATACTTTATTTTTATATCTGCTATTATTTTTATATTTATCATGTTTGACAAATTCGACTCCTTGTAGTCTTTTGAACGAAATAAAATAATAATAATAATCAATTCACTCGGTTCATATCCATTTTTTAATAAATTCAATACGGTTCATGGGTTCTTGGATTAAAACAAATTGTTATTGATTAATAACTCTTTTATTTATCTTCGTACGACGTTTCGTCTCTTTCGAGACTTTATCAAGTACTCAATAACGAGTCATTAGTTGACTTGATAAAGTCTCGAAAGAGACGAAACGTCGTACGAAGATAAATAAAAGAGTTATTAATAACAATTTATTTTAATCCAAGAACCCATGAACCGTATTGAATAATAATAATAATAATATGTAGGTATTTGCAGTATTTGCAGTAACGATTTTACAGCAATTGGAATGCAGTAGCAGCAAGTGGTATCCTCGTGTGATACATGCTTTTAAAAATGTACGAGTTGACGTCTACATCAGCCTTTATAACAGTTAAGGTTGTACCTGTACCGATGTACCATGTGTGTGCCATTGTGTAGTAACTAGTAGGCGATGTGTGTTCGCTCCTTCTTTCATCTGGAATCGACCGATGTCCCAGGAGAGGGCGAGATATGTCACACGCAGTACTCTCTTTAACCGGTGTGTGCGGGAGAAACTTACGGAACCAAAACACATCCTTCAAACGTTCCCTATAGAGAGGTGTATACCTTATGGGGGAAACTTTAATAACTGTTATAGTTCAATTATATTTATTGCGTTCCTTTTGTCACCATATTCGGGGACAAGGGCCGCGTTTATCTGTTTTCGGTATAACACAAACAGGCCCGTCTTAAGTCATGTAGGGCTTGAGAATAGCCGAGAGTGTAGCAATGCTGTTGTTTACATGGCGTTGCTATGGTTCCTCTATTGCAAGTCCCCAGTTCCCGGGTTCTAGCCCGAGAGCTGGTAAAAGTGTCAATTGGATTTTCAATTTATTATTAAAAAAAAAATAATGAATTGAAAATATGAATTGGTGCTAGGCCAAAATAACCTTAACTGTTGGTGGTCTTTAAGAAACAATTAAGTCATGTAGGAGCCTCTGACCACATTGAGTAAGTGGGGTCCCTTTATGTGAGTCAAAAACCTACAGGAAAACAAAAAGCTAAAGATATTTTCAACTGGCTAAAGATAACTATTTTTTTTCGAAAATGGGAAGGTGACTAATTTCCCTATAGGCTTTACAAGCATGGGTTTCGGGGACCCTGGGTTCTCTCGACTTGCAAATATGACTTTGTTTTCGTCTGGACAGTTTTCACCACGCGGTGTTTGTCAGTGTGTGTGTTTGTTATTGTGATTAATGAGTTGCATGGAACAACAGCTCCGGACTGCAAGAAATTATTGCCGCTGTTACAGGCACTTCCAATAGCTGCGTTATCTTCGCTATCCATTTTGTGTTGGTGTATATCCGCTAAACTTTGGGTGTACTGAGCTTGGTCAACAGAATCCTGTCATATTGGCATACCCATTACCCAACCATATGCCCAATATTGGTCGCCATAATGCATTCGCCAACATTGGCATGCGTTGGCCATGTCGTCTGGACCTGGCTTAAAAACGATCCGATATTGAGTTGAAGCATCGGTATGTAGTGTTAGTATACTTAGTACCGTCAGTTATCATGATCGGTAGGTAAGGTAGGTAGTTGGTACCTACCATTGGAGTGTACCCACTGGGTACACAAAACACGTGTGAGAGATGCTGCTATTCAAGATGCGGATCTCAATGGAAAAGCAACGACTCTATTATGATAGCTATCAGATCAGGGTTGTGCTTTCACTTCCAGAGCTTTAATAGTATATTGTATGTCTAGATGCGTAATGAGATATATTACTGACGAGTAGTGACAGTATGCTTAAAACGAGTGCTAGCGACTTTTAACAGTCACATCGAGTCGTATCATTACGCACGCGAGATATACTATTTTTTGCCATACCCACTATAAAATAGTTGCTTTTCACTTCATTTTCAGTATTTTTAAAAAAATTTGACAGTTCACTTTGCGTCGCCAACTTCACATTTATAGCAGGCCGTAAGTAAGTAATAGCGAGCGGATCAGAGTGAATATAAACATAAATCATAGGGTGGGTCAAAAAAATCAATTATTTTTTTTACAACTGACACGGAAAAATGGGTTGCTAGACACCTTAAAAAAATTCTCACCAAATATGAGCTCTTAAATAGGAAGATCCTCCGCATCTCAGTTTTTTATTTTTTTCTCAGTCCAATAGAAAAAAATTCATACCTCATCATTAATTGATTGTACAGAAAAATGTTTTAAGAGAATTTTGTAGAAAATTTAATGCTCTACAAAAAAGGTATCTTATATTTTTTCCGCAAACCTCACCATTTGAAAGATATTGAAGATTTAAGTTTGATTATTTTAAGACAAATTTCATTTTTGTTAATGAATTTTGTAACTCGACAATAAATGACTATTATAAATCTTCAATATCTTTCAAATGGTGAGGTTTGCGGAAAAAATATAAGATACCTTTTTTGTAGAGCATTAAATTTCCTACAAAATTCTCTTAAAACATTTTTCTGTACCTACAATCAATTAATGATGAGGTATGAATTTTTTTCTATTGGACTGAGAAAAAAAAACTGTGATGCGGAGGATCTTCCTATTAAAATTAAGAGCTCATATTTGGTGAGAATTTTTTTAAGGTGTCTAGCAACCTATTTTTCCGTGTTACTTGTAAAAAAAATAATTGATTTTTTTGACCCACCCTAATAAATCACTATGGAAATGGCTCTATTTTCCACAGTAGTGTGTTTTGCAAACACTTTCAACATACCTGCCTGTTAACTGACCCATTCCAAGCACACATACACGCATGTAAAGTAGCTATTTTATAGTGGGTATGACAAAAAATATTTTTTTTTATTGTAGGAAGAACCCCGTTGGCGTACGATCCTCAGAGTATCACGAAATTACAGTATAGATATTATAATTTTGTTTTGCAAATAAGTATTTAAAATCGAAAAAATGCGAAAAACACGAAAAACTCACAAATGCTGTCTATTTGTCAGTATTCTTAAATTGTTTAATTATTGATTTTCCGCTTTATTAACCAATTGTTACGAACTATGCATGACTCACTATCTTAAATTTTGGAACTCTCTATAGTTATTATTATCATCAATATTTATTTTATTTACTTATTTATTTAAATCAACAAACAATGACGGAACAGTAAAGTTCCAAAAGAGGTCTTCTTATCCCATCCCTTGAAGGTGCGAGCCAAGTGTGTTTTCTGTCTCATTCTTTCCTTATATAAAAGTGGATATCGCACGTTATTTGTACAGCGATTTCATGAGATATTTTCTACCACTTTTACTCTAAATGATAAAATATCCACACAAGCCATGTACGGTATACTTAGAACATTTACCTATGGAATAGGAAATGCCTTTATCCTTCCATTATACACATGCAACACATGCAAGACTTGTACCTTGTGTCCTCCATTCGCATGCGTCAACTACTTTCGCGCATCGCGTTTCGAGCAGACGCGACTACGAAAATAAAAAAATTATTAAAGAAACAAAAAACCCGACTGCGTAAAAATCGAACATAAAAGATGGAAACAAGATCAAATGATAACATGCAGTCGGAGACATAGTAGTAATTCATCAGGTATTTCTGTTCAATTTGTTACTACTATGCCTCCGACTGCATGTTATCATTTGATCTTGTTTCCATCTTTTATGTTCGATTTTTACGTAGTCGGGTTTTTTGTTTCTTTAATAATTTTTTTATTTCCTTCCTTTTAGTTGAATCTACTCATCAAGCCTTTTAATTTGATACCCCACACACAAGGTTTTACCGATTTTTTGCGTACTGACAAAATGGCGTCTAGCGCCCGCCATATTGAATTTTCCGTGACGTCATGTACCCTATTTGAAATGTCAACAAAACCATTCTTTTGTTTTGATTTAAATACCTATATCAATGTATTTAGAAGGAAAATTACTTTTGCATTCTGACAAAATGGCGTCTAGCGTCCGCCATATTGAATTCTTTTACCTCCGAACGGAACCCATGACTGAGCCTATACGACTACGACGTCTGTCCGTCCGTCCGTCCGTTCGTCCATCTGTCACAAGACTCGATCTCACAAACGTAAGAGGTAACTATAATTGAAATTTTCACAGGTAGGTGTGTTGTTATGGCATGAATTCTGGCTGTTAATAATTAGAATTAAAAAATTTTATAATAATTTTATAATTTCAACTGTTAAATATTAAGGTAGAATAGATAAATGCAATTTTCTAAAGACATGTTGGGCGGTACTGTACGCATGTGATTTCGAGACCCGGGGACACGAGTGAGACAGATAGACGTGGCTGCAGTTCCGTAGGTAAATGTTCTATGGCAACGCAACACATTTGCTCGGTACTATAGTCAAACATGTGATATACTTATTCACCCCCCTTTTTTACTTCACTATTATAATTTGTCAATTCGATTATTCGATATAATGTACCCTTAACAATAAACGTGTTACCTCGAACTGGATTTTAACACTAATCTCCGGCTACCTACACGTCAATTATTATTATTTTGTTGTTCATTTTATGCCGATTTAGAGAACTGTAAGTGGATAAATGTCCAATTTTTTTTGTTACCAATTTTGTTGATGCGTGTCAATTTGTAATCAACACAAGTTTTATTTCGACAGTCCGTCAACCGATTTATATAATTCTTTTTTTTGTCCATATCAGCTGTCAACAATATTTTTCTTTTTATTGCTATCTATTGTTTATATTAATTACAATGAAATAAATTCGGAACAATCCTTTTTTAACATTCTTGGTGTAATGTGTAGAATCGGGTTGCATCGCAACTGCTCGGAGAAGTTCAAATAAAAAAAGAATTTTCCAAATCGGTTTATAAATGACGGAGTTCTGAGATAATAAACATAAAAAAAAATACAACCGAATTGAGAACCACTTCCTTTTTTTGAAATCGGTTAAAAATATATATATAAAGCCGATAACACTATTAAAATTAAGACAAATTGATCAGACGCTAATAACCTCTGTTGTCGAGCGTCTATAATCCACAATTCAATTCAAGACAAATTGAATGACACCTCGATTATGAAAATCGGTCTAGTAGATTTGACCATACGAAGTAACAAACTAAAATACATACAAGACGCTAATGACCTAAGTTGTCGACGCGTCTATAATTTACAATAAATAAATAAAATACATACATATTATATAGACTGTTAAAATCATAATCCTCCTTTTTTCATAGTCGGGTAAAAAAATATTAACAAAACGTCTCAATTAAAAAAAATAAATGTAAATCGGTTGAGTAGATATACCGCTGATGGATTGTCGAAAGAAAACGGCTTGTGTTTTACATAATATAATATATTATTATGTAAAACACAAGCCGTTTTCTTTCGACATTATATAAATTTCGTAAAAAATAGTAGGTACAACGAACCAACATTTTGTTGATAATTGCATTAATTTTAATTAATAGAATAAAACAAATTTTCTGAATAGTTTTGAATAAATTCTGAAATTGAATTATAAGTAACAATAAAATTCTTTTGAATACACTTTTTTGTATAACAAATAATAAATTTTCATCTTGAAAAGTGTTTTCAGATCAAAGGAAAATATGAAAAATGTTTTTAAAATAATATCCATTCACGTAAATAAAACGCGAGTCAATAAAGATGGAAGTATATTTTATACACGGTGTCCAAGATAAGCGTGAAATGCATGGGGATTTCCTAAACGGTGAGAGACAGAGATTTGGTTAAATGGGAGAAAATGTGCAGAAATATGAAATCTTCATAAAACAGTGTCTTAAATAAAGGGAAAATATTTTTTTTCTAACTTACTTAATAAGCGAGTTATAAATAAAAAACGAAAATGGGAAAATCTCGTTTTTCCGACTGTTTGTTGCCACTCGCAAGCCAAGCAAAATATGGAAAGTTTGACAGCGCAGGGTAGGTAGTACTGGAGATTCTGCACATTTTCTCTCATTCAAGCAAATCTCTATCTCTTTGGGAAATGCCCATGCATTTCACGCTTATCTTGGACACCCAGTATGCGTTTACTCAAACTCCATATCGTCAAATTGGGTTTTCAGCATTAAATCTTTTGAGGTATTTTCTTTTATAAACGATGATACTTTCCATTCTGTGGCGAATTTTAAGGCACTGTTATAAAATAACAACAAGGGAAAAAAACACTGATTATTCCAAACTGAATATAGGTACAGTGTATACATTTTCTTCTCTGCATGGTTGGCGTCACTGTATAAAAAGAAAATACAAAAACCGTCTCAAATCATTGAGTTGTATGATTATAAACTAGAGAAACAAGCACGCGATCCGTTTAAACATTTTCCCATTCTATACTCTACAGGGAATTGCTTTGCGGGTAATTTAACTCGTAAAATCAAACTTTTGCGATTTCCTGCTTCCCTAATCATTTTAGGAAAAATATCTTCGAATAAGTTTTAGAACATAAAATTCTGCATCTAAATCATTAAACAAAATTAATTGTGCATGCTTTGTAACGGCAGAAATTTGATATGAAAATCTCAAAATTACCTCAAAAACAGATAGCGATAGCCATGGAACAAAATGATGACGTTTTAGCTGTCAGAATAATTTCTAATCATTTTGTTCAAGTTCCATGGCTATCGCTATCTGTTTTTGAGGTAATTTTGACATTTTCATATTAAATTTCTGCTGTTACAAAGCATGCAAAATTAATTTTGTTTAATGATTTATAGATGCAGAATTTTATGTTCTAAAACAATCGAAGAGTTTTTTCCTAAAATAATTAGGGAAGCAGGAAATCGCAAAAGTTTGATTTTACGGGTTAAATCCCTATTACCCGCAAAAACAATTCAGCACCCTGTATAAGTGGGGAATGGTCGAAATTCACTTTTCATAACTTTTTGTCATACCCCCTATAAAATAGCTTCTGTTATCACGATACCGGTTAAACGGCCGAACGCTTTGGAACCGAATTTTGTTGAGATGTTTGACACGTAACTATGGGACGAGTCCTATCATTTTTATTATGACTGTAGATTACAGACGCGTCGAGAACTCAGGTCATTAGCGTCTTCAACACAACAATAAATAATCCATTTGTGTATTAGAATCCGCCAGCCGGCATACACAAACCGACTGGTACGAGCTCGGGCTCTTGGGAACGCTAATTCCCAAAGAACATTGGAATGCAATTGCGAGAACAACTACATTTCAATGTTCCCCCTGTGGGAGCGAGTCCTATCGTTTTCGGGGAAAATCGGCGACTGCGCAGAAGAGATATGTGTTTTCTAAACCTCGTAGTTTCGTAAATATTTTAATTTAACGCGTATCAATTTACTGCATCTCTTATAGTTTAGCCAGCGTACACCAATTTTGCTCAAAAATCACGTGGTCGGGATTCCAGACTCGATTTACATTTTCGCTTACCGCTCATTCCCCTTACCATAATAATATATAGCCTGTGCTATTATACTTGGGAAGAAGTTGGCTTTTAAAGAGAAAGGATTTATCGTCAAATCGGTTCAGTAGTTACCGGGATTACTCACGACAAGCATTAATCCTACTTTTCCTCTTTATAACATTAGTATAGATTATATATAGACCAGATAATGTTATTTGTTGAAGACTCGTTGATGTCTCGTTAAATATACGGTATCAATGAAACAAGTGAAATACAGAGAAGCTGAACTCGTATTTGGAGCAAGCGAGAGAGTATAGCGACAAGAAGAAGAAGGAGGGACAGAAAAGAAAGGACGGATAATAAGCAGCAGTGCACGGAGCTAGATTAAATTCCAGCCAATCTTTTATACTTAAAAATATGAGAGCTTTTTTACACAGTCAACAGTATTGAGTGTTTGAAAAGCAATATCCCTGTGCCATGATCCACCAAGCAGTGCATATTCTACTAAGTGTGTTTTATGAGGAAACTTACCCCCTGTGCAACGTTCTTACCGACCGCGCGATGATGGTGATGACGACGTCGTCGTATATACAGAGGATTTGGGGATTGACTTTCTACCGTGCGTTTTTTTTTATGAGGGAGAATTTCACTTAGAATTACTGTTAGCAGATTTCGCAAATTATGACATTAAAAGGATTCCATAATCGAGGAAGCTAAATGTCATGGCCTTTTTCGGGATTCGATCCAGGATTCGATAGAAATAAAGGGTAGTTTTGTTGGTAAAGATGGGACTTGTAGGAAGAAGGATCAAAGATCAAATGCGTGTACTTTTTTTATGAAGGAGAATCTTTTCTTAGAGCTGTTGGCGGATTTCACAAATGATGATTAGATATTATTAAGATTCCGCAATCGAAGAGGCTAATTAACAGTAAATGCGGGCCTTTTTTTTGATTCGATAGAAATAAAGGGTAGTTTTAAGTTGTTACAGATGGAATTCTGAGGAAAAAGGATCAAAGATCAAAGGCCTGTGCGTTTTTTTATGAGGGAGGATCTTCTCTTAGAGCGACTTTTGCAAATGATGTTGACATTTTTAGGATTCCGTAATCGAGGAGCTGCTACATTTTGGCCTTTTGGGATACGACGTTAGAATAAGTAAGACTAATTTTGTTGGTAAAGATTAAATTTGATTGTGTTTTGTATCATATTATGTTAATATTTTTTGACAGATGTGACATCATTACAAAACTATTGAAGTAGTTCTAAGTCTTCGGTAGCGGCACAATCGTAATTACTACGTCATTTCTTAAACGCGCTTTTACCTACTGTTCACCATTGTTATTTCTTAATATGGATAAATAAATAATGAAAAAGAAATAATGCTGGAGAAAATCTTCAATTTAAAAAGATAATATTTAGATCGGTTGGCGGACTGTTGAGAGAAAACGGATTGTGTTTTAAATAGATTTTTTTAAATAACTCGTCATAATTGAATCGTAAAACACCTTGTATAATCACCCTGTCTTAGATTACAATACCAACGTTCGTTATATTTTTACGCATTATGTTATCTGCAACTATTAGGACCTTTTAATAAGATTTTCTCTTCTTTACCGTTTCTTTCTTACAATAAACCCCTCCGAGCGAGAGGTGGCCATTTTCTTTTCAGGTTTTTTAAATACGAATATAATATGTGAAAATATGAACAACGTTGTAAAAATTATTACCATTGATTTTTTGAAAATATAGATTAACAATTTGTAATTTTAGAATTGTAAAATCACTGCCGCGAGAGGCGCTCGCTTTGCATCGTACAGTACTGCCATCTAGCTTCAACACCCGTACTACTAAATGTTATTTACGTTCGCTACTTGTACTTTTGAAGTTATACTCCTTTAGACGCGTTATGAAAAAAATCGATTGATGACCAGTCCTATACTTCCCACCTAGTAATTTGCAAAATAAACTCTCTTTTTTTATTCTTTGAAAAAAAGCATGGCCCTCTTTTTTGTTTAGTGATCTACTGATGGCCAGCTTAATATAGCAAAAATCATGGTTACCTTGATTTACGTACAATTTTTATTTTTTTTAGTAAAATATTTTTTTTCTCGAAAACTGGACATTTTAGAGAAAAAAAAATGTTTACATTTTTTTCATATTATAACATCTAGAATTCATTTATATATTTTTTTTCCTATGTTAATACGTGACATTAAGAACGTCTTTTTTTAATATCTCAAGATCCACTGAACCGATTTGACTCAAAATCTAATCAGATCTAAGTTAAAGGCTGATAAACACAATAGAACAATCGGCATGGCCGTATGTTGTTCCGTTTTTACGATATCGAAGGCGAAAAATTGACCACATACAAACACACACACACACACATACACACACACTCACACACATACACACACTCACATACAGACATCAGTCAGAAAATGATCTTAAACGATTGCTAGGGTCTCAAAACGTGAAAATCTGTTAAAATCTCGAAATATTTTTTTCGGACTAAATCCATTACTTTCCTACCATAGTAGAGGTGAGAAGTAAAAATGATGGGAGAAAATGTTTACGATGCGCGCGCACACTGTGACACACGAACTGTGACATCAAAATTAACAGGTTTGATTTCCATAGTTACCATTTAAACAAATCTTGTCTTTTATTATTTTAATTCAATAAATTATTTGCATGCGAATTAAAAATTAGTTTTTAATCACGCCAAAGAAGTATAACTTCTAGGTGCACGCACCCACTTTTGTATTTGTATGGTACAATTTATTTATTTATTGTAAATTATAGACGCGTCGACAACTTAGGTCATTAACGTCTTGATTACATTAAATAACATAACTCACTTAAAACTAAATGACATGACAAAACATCCATGAGCAGAGGCGGGATTCGAACCCACGACAGTCTGATCCTGAGGCCGCGACGCTAACCACTGGACCACACTGTCCTCTTCTATGGTACAACACTGCCATCTGAGGACAGAGTGGTGTAACGCTTAGCGTAGCTGCCTTTGGATCACACTGTCGTGGGTTCGAATCCCGCCTCCGCTCATGGATGTTTTGTGATGTCATTTAGTTTTAAGTGAGTTGTTATTTGATGTAAACAAGACGCTAATGACCTAAGTTGTCAACGCGTCTATAATTTACAATAAATAAATAAATTGTACCATACAAATAAAAAAGTGGGTGCGTGTACCTAGAAGTTATACTTCTTTGGCGTGATTAAAAACTAATTTTTAATTCGCATGCAAATAATTTATTGAATTAAAATAATAAGTCAAGATTTCTTTAAATGGTAACTATGGAAATCAATCCTGTTAATTTTGATTTAGTTTTAAGTGAGTTGTTATTTGATGTAAACAAGACGCTAATGACCTAAGTTGTCGACGCGTCTATAATTTACAATAAAATAAAAATTAAACACTGCCATCTAGCGTCAACGCCCGTACAATTAAATGTTATTTACTTTTGCTACTTGTATTTTTCTATTAATAAATATTTCAGTTGACTAAAGAAAATGAAGTTATTTAACTTAAAAAAAAAACAATTGACTGTGTTCACACAAGTAGAAAACAAATAAATTAAAATTTAATGAAGCCATGACATTATTTTATTATAGCGAAAAAGAAGGAAAAAATGCGAGGTATTTAAAGTTCTTAATTAAATATGTGTCTCGTAATATAGGTCTGAAGTTGGCGCTGAATTGAGCTGTTTAGTACAATGAAATGAGTTTAATTAAGAAAGCCCCCCCTCCTCCACTTCTTCTTCTTATTCAGTTCTCTATGATTGCACAATTTTATGGATATATCTTTCTTCTCTCTGCGAGAAAGTTTAAGTCGTTTAATTTCGCACACTTTACAATCTAGTTAAAAGTCAGTAGGTACCTACTTTGTTATTGCTATATTCTATCAACAAGTTTAACATTTTATTGTTTTTGACGTGTTGAAATACGACTTATAAAATCATATAAATGGAGTGAATATCTATATATTTAAAACACAAGCCCTATTTCTCTAGACAATCCGCCAGCAACCCCTGCTCAACCGATTGATATAATTTTTTTTTAAACTGAGGCCTTTAATCCACAGATATGTTATCGCTATTTTTTTTTTTTTTGGTGAAATTTCTTTAAAAGGGATGATTTCAAGCGATCATAGTAAAAATGACGAGAGGGGCAGTGGGGTGAAGAGAAACGTAAACAGAGAAAATCCATCGGCGTTCACGATACATGAGTGTGAGAGAAATGCAAATATGTACGCATGTCGTGGATAGGCTATGCAAACAATAAACAATGAAACAACTTGACAGTTGTACATTTTAATTTTTAGAGCCCAGATTCTAATAGGGTTATATTGACAAAACTTCCAAAAGTATTTAAAATTAAACAATAAAGATGTATATGTACGTGCAAATTTTTTTTCTCTTTTAAATATAGTACTTAGTGTCTCAAATACCGACAAACTCATCGATTTTTTTCTGAAGATCATAAATCATTCGTACGTAAGTATTACACTGATAGATACGTTCTATAGCTTCTAAAAACTACTATTTTACTTACACTTTCAAGTTATGTTTGAATCAAAAATATTTATCAAAAATTATATTAAAAACATATCGTTAAAAGCTAGGTTATGTGTTTTACTCACGCGTTCGTATACACAATGATATTGAGAAAGCTTGAAATATATATTTTTTATTGTTTTCTTAATAAAGTGATTCATATTACATATAAAAAAGGTTTGTGTTGGCAAACACTTTTTTTTGGCGATAGCCTTTACTAAACCATTGTTCTTTGAAGACAGTGTTAAGTCGTCGCAAAAAAAGTTTTGCACGGGTACATTAGTTTGTTTTATTATACAGAATGCGATATAATCTGTACTAACCGATGTCATTCACGAGCGACTAGGCCTTGCAGTCAGGGTCCATTCTGATTGATCGAATACCCCATATATTGATGTCGTTTGACACACACACACCTAAACGAAAGTAATAACTAACTAGTAAACTCTATACACTAATATGGATAGTTGATAGCGATCAAAAAATGGGTTTTGTATGTGGAGAATGTTCAAATATATATTCTTCAAGACAGGCATAATGTTCACAAAATTAGAATGATAATAATTAGATAAGGCTTGTAATCTAATTCTTTCTCTAAAAGTCGATCAATTTTCTGACATTTCAAAATAAAACCTAATTTAATATTTGAGATTTTAGGATGTCCAAAATTTATACAGTAACAGTGTTCTTGAGAAATTGAAATGAAAATATGAATTTTAATTAAGTATTATTTTGAAATGTCAGAAAAGTTAGCCACTGCATTCTTCATCTCAAATCATTTCCTCTCGCCTAAAAACGGTTACCGCTCTCCCGACGCTTTTTTTAAAAGCTAATGGGTTCGCGTAAACGCCAAATGAAAGACCAAGAACCACACCACAAATCCTACAGGCGAATGTTTTGAAAGATTACGTAATTTTTAGAAAGTTGCAAGTTTTTCCAAGAAAATATTTTTCAATTTTTCGCCTGCAGGATCTGTTGCGTCATTCTTGGTCCTTCATTTGACGTTTACCCGAAACTTTTAGCAATTAAAATAGCGTCGGGAGAGCTATAACCGTTTTTAGGCGAGGGAAAAGGGATTGGAGACGAAGAGTGTAGAGAGAATACTCTTCAGACCAAACTTCGAAAAAAAATCGACCGCGTTCACGCCTGCCGGTTCTACAATAATTGAACACACTGTATATATAATATCTCTGTATAGAGCCATGTCATGTGTTGTTTCTAACGTGTCAGCAACTCAGCAGCTCCGTCTGCAGCAGCAGCCAGTGCTGATTTGTGTACCCGGGTAAGGCAGAGCAAATGAAATTCTTAAATTAAGTAGCGTGTGCCGTTGAAGTAATTAAGCCACAAGATAGCTTATTGTAGCTGCGACTCACTCTCTCTCTGTGTGTATAAATTCGGTCGTTATTTCAGGTCGCTTTAAGGACGTTATTCGCCGGCAATACAGACAGCAAATACCTATGTCGGTATCGCTCATTCCCCCCGTATGTATGTGTGTATGTATGTATTTGTATGGAATGTAACACAATTCTAGCAGCCCGCCAGAATTATATTATTCTTGTTTAATTACACTGCAGTGCATTCACAGTGCAAAAACACACCGTTTTCTACCATGCTGCACGATGCCGTCCAACGTTGCCAGGTCTACGGGAACAACAATTCCAAAGAATCTTTGAAACAAATCGTCATAGTTTCCTGGCTTGTAGGCCGTGGTCCGATGATATTTCTACCTGAAGTTTCGCCTTACAATTGCGGTAGACATTTTCAAAGGCGATGTGGCAGCGGTCGAAGTGTACTCCGTGGCGGCTCACAGGTAAGTGTTTCAACGACTGGTGTCTTTTTACTTTTATGCTAAGTGCCAGTGTGTTTTCTGTTCGGTCGTAGACCGTCCTTCTGTGATTGGTACAACAATTGACCAATCACAGAAGGATGGACTACGACCGAACAGAAAACACACTGGCACTTAGCATAAAAGTAAAAAAAATCGACTGATGACCAGTCCTATACTTCCCACCTAGTAAATATTTGCAAAAAATAAACACTTTTTTTTTATTCTTTGAAAAAAAGCATGGCCCTCTTTTTTGTTTAGTGATCTACTGATGGCTAGCTTAATATAGCAAAAATCATGATTACCTCGATTTACGTATAATTTTTATTTTTTTTAGGAAAATATTTTTTTTCTCGAAAACTATACATTTTAGAGAAAAAAATATTTACATTTTTTTCATATTATAACATCTAGAATTCATTTATATTTTTTTTACCTATGTTAATACGTGACATTGAGAACGTTTTTTTGAATATCTCAGGATCCACTGAACCGATTTGACTCAAAATCTAATCAGATCTAAGTTAAAGGCTGATAAACACAATAGAACAATCGGCATGCCCGTATGTTGTTCCGTTCTTAAGATATCGAAGGCGAAAAATTGACCACATACACACACACACATACACATACACACACACACACATCTGTTAAAATCTCGAAATATTTTTTTCCATTACTTCCCTACCATAGTACAGGTGGGAAGTAAAAACACCAGTCGTTGACACACTTCGATCGCTGCCACAACGCATTTGAAAATGTCTATCGCAGTTGCGTAGACGAAACGTCAGGTAGAAATACCACCGGACCACGGCCTACAAGCCCGGAAACCATGAAGATTTGGAATTAATCAGTTAGTTTAGATTTTATTTAAATATCAAAATGGGTCGTCTAATATGTAATTAATTAATTGTAGATTATAGACGCGTCGACAACTCAGGTCATTAGCGTCTTCAACACAACAAATAATCCATTTGTGTATTAGAATCCACCAGCCGGCATACACAAACCGACTGGTACGAGTTCGGGTCCCTGGGAGCGCTAATTCCCAAAGAACATTGGAATGCAATTTGCGATAGCAACCACATTCCAATGTCCCCCCTGAGGGGTCGTCTAATATGGGGATTTAATTTGTGGGATCTGAGAAAAATGTATCTATAAAAGAAATCTTGGGGTTTTTTTCGCGAGCTGGCACCACTGCTACCTGCTACTGTGTTATCTCGCGTAGCTGAAGGTTTGTTCGTTTTCTTACTAACGCAATAATGGTGCAGTTGCACTAGCATGCTGTTTTTTAGCACAGTCTTAGACTTGAGATCTGTTCGTTTTAATTATAAACCGCAATCAAAGAAAAATGTCTAGGTACGGTTAAAGGGTGGCCGCAGACCAGGAAAACTTTTTAAAAACGTATAGAACTTATGTATTTAAGATCTCACGGTATAGAAGTGAAACTTCTTGACTACTTTGCCTACACAACTACAGGTCCAAAACGCGTTGTGTAGTTCATAAATAGTGCGTCAGTAAGTAAATAGAAAAATAAAAAACTTTTTATTAAAAAAACCGTCTTCAAAAAAGCCACAAAAAAGACGAAAAATAATACAATTTTGAGGTCGCCTCTAATTTAATTAAATTATATATATAGATAGATGTACTTATAAAAAGTTTTAGTAATTAAATTGGCGCCGACCTCAAAATTTAATTATTTTCGCCTTTTTAGTGGCTTTTTTGAAGGAAGTTTTTTATTAATACTAAACTCTTCTCGGTTTAGAAATTTGGGAATTGGGGGCTTGCAGTAGTAGTCCAGTAATTTTAGATTTCCACTGCAGAAAAATTCCCAGTTAGCTGATTTTTTTTTATTTACCTTCGTTATGGTGTTTTAAAAAACGTGTAAAAAGTCCCCATCGATATCGTGCCGGCGTTGCCAGATATTCGAGGTTCAAGTTCACGATAGACGGTTTTTTGCGAATTTCTCGGTTCCGTTCCATTTTTTGTAAAAAATGGTTATTATCAATCTTGTAGAGGACGACATTATCTACAACTTTTGTATAAACATTTTTTGTCTACGATTTATAGTTTGTCGTATTAAAGTACCCGCGGCTTCCTCCCCCTCGATTTTACATAACGGGATTATGCTGCTTCCCGAGGGCCTAGCATAATGATTTGTACCATTATTATAAGTTGAACTTAAAGCTAACGATCAATTATAATTTTATCGAAATTAATGCAGTAGTTCTCTACTTATAAGCAACCAAACATACAAATCGACAGCGCTCAAACAGACAGACAGACCGACAATTTTTTTCTAAAATACGATATTTATACTTGACATCAATTATAAAGACCATTCGTAAAGTAATTTCGTAAAAAAAATTTACAAGGGTTGAGAGAGTGCGGATAAAGTACGAGTATGCATTTGCATACCGTATAACGCACTCTAGTAATAATAGCCATATTTTTAATTTTTTTTACAAAATTTCTTTACGAATAGTCTTTATAACAATTATAAGGAGTATTCGTAAAGGAATTTTGAAAAAAAAATTAAAAGTATGGTTACTCCGAGCTATTCTTAGTAGAGTGCGTTATACGGTATGCAAATGCATACTCGTACTTTATCCGCACTCTCTCAACCCTTGTAAATTTTTTTTACGAAATTACTTTACGAATGGTCTTTATAATTGATGTCAAGTATAAATATCGTATTTTAGAAAAAAATTGTCGGTCTGTCTGTCTGTTTGAGCGCTGTCGATTTGTATGTTTGGTTGCTTATAAGTAGAGAACTACTGCATTAATTTCGATAAAATTATAATTGATCGTTAGCTTTAAGTTCAGCTTATAATAATGGTACAAATCATTATGCTAGGCCCTCGGAAAGCAGCATAATCCCGTTATGTAAAATCGAGGGGGAGGAAGCCGCGGGTACTTTAATACGACAAACTATAAATCGTAGACAAAAAATGTTTATACAAAAGTTGTAGATAATGTCGTCCTCTACAAGATTGATAATAACCATTTTTTACAAAAAATGGAACGGAACCGAGAAATTCGCAAAAAACCGTCTATCGTGAACTTGAACCTCGAATATCTGGCAACGCCGGCACGATATCGATGGGGACTTTTTACACGTTTTTTAAAACACCATAACGAAGGTAAATAAAAAAAAATCAGCTAACTGGGAATTTTTCTGCAGGTGGGTGATTTTAATATCTAAAATTACCGGAGTATAGAGGAACCATGGAAATTCCGTATATAAATTACGGCATCGCTACATACTGGGAAATTTTCAACCCCTAAAACCCTAATTGCAATCCATTATTTGTATCTAATCTTCTACTTTTGTAGATGCAATGTGTACTTCTAGAAATGATAGGTTATAGTTGATTATAGACGCTTAACAACAGAGGTCATAAGCGTCTGCGGTGAGAGGTTATAGACGACTTTATTATCCGGACCCAAATAATTAATTAGTATCAGGTCGCTTTAAGCATTGCATTCACAGATGTAGATAATTAATGTTTCTTCTTCATTATGTAATCTTGTACCATCTTCATTTCAATATTGCACAACGATATTATGCAACGCTATAAAATAGCGCCTTGGAATTTATTACAGCTGCACGTTGCGGTCCCAGAGAACGGCTCCTCTAATTGCAAAACTATCCGTTATATTAAGAGCGGTTGTTTCAGGAACTACTTAATAATCTACGTATTTAAAACACAAGCCGTTTTCTTTCGACAGTCCGACAGCGGTCTTTATACTCAACCGATTTACATTTTTAACTTCCCATTGGAAGTTATTGTAATGGGTCCGAAAATCGAAATCAAAATGTATAACAAATTTTTATGTTTCAAGGTCACTACACTATTTTTACACTATTTTTAGAAATATGTCTGTGTGTGTGCATGTGTGTGTGTGTGTACGTACGTATGTGTCTATTTCTTTCTAAGACGAAATCTCGAGAATAAAAAATGATATCGACTACGTTAGGGTGCCAATCGATGCGTATTAACGTAAATATGATCTGAAAGAAATTTTTTCAAAATCGGTTCAGCCGTTCTTTTTTCTTAACCAAATAGACTCCAAAAAAGTAGATTTTACACAATATCTCGCGAATAAAAATTTTTATCGACTTCGCAAGGGTGTCAATCGAGGCGTGTTAACGTCATTTTGATCCGACATAAATTTTATAAAAATAGGTTCAACCGTTTTTTTTTTAAATTATTGTTAAAAATAAATAATAATTATGTTTTAACGATTAAAATGATTACTTTTCTGTGTAATATCTAATTTAATTATTATTATTAAATATTTATCAAACTGGGAAGTTCGTCGTGTGGACCTCAAGGGTCGCACTTTAGTCCTAATAAACGACCCACCTCACGGCTTGTTTTTTATTTATTGAAGCGTTTTGTCCACAGATGTGTCACCGTTTACCAACACAAACTTAGTTACGCGGTCGGCGAAATCCTCAGAACAGAGATAGCCATAGAAGGAGCATGCTTGTAGGTCTGTACAACTGAAGTCAGTCGAGACGTGCAGGGAACAATAAGTCATATTGAGGTCACATGATTTCAACTCAATTTTTTAGCACCATGATTTTTTTAGCGATTTGGAACCTTTATTGTAAAATCCATGGGCACACGACACGACACAATTGTTTTCAATAAAACACAAATCTATTAAATAAAGAGTAATTAAACTACGGAATACAAGTCGTACTTTAGCGTATAGTTGTGGCTTCACAAGCGACGTGATATGCTGTTTCTATAGCTAGATCTCTGTTCCAATTTGTGTTGATATGGATAAAATTTAATTAAATGTAATTTAATTCAATATAATATTAGACATTTATTCTTTTGTTAGTTGTACGGAACCCTCGACGTGCGAGTTACACTCTTTTTAGTAGCTACCTATTTAAGCAAAATGAACCAAAAGTCTATGATTGCATATTTATCAAAGCAAACAAATATTGTGCATATGTGTGTGTAGTTTGTACATTTTTTTATTGAAATAACACATTAAGACGCTCTTTCACGCTCTCAAACAAAACACGCACGCACACATTCGCGCGAGCAAAAACACACGCGCATGCGTACAATGAAACACACACACAAATACCTGCTGTGTCGCTGCTCTATGGAGCTACTACAACAGAGAGAGAGCTTTGTGTAATGCGATTTAGAACTTTGTCAGCAAAAAATTATATCAGAAAATACTGAACCGATTCGAATAAATTTTTTCAGCTCTGATTGCACCGCAGTGTTTTCCGTAGGACTACCTCTTTTGAAAGATGTTTTTTAGGGTTCCATACCTCCGTATGGAATCCTATTTATTATCCTGCCTACGATGTCTGGTCATCCGTCCGTCTATCTGCACAGGACCCTATCTCACAAACGGTAGTTGAAATGTTCACAGATTGTGTGTTGTTGGGACATGAATCCTGGTAAATAATAATTAGAATTAAATAATTAATTTTAATAAAGTATAATCAAAGTGTGCAAGCTTTCACGGCCGGCATTGTTCCAAGTCTTCATGGTTACCGGTGGTATTTCTACCTGACGTTTCGTCTACAACTGCGGTAGACAGGTCACTGACCTGTGAGCCGCCAAGGAGTACACTTCGACCGCTGCCACATCGCCTTTTAGAATGTCTACCGCAGTTGTAGACGAAACGTCAGGTAGAAATACCACCGGACCACGGCCTGCAAGCCCGGAAACCATGAAGACTTGGAATAAAGTATAATGTTTTTTATACTGACAAGTGGAAGTGGCGTCATCGTAAAATTTGTTTGTTTGCAATGGGTAAACTCAAAACTACTTAACTGATTTTAAAAATTCTTTCACCTATAGAAAGCTACATTATCAGCGAGTAACATGGGCTAATTTTTTTCAAAAAAATTAGAGGGGGGTAATAAATCATAAATTTTTATCGCTGGAACTACTGAACCGATTCTAAAAATTCTTTCACTAATAGAAAGCTACACAGGGGGGGATAACAAATTAACAATATCTATACTAAATATACGTGAGCGTAGCAATGGGTGACCGCTATTAAATCATAATTTCATACCACCCGGGCGAAGCCGGGACAGGTTGCTAGTAAACTATATTATTTATAAGTTCGATATATTTGTGTACTATATATGATGTGTCAGACAGATAGTTTTTAGGTTTCAGTACAAATAATGTTTGTGTTATTTATCCTTAATTACAGCTTGCCGACGTTTCGACCAATATATGGTCATAAAAACTATCTGTCTGATATATTATTTACTAGCGTCCCGTCCCGGCTTCGCCCGGGTGGTATATAATTATGATTTAATAGCGGTCACCCATTGCTCCGCTCACGTATATTTAGTATATTGTTAATTTGTTATTCCCCCGCGAGAATCTCCCCCCCTGCGTAGCTTTCTATTAGTGAAAGGATTTTTAGAATCGGCTTAGTAGTTCCAGAGATAAAAATTTATGATTTAACCCCCCCCCCCGCGAGTACCCCCTCGCGAGAATCTCTCCCCCTGCGTAACTTTCTATTAGTGAAAGAATTTTTAGAATCGGTTTAGTAGTTGTAGAGATAGAATTTATGATTTATTTTTGAAATCGGCACAGTAGTTTTTGAGTTTATTCATTACAAATATACACACACACAAAAATACAAATCTTTCTTCTTTATAATATTAATATAGCTGATATAGATAACTATCAACCGTATGGTTTTTAACAAAGACATCAGCTTACACTAATTAAATTGTTGTGACGGTATACGGAACCTTCGTCGCGCGAGTTCTACTCGCACTTGACCGTTTTTTGTTAGTTACGCTGTTGAACAAAATTACTCTCATCGCGCGGGCTGTGAAGAGTGAAGACTTATTTTACCGACAGCTTAACACTTTCATGGGACCGGGGACTTGTAAAAAACTGGGGAGACTGCATCGGTTCTGAACTTCTGTGTACCCGTTTTCATCCGAACGCGTACGATCTAAAGCACTGCAGTTGGCAATTGGATCCTTGCTCGACTAATTCACACCATCCAGTTTTTTTTATTCTTAACACACATATACCGGGTGTGGCTTAGAAAAGGTAACATAGGAAAAAAAGTATACAGTGAATTTTAGACAGAATCCGAGAATGCTATGAACCTAGTTTAGTTGTTATATACATTTCGAAAATTACAATAAATATTCAAATAGAAGTAAAAAAAAGGGTGTGGGTCTCGGGACCCCCGACAGATGTGAAACATCAAAGAAAACGTTATTGAACTCGGTGGTATTCTCTATGCAGTAGTATATATTTTTTCAAAAGCAGCAACTAACTGTTATGCTGACGTAATCCTATATACCTACTGCACTGTAACACGCGCGCGGAATCCGAGAGAGAGAGATAGAGAGAGTGCCGCAGTGGTGGGGAAAACAGCAGCGAAGAAGCGGACCAAACATTTCGTTGCATATTTCTCCTCACGCGGCTGTTCACAGCCCGACATAAGATGTTTCACATCAACAAACAAAATGACAACCTTTCAGTAAACAATTTTCCATAGCAACGATCTGGATATTTATATTAGATCTTATGGCCCATAGCCTATTACAAAATTGTTAATGTTCTCAATGTTATTTTACCTATGTTACAATGGAGGCGATAGAGATGTGGCTGTGAAGGAGAATAACAGGAACAAGCTGGATAGAACATAAGACGAATGAAGCAGTGCTGGACCATGTTAATAAGAAAAGAACGATGCTAAATGCAATAATGAAAAGAAAAATAAAGCTAATTGGACATCTGCTAAGGCACAAACAGTTCCATGACCAACATCATGGAAGGGAAAATAAACGGTAAAAGAACCAGAGAAAGACCACGCATATCCTTCTTTGAATTCTTCGATCGGATGGGTTGTACCTCTTACCAACAACTAAAAGAAACATCAAGAAACAGACATGAATGGCTACAACAACAAGGTTTGGGCTTTAGAAGCTGATGTTGACCTCTTCTAAGCCACACACGGTATACAGGGTGCTGAATCGTTTTGCGGGTAATAGGGATTTAACCCGTTAAATCAAACTTTTGCGATTTCCTGCTTCACTAATTATTTTAGGAAAAATATCTTCGAATAAAAGTTTTAGAACATAAAATTCTGCATCTAAATCATTAAACAAAATTTATTTTGCATGCTTTGTGACGGCAGAAATTTGATATGAAAATGTCAAAATTACCTCAAAAACAGATAGCGATAGCCATGGAACTTGAACAAAATGATGACGTTTTAGTTGTCAGAATAATTTCTAATCATTTTGTTCAAGTTCCATGGCTATTGCTATCTGTTTTTGAGGTAATTTTGACATTTTCATATCAAATTTCTGCCGTTACAAAGCATGCAAAATAAATTTTGTTTAATGATTTAGATGCAGAATTTTATGTTCTAAAACTTTTATTCGAAGAAATTTTTCCTAAAATAATTAGGGTAGCAGGAAATCGCAAAAGTTTGATTTTACGGGTTAAATCCCTATTACCCGCAAAACGATTCAGCACCCTGTATATACAGGAAATTAGTACAAACCGCACGACGCACAATGGGGCACACAGAGAGAAGGTAGGTGTTGGAAGTGGAGACTGGAGTGTCTGCAACTTAAACGGAAAAATGCTAAAATCAAAAGAAAAAGTTTGGTTCAAAATGACAGGAAAAAGCCTGTGCTTCTTCCCGAGCGGGAATTCATGCATTAATTAAGCTAAGAAAAAAGAGGGATATTAAAAATAGTCATAAACATCAAAAACTGACTTTTTTCTTGAAGCACGTTTCGCTAACCATGTTAGCATCATCAAGAGATAATGCTAACCATGTTAGCATCATCAAGAGAAAATAAGAATTTATTAGGGTTCCGTACCTCAGAATGAAAACACGGAACCCTTATAGGTCTCGTGTCTGTCTGTCTGTCTGTCTGTCTGTCTGATCTCCCCCCCTTATTTCCGAAACTGAGCCCAAAATTTTGAAAAAAAATAGGGAATATAGGGCCTCACGCATAGTTTACAGCAAAACCTAAACTACCGCTTACTCATATATAATTAGGGTTGCCACCTGCCGCTAGTTGATTAAAGGATTACCAGTATAAAAAATTCGACTGATGACCAGTCCTATACTTCCCACCTAGTAAATATTTGCAAAAAATAAACACCTTTTTTTATTATTTTTTGACTAGGCCCAAATAACCTTAGCTGTTGGTGGTCTTTAAAACACAATTTAATTTTTATTCTTTGAAAAAAGCATAGCCCTCTTTTTTGTTTGGTGATCTACTGATGGCTAGCTTAATATAGCAAAAATCATGGTTACCTTGATTTACGTACAATTTTTATTTTTTTAGTTAAATATTTTTTTTCTCAAAAACTGTACATTTTAGAGAAAAAAAATATTTACATTTTTTTCATATTATAACATCTAGAATTCATTTATATTTTTTTTTACCTATGTTAATACGTGACATTGAGGACGTTTTTTTGAATATCTCAGGATCCACTGAACCGATTTGACTCAAAATCTAATCAGATCTAAGTTAAAGGCTGATAAACACAATAGAACAATCGGCATGCCCGTATGTTGTTCCGTTCTTAAGATATCGAAGGCGAAAAATTGACCACACACATACACACACACACACACACACACACACACACATACATAGGGTCTCAAAACGTGAAGATTTGTTAAAATCTCGAAATATTTTTTTCGGACTAAATCCATTACTTCCCTACCATAGTAGAGGTGGGAAGTAAAAATAAAAATTCGACTGATGACCAGTCCTATACTTCCCACCTAGTAAATATTTGCAAAAAATAAACACTCTTTTTTTTATTCTTTGACTAGGCCCAAATAACCTTAGCTGTTGGTGGTCTTTAAAACACAATTTAATTTTTATTCTTTGAAAAAAGCATGGCCCTCTTTTTTGTTTGGTGATCTATTGATGGCTAGCTTAATATAGCAAAAATCATGGTTACCTTGATTTACGTACAATTTTTATTTTTTTTAGTAAAATATTTTTTTTCTCGAAAACTATACATTTTAGAGAAAAAAAATATTTACATTTTTTTCATATTATAACATCTAGAATTCATTTATATTTTTTTTTACCTATGTTAATACGTGACATTGAGGACGTTTTTTTGAATATCTCAGGATCCACTGAACCGATTTGACTCAAAATCTAATCAGATCTAAGTTAAAGGCTGATAAACACAATAGAACAATCGGCATGCCCGTATGTTGTTCCGTTCTTAAGATATCGAAGGCGAAAAATTGACCACATACACACACACACACATACACACATACACACATACACACACACACACATACAGACATCAGTCAGAAAATGATCTTAAACGATTGCTAGGGTCTCAAAACGTGAAAATCTGTTAAAATCTCGAAATATTGTTTTCGGACTGAATCCATTACTTCCCTACCATAGTAGAGGTGGGAAGTAAAAATTGTACGTAAATCAAGGTAGGTAACCATGATTTTTGCTATATTAAACTAGCCATCAGTAGATCATCAAACAAAAAAGAGGGCCATGCTTTTTTCAAAGAATAAAAATTAAATTGTGTTTTAAAGACCACCAACAGCTAAGGTTATTTGGGCCTAGTCAAAGAATAAAAAAAAGAGTGTTTATTTTTTGCAAATATTTACTAGGTGGGAAGTATAGGACTGGTCATCAGTCAAATTTTTTTTATTTTATCCATCTCCTCGGGATTATTTTGTGGTATTACTAATTTAAAATAAAAAGTTACTAGTATCTCTAAATGGCGTCACAATGTGTGCAACAACCCTTATACAGACATCTACTGTACCTACATCACACACACACACACACAAAGAGAGAGAAACAAAACACTCACACCGTTATTTCATGCGCATATCTCTAATTAGTATTTTTTAGACTGCCATTGTGAGGAGCATCCTTAAAAGCGATGAAGTTTCCACATTTATTATACATAGACCAGCATAATTAGCGGTGAAGACGATTTTTTTTTATAGAAACAACGCATTTTCATGCTCCAATTTAATAATATGCATATCAGTGCAGGCAACAAGATAAAACCGTTCATGTCGAACTCCTGCTTATTTTCCCGTAGGTAAGTACCTACGGGCTACCTCTATAGTAAAATGGTGGCACATCTTAAACAATGCAGTGAAATATCTCGTAAACGGTACAAACCATAAAAAAATGTCTTATACAAAAGTTATAGAGTGTCAAGGGAGACAAAAGACTGTGATATCAGATTTAACATAGGTGGTGCTGTGAAGGTTAGGCGAAGGTCAGCTTCGATTTTTTAATTGTAACAGTGCATTTTTATTCCAGAATACGAAACAGTATTTAATAGTGAACAGTAAATTATTAAGGTACATATGAGCTAAAGTTAATAAATATTGAGATATTTACAAATAAAATAGCAAATTTAATTTGTCAATTTGGTTTTTTTATGAATTGAATTCAAGCCAAGAAGGCCGGTGCGTAATATTATCATGATTCATGGCTATCTGCTATGCCATAATATTTATCTAACTATCGATCATTTTGGCAGTTATTTAATTTCTAAATATCTCAATATTTATTAATTTTAGCTGATATGTACCTTAATAACATACTGTTCACTTTAATCCGCATATCCGAAAACGTCAAAATGACAGATATAGGCCCCACATAAATTTCACATCGATCTGACAGATCTAATATTCTTGCGGCTTTTTTGCGCGCCCAAATTGCAGGTACCTCAAATCTAATTGTCGACAGAGTCGTTGTGAAAAATAATATGCATTTTACTCGGAACGAAACACAGCGAATGCAAATTTTAATTTTGCTTCTGGCACGTCGTCTTCTCTCAAAAACATTTTTTAAACCTGCTTTTATACATGTATTTAAATGGACATTAGATAATGTTTGTCCCTACCGTACCACTAGCGCTGGTAGTGAGAAATCTTTCGTACTTCAGGAAAAAGGCTCATTAATTATTTAAAAGTTGTTTGTAGCAGTGTAGAAAATTACACCATTCAATCATGGTTAAAGAATACAGGCTCAATTCTCAATGTATAAGTGTGGGTAATTTAACATTTGAGAGTGCGAGAAATGAAATCATAGCCCGCTCGATGTGTGTTTGTGTGTGTGTAGCTCTGACATAACCCCGCTTGTAAACGGGTGGGTAACATGATCGCGCCGGAGCTTGCGGGGGCCGGGGGTTGACGCTCCATACAAAGCTCTCAGCACACACACACACACAAACATGTGTGTGCACACCCGTCTTTTATATCGTCAATGAACAAAATTCTATATACCAATAATACACTGTTTTTACACAGATTTATATGCTAATTCACTCAACATTTGTAATTATTCATGGCAATCGCATGCCAGGGCTCTTTGGACCGATTACCAATTTTTTTTTTGTCACTTTTCATCAGACTAATCGAGATGGTTCCTTATTCAAGGTCACGCAAAAGTTGCAAAGTTGCTTATTTTATCCTAATTTCCTATAATTCCTCTACTCGTACATTGCTATTAATTAAATGTAAGTTTAAAAAAATGTAGAAAACAACTGGAAGTGGTAAAATGGAAAATGGTAATTGTGCGAATGGCGTCTGTGATGACAACGTCGAGAAACAGGCGTTAAATGCATTATTATTATTATTTTTACCCGTCTACGACGAAGTCAATATATTGAAGAAAGGCAGTAGGTATATATCTTGAAATTATATTATGTTGAAATGCGTGGGTACTTTTTGGTGTCATTAAATAGGCCTCAATCTACTATAAAATTAAAATATTAAAACTTTCTTCAAAAGCTTATATTAGCTTCACTTGTATGTAAGAATGTATGTATGTTGTATATTATATGTAAAAAAAATCTTACAACTCGATTTTCACCCTCTTCCAAATGTTCAACTGATATGAAACTGTGATGACAATACAATATTCTGATATTTTGAATTGGGATCCGTCAAATGAGCTTATGACATCTGGTGGCAGAAAATTGTACTCAAAACGAGGGAAAATTTTACATACTAACAGTGCAAATTAATCATGAATTGTTTATTACAAAAATAAAACAAGTAAAATAAACAAAAAGTTTATCGAAAATGGAATTCGCGACGATTTCTAATATCATGGCAATAAACACTGTCAGTTATTGCCTTGTAAAACTTACTTTACAGAGAATTATTTTCTAATGAAATGTGGGAAAACTGTATTTATGAATTAAAAGAATATTTTATATTAATAATAAGATGTACTTATTATCATAATGCACTACAATAGTTGAATCCCTGATGATTGACAAATTTATAGGATTAACTTTGTATACAAATATTTTGAGGTTAGTAACTTACCTACTTATTACAATATATCTTATTATGTTGCAGTTATGTGTTTACATTATTCACCTTACCCAGCCTTAAAGGCGCATTGAACGCGGATGATTAATTTCGTGGAGATTTTCTTTTAATTTTGATGTTTTTAAGCAACATGTCGTAAAGATTACTACTTTTGACAGTTCATTTTGCATGCATTTTTCTTGTCATATTTCCGACATTTGATAATATGCCCGGCTTTGAGAATCCGTTCTCCTTCAACGAAATTCCTTTGTTTAGGATTCGTACCGGCCCAATCACAAATTGCACTTATATATATCATTTCTTATCACTTTGAAAACCATAAAATTACACGCAAAAGTATACCCCGTATATGAAATTTCCCCCCTCTGCGCCATGTTTTTTACGCTCCACCTATCTGACGGATCCCAATAGGTATAATAATATTTATAATAAATTAGAAAATTGAATAAATAAAACAAGTGGTGGAAGTACAGGTGTTGGTGGTGGGAAAACGTGCCTCCAGCCGTTTAAAATTTATGTATTACTAGCGGCCCGGTCCGGCTTCGCCCGGGTACTATGAATTTATAATTCATTAATACATTACTCACTCGCTTCGCTCGTTCGCTCGAATTTATTTAATCAATAGTTTTCGCAACGCACGCCAAATAATGACTTTTATAGGCACATTTTTGATACCTTGGGTTACATAATTGTAATTTTCGTAGAGATCTCTAATTTTTTTGAAAATAAAATACAGCCCATGTTACTCGCTGATAATGTAGCTTTCTATAAGTGAAAGAATTTTTAAAATCAGTTAAGTGGTTTTTGAGTTTATCCATTACAAACAAACAAACATACAAACATACAAAAAATCAAATCTTTTTCTGTTTATAATATTAATATGATAATGACTGAAAATTTTAAAATGAAATTAATATTTTCAATAAAATCTAAAAAACATGCTTATTTTAACGCACTAAACACAAAACAAATTTCTTTCTCTTCTATAACGTTTAGATTTTTAACTTCTCAATGAAAATTGTTGACGTATCTCCACGTTTCAAGGCCCCTAGAGTTCGAGTCCATCGTTTTTAGAGAGATAACTGTATGTGCGTGTGTACGTACGTTCGTGAACCTTTTTTACATCTCGCATATCTCGAGAACAAAGAATGATATCGACTCCGAACCAATTTCAATCGACGCATAATTGCATAATGAACATTGATATGGTTTGCCAAAAATTTGAATTGGCGGCTTTTTTATGACAAATAACTATTGTAAAATGTTTATTGCAAATAGTTTCTATACGGTAGACTGGTCTCTACTCTCTAAGGGCACCCAATCGGAAGTTAGCAGTGTAGTTTCACACACCAAGCCTCTTTTTTCAAATTTGATTTTGATCTTTTTGCGTTGGCAGAACGTGGACAGCCAGTCGCGGCTTCTTGAACAATATGGCACAGGTTCACGCGTCAGACATCAGACATCGGCGCGGCGGTGTTAAATACGCAGCTCTTCAATAATTCCTCAACTGTGAGCCATTGTTTTTCGGCATTGAATTATAAAATGAATTCACAGCTGTTCTACTAGCTATTCACGCGAGTCTATTATACAGAGTTCGCGTACTACCCGAATTATTGTACAGGGTGTGAAATGGAAAATTGACAATGCAACGACTCGCACGAGACCACGGATACAGTGTGTAAACGGTTTTACCTAACATATAGCAAAAATAGCATTGAGAGAACAAAATAAAATATAGTTACTTCTTACCACAACAGTTTTATTGATGGATGTACATTTCGAAAGATAATTCGTTTTGTTCTTCTGTGTTCTAGGTCAATTTGTTTCAGGTCAATGGCTGCGTCGGTTTGGACTGTCGGATCGTTCTATCCTCCTGTGATACTTTAAGTCTATAGTTATGTTTTCTATTTGTTATTTATTTATTTTATTACCTGTAATATTAGTATATAAATACCCGTTTTGTATTATTTCATTCATGTATAGTGTTCGCTGAAGATGGAAGCTTAGCTTTCGAAATGTACATCCATCAATAAAACTGTTGTGGTAAGAAGTAACTATATTTTATTTTGTTTTTATTCCAACCACAGTGCTCATATATATTTTTATTTTTTAGCATTGAGAGCATTTACAATTTTGTAGTAGGCTATGAGCCATAAAACCTAGTGTAATAGTATATTGCATTACAAGGGTCGAAACATAACGTTGCAAACGCAATGCTTCGTTCCGAGTAATTGTATATTATTTTTCACAATTCGATTTGAGGTACCTGCAATTTGGATGCGCAAAAATATTAGATCTGTCAGATCCATGTGAAATTATAATATGTGGGGTTATGTCTGTCATTTTGACGTTTTCGAATATTATATGCGGATTGAAGTTGGCGCGACTCAATTGCTCTATCTCTCCGTTAACAACCTTAAAAAAAACTCGGGTCGCAGTGCCAAACCCTGCCGACAATATAGTGTATTTGCTAATACAGGCATTGTGGCATTATTATGTAAACTTAAGTTTGTTTTTTGACAAAATAAAAAATTTAACCCCTTAATACATCCCTTAAAATAATTAAATTTTTCTAAATTTCAATATTAGACATGGATTTTATCAGTACACCCAATTAAATACACCCTTCCATATCTAAGTAAATCCGTATCAACAAACTAGTGTTTTCATAAAATTTGAAAGTCCGGTCCTGTCGGGCCGATTTTATTAAAATTTTAGCAGCACATTTTAATCTTTACTAAAGAGTTACATTTCAATTTTGAAACGATTCTGACAAATTTTTCGGTATTTTTGGGCCCAAAAACTTTTTAGAACCCCTAAATACAACCCTGAAAATGGTCCGATCGGGCCCATTTTAAATAGGCTTCTTGCGGTGATGGGTTCGAATGTGTGTACCAAATTTCGTTTCAATCGATTAAGTCTGTCGAGAGTTATCGTGTACACACATATATATATATATATATATATATATATATATATATATATATATAAATATATATATAAATATATATATATATATATACATACATATATATATAAACATTTTTAAAAATGGTGCCAAAGTGTTCAGGAGGCTATGAAACGTCGAGAAATTTTGGTCCGACCCCTAGGTCCCGCCATCCGACCGACGCCAATAGTGTATGTGCCATATTATGGCAAATACACTAAAAACAGAGGAAACCGATAACTGAAAATTTTCATCCCAACGGCTGAAACTCGCTAAACGGGTATCGAAAATCGAATTTTCAATAGCGGCGTTGTGTAAAACATATTTCAATGCATAGATTTTTTCGATGAAGAAGTCAAAAAGAAAGGGGTTTAACATACTGTAGCAAAACCCCAGATGATACGCCGCTGGCGACAATAGAATCATCGAGAGCAAGTATCAATGGTGAGGCGTGGTATGATATCGAAGACACAGGTAATCACCAGAATGTTCTGGAAAGCGCGCGAGCGTGGGGGGGTCAAGCTGCTAGCTCTATATAAGCAGGAGCAGTCATCGGAGAGAACAACGGGAGTCGTGTGACAGTGTCGATTTGAAATAAATACAGCATATAAATTGTTCAGTGCGATTAAAGTGCTTCAGTTCGTTTAAGATCACTGTTCGTGTTATTATTATATAAACAGTGTTGACTGTTATAATTGAGATATAATTGTTACATTTTATTGTTATCAATTGTTGTTACATTTTTTAATTATTGTAAATAAATAATTTATTCCACCCACGTAAGAAAACAGTTTTGTTACAATATTTTAAAATACCCTCACACCATCGACATTCGACGGGGTCAATTTTAGTTAATAATAATAAATTCATCAGACGCTTATATATATTATATAATTTACAATAATAAATACACAGACGCTCGCGCCGCTGTGTCGAAACGATCGGTGGCGTGGAGGGCGTAGCACGACAGCACCTTATATAAAGTCTTGACGTAGGTGTATATGGCGAACCGAGAAGAGGACGCAGAGACCCGGAGGCGCACCGCTCTTGTCGCACCTATGCATAAGGTTGACATTTCATCCGCTGTGTGACGGGTAAATGGGTATCGTCGCATTAAGGTATGGATAACAAAGTCTCGACTTACCAATTACTTATTTTAGCCGCGCGACTGCCGAAAGAGGGTAATGTTTTTCGGGTGTATGAATTGTGTTTTAAAGACCACCAACAAGCTAAAGTTATTTTGGCCTAGCACCAATTCATATATTTTTCAATTCATTATTTTTTTTTTATAATAATTTGAAAATCCAATTGACACTTTTACCAGCTCTGGGGCTAGAACCCGGGAACTGGAGACTTGTAATAGAGAAACCATAGCAACGCATTGTAAACAGCAGCATTGCTACACGTTCGGCCATTCTCAAACCCTCGGTAGATTATAGACGCGTCGACAACTCAGGTCATTAGCGTCAAATCCTCGGGTGTATGTATGTACTATGTATGTATCTTTGCATTTTCTTTGGCGCCTTCTGTACCCTAAGTGACTTGACCGATTTTGAAAAATAAAGTGTCTACACTCTACGTCACGAAAAATTCAATATGGCAGACGCTTGACGCCATTTTGCTTTTTTAAAATAATTCATTTTTTCAATGCATCTTCTGCAGTTGTCATGGTTTTTGAATCGATATAAAATTTAACATTTTCGATAACTGTTCTGCATGCAGGACCGGATTTACAATTATTAGTTCCACCCAAATTCCGCTTCCTCCCGCCCCACGACAAATGATCTCCAAATGAATTAAGACAAATCCGTGACGGCTGGTAATTTTCAAGAGAAAAAAATTTAATGATCGTAAAAAAATTTGTCAAAATTTCTATTTATTTAAAGTACGCAAAATATGACAAGTAGTGAATAAACCGTCCATCAAAATTTGCTGCCGGAGGCAATAACCCACGCTGCTCCTGTCTAAATCCTAAACTGTATTTTTGAGTTTTTGAAATAAACATTTAATGATACTTCTATAAACAAAATTAATTGATTATTTAATTCTAATTATTATTTGCCAGAATTTATGTCACAATAACACACCTACCTGTGAAAATTTCAACTAGCTACCTCTTACCGTTTGTGAGATAAGATAAGATCCTTTATTTATTCGAAAATCCTTGCAGCATAGAACATGTCAACAAAAAAATTAAAAAACTCGGGTCGCAGTGCCAAACCCTGCCGACAATATTGTGTACTTGCTAATACAGGCATTGTGGCTTTATTATGTGAACTGTTTGTTTTTGTGTAAAATAAAAAATGTAACGCCTTAATACATCCCTTACAATAATATTTTTTTCTTAATTGCAATATTGTTATCATTACTGCATCTGCACCAAATTAAATACACCCTTCGGTAAGGAAATCCGTATCCGCATACTAATGTTTTTATAAAAATCGTAAGTCTAGCCCTGTCGGGCCGATTTTATTTAAATTTTAGCACTACATTTTAATCTTTACTGAAGGGTTAAATTTCAATTTTGAAACGATTCGAACAATTTTATTCGGTATTTTTGGGCCCAAAAACTTTTTTTAACCCCTAAAAACCACCCTTAAAAGGGTCCGTTCGGGCCCATTTTAAATAGGCTTCGTGCGGTGATGGATTCCAACGTGCCTACCAAATTTCGTCAAAATTAATTAACTCTTTCGAAAGTTATAGCCCGTACACACACACACACACACACACACACATATATATATATAATATATAAACAGACATTTCCAAAAATGGTGGCAAACTGTTCAGGAGGCTATGAAACGTCGAGAAATTTTGGTCCGACCCCTAGGTCTCACCATCCGACCGACGCCAATAGTGTATGTGCCATATGGCAAATACACTAATAAAATAAAGTACTAAAATAAAATAGAGTCCTATGACAAACTGACATCGTAGACAGGATAATAGGGTTCGATACGGAGGTACGGAACTCTAAAAAACTGACGATGAGGTGTTCTTATAGCCAAAATGCCACCCTGGAGGAATAGTTCTGCCACTCCGAGGCTACTCTTTCAGCCAGGTGCTAGTATAACTACAGAATGTACACAGAATATTGTAGTAGTAGGTAATGTGCATGTGTAAAGTTGTGTGTGTGTGTGTTGTATTCACCTCCAAATGAACTTATCTCACATAATTAATCAGCTGGTAAATTAGCCGGATTGCGTAGCGGATCCTGCATTGCCTCGACGCAGACAGAATTAAGTTATTTTTATTACGCGATAAATTATTTTTACTAATTGGTACACATTTTAATATAAGAAACAATATTTAACTATATATAACAATAGATTCGGCCGTTACATGATGTAAAATTAGTGTTATGCATTTTGAAATTTAATGAAACACGACTTTATTTTAATACAATTGTTTCGTTAAAGATCTTTTTGCCATACCCACTATAAAATATCTACTTTACATGCACGCATCTATACTAATATTATAAAGCTGAAGAGTTTGTTTGTTTGTTTGTTCGGTTGAACGCGCTAATCTCAGGAACTACTGGTTCGAATTGAAAAATTAGTTTTGTGTTGGATAGTCCATTTATCGAGGAAGGCTGTAGGCTAAATAATATCACGCTACGACCAATAGGAGCGGAGCATCAATGAAAAATGTTTGCAAAAACGGGAAAAATTATTCCTTTTGAGAGCTTCCGTTGCGTGCGCTGCGTAAGCGGTTAAAGTTACGCAAAAATCATGTAAGACGAAATTGTTCCCGGAAGGTTTATATATATAGCGAACGAGCGAAGCGAGTGAGAAATGTAATTCCTAAACCACGCAACGGATTTTGATGCGTTTTTCACTATCAGTTAGAAAATTTTTCACGGAAGGTTTATATAATATATAGGTACCTGAATGAAAATACCAGATGGAAGGAACACTTTGCCCATATCAAATACAATAGACCCAAAAAATCAAGTGTGGCGAATCACATATTGGACACTGATCATGACATTAGTATAAAAAATTCGACTGATGACCAGTCCTATACTTCCCACCTAGTAAATATTTTCAAAAAATAAACACTTTTTTTTTTATTCTTTGACTAGGCCCAAATAACCTTAGCTGTTGGTGGTCTTTAAAACACAATTTAATTTTTATTCTTTGAAAAAGCATGGCCCTCTTTTTTGTTTGGTGATCTACTGATGGCTAGCTTAATATAGCAAAAATCATGGTTACCTTGATTTACGTACAATTTTCTTTTTTTAGTAAAATATTTTTTTTCTCGAAAACTATAGATTTTAGAGAAAAAAAATATTTACATTTTTTTCATATTATGACATCTAGAATTCATTTATATTTTTTTTTACCTATGTTAATACGTGACATTGAGAACGTTTTTTTGAATATCTCAGGATCCACTGAACCGATTTGACTCAAAATCTAATCAGATCTAAGTTAAAGGCTGATAAACACAATAGAATAATCGGCATGCCCGTATGTTGTTCCGTTCTTAAGATATCGAAGGCGAAAAATTGACCACATACACACACACATACACACACACACACACACATACAGACATCAGTCAGAAAATGATTTTAAACGATTGCTAGGGTCTCAAAACGTGAAGATCTGTTAAAATCTCGAAATATTTTTTTCGGACTAAATCCATTACTTCCCTACCATAGTAGAGGTGGGAAGTAAAAATGTAAAACTGGTAAAAGAGATAAGGAGCCAAAATTATTTAGACAGTTATGAGAGTATGTATATAGCCAAGAATGACAAACACAAGCTTTTAAATTCCGACCATGGCCCCATCCACTTTTCAACATTATTTGACCTGTTATATAAACATTAACCAACTGCACTAGTTTTATTACCTGTTAGCTATAAGTTATTTGGTTTTTGACCACCTAGTTATAATAATTATTACTTCCCACCTCTACTATGGTAGGGAAGTAATGGATTCAGTCCGAAAACAATATTTCGAGATTTTAACAGATTTTCACGTTTTGAGACCCTAGCAATCGTTTAAGATCATTTTCTGACTGATGTCTGTATGTGTGTGTGTATGTGTGTATGTGTGTGTGTGTGTATGTGGTCAATTTTTCGCCTTCGATATCTTAAGAACGGAACAACATACGGGCATGCCGATTGTTCTATTGTGTTTATCAGCCTTTAACTTAGATCTGATTAGATTTTGAGTCAAATCGGTTCAGTGGATCCTGAGATATTCAAAAAAACGTCCTCAATGTCACGTATTAACATAGGTAAAAAAAAATATAAATGAATTCTAGATGTTATAATATGAAAAAAATGTAAATATTTTTTTTCTCTAAAATGTATAGTTTTCGAGAAAAAAAATATTTTACTAAAAAAAATAAAAATTGTACGTAAATCAAGGTAACCATGATTTTTGCTATATTAAGCTAGCCATCAATAGATCACCAAACAAAAAAGAGGGCCATGCTTTTTTCAAAGAATAAAAATTAAATTGTGTTTTAAAGACCACCAACAGCTAAGGTTATTTGGGCCTAGTCAAAGAATAAAAAAAAAGAGTGTTTATTTTTTGCAAATATTTACTAGGTGGGAAGTATAGGACTGGTCATCAGTCGAATTTTCTTTACTTATTTTTAACCGACTTCAAAAAAAGGAGATGGTTCTCAATTCGGTTGTATTCTTTTTTTTATGTTTGTTACCTCAGAACTCCGTCATTTATAAACAGATTTGGAATTTTTTTTTTATTTGAAAGGATATACTTTCAGATTGGTCCCATAGAAATTTCATCAAAATCGGTTTAGTAGTTCGGCTGATTTTAATAAAAGTTAGTAACGGCGTGTGATTTCTTAAGGTAAATCTCACTTTTTGACACATCAGACAGCGTAAGAAAGTCGGTTTAATAAAAGTGAGTAACGGCATGTGATTCCTTTAAGGTAAATGTCACTTTTTGACACTAAAAAGTAAAAAATAAAAAACTTTTTAACAAAAAAAAACCTCCTTCAAAAAGCCACTAAAAAGAGGAAAATAATGAAATTTTGAGGTCTGCGCCAATTTAATAAAATATGAAGTTGGTTAAAAAGAAGATATTAATCACTATACTATACTTTTTAACCGACTTCATATTTTATTAAATTGACGCAGACCTCAAAATTTCATTATTTTCCTCTTTTTAGTGGCTTTTTGAAGGAGGTTTTTTTTTTGTTAAAAAGTTTTTTTGGTATTAATTGTTGTTATACAGGGTGAGTTCGACCACCCGTATCAGTCGTTTTTTTCGAAAACGGTTAGTCGTAGAGAGTTGTGTCAAAAATTTGTATTATAAAAGCCCTAATAAAGAATCGAATGGTGATAATTTTTTTTCCCGGGAAGGTCGGCTTCCCTATTAGTTTGCTCCAGAATGTCCAGAACTCCGGAATTATAAATGTAATGATAGGTCGAAAGTGGTATTGTTGAAAAGATCTTTAAAAAATAAGCAAGTTTTGTAGGAAATTTTTTTTTATTACTGCCACCCCTGTAAATTTCTATAAGTATGAATATAAATTATTATATGTTCAAAACTCCGGAATTTTAGAAAGCACGATAGGTTGAAAGTGGTGCTGTTGAAAAGCTCTTTAAAAAATAGGCAAGTTTTGTAGGAAAAATTATTTAATTACTGCCACCCCTGTTAAGTAACAATCGTTTGAAATTATTAAATCAAATTTTCATAATAACGATCGAAGTCGGCATTAAAAATCTAGCAACCTTAGACATTGTCACAAGTGTTCAAACTGTCTTCCATTTACTCTTTAACAGATACTACTGAGCTCTTCTGGTTATACTGTGAGTATACTTCTTCAGTGTTTAATGATCGATAGATAGGTAACTAGATTTTAAATGCGGACTTTTAAAAAGTTCGTTATTATGACATTTTAATTTAGTAATTTCAAACAAATATTACTTAACAGGGGTGACAGTAATAAAAAAAATTTTCCTACAAAACTTGCTTATTTTTTAAAGATCTTTTCAACAATACCACTTTTGACCTATCGTTACATTTATAATTCCGGAGTTCTGGACATTCTGGAGCAAACTAATAAGGAAGCAGACCTTCCCGGAAAAAAAAATTATCACCATTCGATTCTTTATTAGGGCTTTTATAATACAAATTTTTGACACAACTCTCTACGACTAACCGTTTTCGAAAAAAACGACTGATACGGGTGGTCGAACTCACCCTGTATATTAAGTAAAATTTTGTTACACTTTTAGTTTAGTATTTGCTGAAGATGGGAGCATAGCTCTTCATTAATAAAATTATTGTGGTTAGAATTGACTAAACTCTTTATTATTAAATTTAACCACAGTGCTCTTAATTATTCATAGTAATTTTATTGTAAATTTTAATGTGTTATCACGTTTTTTTACGCCTGCTGGCAACAAAAAAATAATATGCTAATATTATTATTATATTATTGTAGAGTAGCTACGAAGAGCTTATTAACTTTGTACTGTAGGCTATGTGTATTAAATTGTGAGTATAGGTACATACCTATACCTACATAACGAACCTATAATAATTAATAGGTATTAGGTACCTTCAATGTAGCTATTTAGTAGATAGGTACACCGTAGGTAATATCAATTACCTTATCAAACATGCGAGGTTTTCGGCCCAATGAACTGACATGAAATTAGACTAAGAGCTGGAGCCGAGTTTGCCTCGTCATTCGGAATATGGACAAACTTTACGATATAAAATGTTCCAATACAAATAGACATTACGTTCCTGATATGGCGGACAGCATCGTGGATGCTGGGGGTAGATACAAGGGTTGAAAGCAGCGATTTTTTATTTTAATCAACGCCATTGAGATAGCAGTTGAAAATTTACAGAATGTAATATCACGATATAATATAAAATATAGAAAAAGTGTTGATCATGACTATTAAAAATTCGACTGATGACCAGTCCTATACTTCCCACCTAGTAAATATTTGCAAAAAATAAACACTCTTTTTTTTATTCTTTGACTAGGCCCAAATAACCTTAGCTGTTGGTGGTCTTTAAAACACAATTTAATTTTTATTCTTTGAAAAAAGCATGGCCCTCTTTTTTGTTTGGTGATCTACTGATGGCTAGCTTAATATAGCAAAAATCATGGTTACCTTGATTTACGTACAATTTTCTTTTTTTAGTAAAATATTTTTTTTCTCGAAAACTATATACATTTTAGAGAAAAAAAATATTTACATTTTTTTCATATTATAACATCTAGAATTCATTGATATTTTTTTTTACCTATGTTAATACGTGACATTGAGAACGTTTTTTTGAATATCTCAGGATCCACTGAACCGATTTGACTCAAAATCTAATCAGATCTAAGTTAAAGGCTGATAAACACAATAGAATAATCGGCATGCCCGTATGTTGTTCCGTTTTTACGATATCGAAGGCGAAAAATTGACCACACACACACACATACAGACATCAGTCAGAAAATGACCTTAAACGATTGCTAGGGTCTCAAAACGTGAAATCTGTTAAAATCTCGAAATATTTTTTTCGGACTAAATCCATTACTTCCCTACCATAGTTATAGAGGTGGGAAATTAAAATTTGACAGTTCATGTTTGCGTCGCCATCTTTACATTGACAGCAGCTGTCGTGAGTATTTCATAGCAGGCGGACAGAGCGAATAAACATAAATTACTATGGCAACCTGTGCAATTTGCGAACAAATTTCAAATGACGTTTTTTACATTAATTTTGGGTAACTTTACTGCTGTTCGCCATTTACTTTGTATCCACTTAGCTGTCCACCCCTCGGATATTCGATTCAGTATCTCGTGATCGTTCAATTTGTACATTTTCAAATGATATCTCAATGACGTCGATTAAAATAAAAAAATGCGTGTATGCTTATGACCACACGACAGAAGTGAAAACTTCAGATTTTCTAATTTTTGGTGTCATCTATTATAGCGCATTTATGAACTAAAAATAATTTTTTACTAAAATACTAAAATTGTATTTTTAATTAATTCCACCTTGGTTTCAAAAACATTATAATTATTGTCAAAGAAGAATGTAACAAAAATTAAAAAATATATAAATAAATATCATGTGGAATTTAGAAAAAAATACGCCAAAAATTCTACGGTGCCATCAGGTTTCTAACCGAGGTCCCTATGCATACAAAGCAAAGACGCTGCCAACTTAGCTATCGGTGGAATTACGTAGCCGTTTTTATGACATAAGTATGTCAGCCGGGCACAGTTGTAAGAGAGTGATCAGTCAGTACCCAGACGTATTAACAGCATACTGCACTAATACGTGTTCGTGTTTGAGCCGAGTTACCCCGATTCAGCGAATCTTACCGTCGGGTTGCGAATGCGAACGTACGAACGCAAACGGTTCACTTTATTTCACTACCCAGGCAAAGCGAGTGCCTAACGCGCCTAAAGAAGTTTTCACTTCAAAAATGTTACTTTAATTCACCCCTTATATTATCTACCCCCTGTATTCACCGGGCTGTCCGCCAGCGCAGAAACGTAATGTCCGTTTGTGTTGGAACTCATTACCGTGAAGTTTGTCCATATTTCGAATGACGACGCAAATTTGACTCCAGCTCTTAGTCTAGACTGTATATCAATATAATTAGAGATGGGCGACATCGATTAAAATGTTGACTTATTTAGTTGTTGGCTTATAATAAAACACACGTTTATTTTTTGAAGTTATACTTCTTTAGTAAGGGTATAGTGAATTGGAATAACCTCGACTCAAAAATTAATAAAACGAAGTAATATACTAACGCCGACAGTGATAAAACGGTTCTGTATAGCGACTTGGATGATAATTACTGAAAGGGGGTTTTGGGGGAGCAAAAAGTCGATCTAGCTAGGTTTCATTCGTTTTCTTACAGATTTTATAATTTTAAACATCAATTTTTTAACGTTTCAAAATAGTGAAATTATTGCAGTAAGCAGGCTTTGGATACTTATGTTTCCATGGCATTGACTTAAGGGAAATTTATATAAATTAATATCATGATAAGATATCAAAAATAAAAATAAATACATAGTTAAATTTAAAAATGCCAAAAACTTCAACGGAACGTGTTTGTAAATGAAATATAAAATAGATCGATAGTATTTAATCAGTATATTAACTTTTAACTCTGTAATATAATAATAGTGTTGATCAAAAAGTATATATTAAAATAGTATTGAATGATATCATGGTTATACGATGATGCGGGTTCAATTGACTCTATAATATAATTGAGAGCATCCATTTTGAAATTAAACAAGCTAATTAATTAAAGCATTAGATACCTAATTTGACAATGAAAATATCTTGAAAAGAATAAGATCATATTTCACTTTTATAGATGTGACACCAACAGCTAGAGTTATTTGGACCTAATTCCAATTCATGTTTTCAATTTATTATTTTTTAATAATAAACTGAAAAAACTTTTAGCGGCTCTCGGATTAGAACCGGGAACTGGGGGTTTGTAATAGAGGAGTCACGGAAATGCAATAATATAAACAACGCATTATCTGTACAGCTGATGCACGCTCGGCTATTGCCTGGGCTTGAAAATGGCCGAGCGTGTAGCAATGCTGTTGTTTACATGGCGTTGCTATGGTTCCTCTATTACAAGTCCCCAGTTCCCGGGTTCTAGTCCAAGGGCTGGTAAAAGTGTCAATTGGATTTTCAATTTATTATTAAAAAAAAATAATGAATTGAAAATATGAATTGGTGCTAGTCCCAAATAACCTTAGCTGTTGGTGTTCTTTAAAACACAATTCAATTCGGCTATTGCCCTATGACATATATGAAGGCAGTAATTTTTTTTTGTCTTATTAAGGACTTCAAACCTATATTAATTTTGGTGCCAATCGAATTAATGGTTTTGAAAATATCGTCTAATTAGTGCGAATTTAGATTTTCATTATCTGAAAATAATTAGTTCCATTGATTTTGAACTTAAAGAACGAACCGTTACTAACAATTATTATTAATAAGTACTAAGTAGTAACTAAAAGTAAAGCACTGAAACAAATTTATAATCAGCATTATTTTTTACCGTATAGTAGTTTTTTTTTTGACAAACTAATAGAAATTTTAAATGAAAGTATAAATAAATTAAAGCTCAAGGTGGCGAAATCATAAAACGAAAGCTTATTTGAAGAATGCACTTTAAAAGCTTTATTTGTTAACATTCAACTGTTTTTATATATTATACTGAAGGTTTTATTTGTGGCGACCATATTGAAAGAATATGGCGTGGTTCTTGCAGCTCACTTTAAAATATCTACATTTTGTCAGTTTTAATTTTTCTTCCGCTTTACAAATTTAAAAATAAAATATATCTACCTATAACTAGCGGTGCAGTCCTGCTTCGCCCGGGTGCTAGGAATTTATGATTTATCCCCCCCCCCCGGCGAGAAATACTCTCCCTTAGAAGTGAAGTCGGGCTGATGATGTTTATAATATTCCGCCAATACGCTAAAATGCTAAAGAATGTCAGAGCTACCTACGTTTTGTTACTATCCCACAGGAATTACCCCCGCACTCAAGAAATTAATAAAAACAAAATATAGCCTGTAGCACTCAGGGATAGTGTAGCTTTCTATTAGTGAAAGAATTTTTAGAATCGGTTCAGTAGTTCCAGAGATTACCCCCTATACATACAAACAAACTCACAAACTTTTCCTATTTTTAATATCAGTAAAGATATAATTGTATGTATAAACGATGCAATAAATAGGTATTACTAGCTGCCTGGCCCGGCTTCGCCCGGAACGTAATGATATATTTAAGTATAGCCTTTGTTACTGTGACTGACTTTACTCACCTAGAGAGTTTTTGAAGTTATACTGCTTTAGCTAGGGTAGTGAACTGCAATGACCCCGAGTCAAAAAATACCGCCTCAAAAATTAATGAAACGCTGACTATAAGAATAAGACGGCTCTAGCAATTTGGATGAAATTTACTGAAAAGGGGTTTTGCCGCGGGACAAAATATCGATCTCGCAGCAAAAAAATTCGTTTTCTTACGATTTTATAATTTTAAAAATGAATTTTTTGACGTTTCAAAATAGTGTGATATTGTAAGCAGGCTCTGGATACTTCTCTATATAGACGTTATGATATACATGGATTTTATCTTCTCTACATAGTATGAAATGAAGCCGTTTTCCGCGTCTGTCTGTCTGTATAACCGCTAACTCCTCCTAAACCACGCAACGGATTTTGATGCGGTTTTCAGCATCAGTTAGATAATTTTTCACGGAAGTTTTATATATATAGCGAACGAGCGAAGCAAGTGAGTAATGTAATTATAATATTCAAGCGAACGAGCGAATCGAGTGAGTAGTGTATTGCACCCGGGCGAAGCTGGACAGGGCCGCTAGTTAATAATAATTATATTTATTCATTTTAAAAATGCTGAGGTGAAAGGAAAAAATTTAAATGTATGAAATATAACTTCGACCGTGCCTTTATGTGGGTGGGGCGCACCGTTCATTTTTTTGTAGTTGTATATTAATTATTGAAACCGATTAAATAAATGGATGCATCGGCAACGCAAATGGCAACACAGATTGAACAAAACATTCGGTATAATATCGTGGACATAGTTTTTTCCTGAAATGGTGACAGTAATTTTGAAATGGCCGGCCACACAAGTCTATTAAACCAGTTTATAGCGCGTACGTTTTATATTTTATGTTCTACTTGTGCAAATTTCTTTACAACACCTCGTTTTGGAGAAAAGAGAAAATTGTGTTGTTTCAATTTATTTGAAATTAAAGAGGTTACATATATTTTAATGAGCCATTTTCCTGAGAGTAGTTTTTTCAATTACCCACGAGAGGCAGCACTTGTGGTATAGGTACAAACTTAATTATTCCCCATTAGTGTCGTGTCATTTTAGTGCTATAACTTAATTATAAAATTATTATCATTAAATTAATTAAAAAATTAAGTTATACCACTAAAATGACACGACACTAATGGGGAATAAATAATGTTTGTACCTACCACAAATGCTGCCTCTCGTAGATAAATGAAGGAACTACTCTCAGGAAAATGGCTCATTAAGTAAGGATGTATGGCAAATATGGTCACAGGCACAAATATAATTATATCTAAGTAAAAGATAGCATACTGGATTTTTTAGCTAAAACTTTTAACCCTAGTACAGGTTGTCACACCAACACACATGATATAAATTATAATACATAATATGGCTGCATACTAATATAGCAGAGACATAGGCACGGTCGCATTTGAAAAGAAAAAAATCTATCAATTTCATTGGTTAGTTCTCAAAAGTGGGCTGTAAATATGTTAAAAATGTTTATGCATTAGAGCGCTGCTGCCAAGTATAAACACGCATTTTATAAAGTACGCCATTTGTTTGATACTTTTCAGCAATAATTGTTTTTTTCTCGTGATTGACATCGGTGACCATCATGGATAAAATTTTGACCAAAGCTTGTTAGATAAGTAACTAGCGTATTCTAAAAATTACAAATTTTTGTCGCGGTGATATTACTATGTGTTTTACCGGTATTAAACTATGAAAGCGCGATTTTTCCATAAGAACTCGTGTTAATTTTATAATTATATATCTTTTTAAGCTATTCGGTAAGACGTTTTGAAATTTCGTGTACTTATTTCAGACATATTAAGAAGTGAGTTTTAAAAATTTCATTCATTTCTCGGTGATTTATACTTTTGCGATCAAAATTAACGCACCAATCGGTTTTTCTGCTATATTTTTAGCGCGTCAAAAGAATAATTGGATTGGAATCATGTTTTGTTTTCTAATGAAACCAGGGTGTAGAGCTTTGAAGCCATCAGATGGAGGAAGATTTGCTACCCATGCAAATTCTTCACCAGAACCATTTAGTGTTCTGGAAGGGCATTCGCTTTAAAGCTACCTACGACAAAAGGGTGATCAGTGAGCGAAAACGTAAAGCAAGTCGGGGGAATAACATATTTATTACTTCCCACCTCCACTATGGTAGGGAAGTAATGGATTTAGTCCGAAAAAAATATTTCGAGATTTTAACAGATTTCACGTTTTGAGACCCTAGCAATCGTTTAAGATCATTTTCTGACTGATGTCTGTATGTGTGTGTGTGTATGTGTGTATGTGGTCAATTTTTCGCCTTCGATATCGTAAAAACGGAACAACATACGGGCATGCCGATTGTTCTATTGTGTTTATCAGCCTTTAACTTAGATCTGATTAGATTTTGAGTCAAATCGGTTCAGTGGATCCTGAGATATTCAAAAAAACGTTCTCAATGTCACGTATTAACATAGGTAAAAAAAAATATAAATGGATTCTAGATGTTATAATATGAAAAAAATGTAAATATTTTTTTTCTCTAAAATGTACAGTTTTCGAGAAAAAAAATATTTTACTAAAATAAATAAAAATTGATTTTTGCTATATTGCCATCAGTAGATCACTAAACAAAAAAGAGGGCCATGCTTTTTTCAAAGAATAAAAATTAAATTGTGTTTTAAAGACCACCAACAGCTAAGGTTATTTGGGCCTAGTCAAAGAATAAAAAAAAAATAGTGTTTATTTTTTGCAAATATTGACTAGGTGGGAAGTATAGGACTAGTCATCAGTCGAATTTTTGATAATGTATTGATACAAAAGTATATATTATCACTATCAGTCAGAGTAAATAATAATTAATAATTCAAATATTCCCTCTCTCTCTCTCTGAGTAAAATTGGTTATAGTATATAATAAGCTCTGGATTATTTCTGCCCGGGCGAAGCCGGGTCGAAGAGCTCGTAATCAATATAATTCAAACATGATAAAAATGTTTTTTCACAATACTGCTATCTCAAATTTAAATTAATTTGCTAAAATAAATTTATTGATGACAAAATCACAGCTGTATCTTTATATAACTAGAAAAATTGTTAATTTGTGTTTTAAAGCCCACCAACAGTAAAGGTTATTTGGGCCAAAGCACCAATTCATATTTTCAATTTATTTTTTTTTTTTTTAATAATAAATTGAAAATCCAATTGACACTTTTACCAGCTCTCGGGCTAGAACCTGGGAACTGGAACCACAGCAACGCCATGTAAATAACAGCATTGCTACATGCTCGGCCATTCTCAAGCTTCATATAACTAGAGAGTTCTGTAATTTTTTTTATTAATTAATTAATATTTTAAGGATGTTAGCCGGGTGTGTAACGATGTAGTTGTTTATATGTCATTTCCATGGCTATTACAAGCCCCCAGTTCCCTGAATAAAAGTATCGATTGTATTTTCAATTAACTTATTAAAAAATAATAAACTAAAAATATGGTATCAGGCTCAAATAATGGCTGTTAGAGAAAATTAAAAACAAAATATACCAAATTTTAATTTTCTTTACCTATATAACACATTAATCTCTATTTGTATAACTTGATTGAAGATGGATTTTAAATATTACTTAAAATTTAAATAAAACTAATTATCAAATTATAACGAGAAATCTATATACCTACGGTTTTTAATATAAACATGTTTATATTAAAAACCGTATATAGATTTCTCGTTATAATTTGATTTATAAGGCGCGTCCGGGCCATGAGAAAGCCAGCATTAATTTGTAATGTTGTTATAAAATAATAGCTCTCGCAGTTAATGGATCTGTGGTCATCGTTGCATATATAGGAAGAATTAAATGTACGCTGTTGGGCACTGTGTAGTAACTGGAAACTTTCCCGACGCGAAATTGGGAGTTCTGGGTTCGATTCCCGGCGGTGCATTTACATTTTTCCTATGTAGCCTTCTATATAAATATCATGGCGATAATTCGTCTGATATTCTTATGTTAATTTCACTAATATAGTGAATTTAGTTACGGTATAGGTGTCTAATCATATTGATTGTATTTCTAATGTTTAAAACTACATAATTATGTTAATATCTAGATATGTTGGACATAAATGACATTATCTGATTTTAGTAGAGTAAATTAATGGGAATCGAAAACGATCTCGTCATAAAACGACAACTTTTTCTATATTCACCAAAATTATCTTATCCTAGGCTCTAGATCAGCGGTTCCCAATCCATGGGCCGGGGCCCACTTGTGGGCCGCGGGCAACGTGGTACTGGGCCGTGGACGCTGGTCGAGATTCTAAGCCAAGAAAATTAGATAAATATTATCGGAGCTTCAGGGGTAGAGGTGGGAACAATCGAGTCTGTGTGTTTATGGTTTTTACATTTAGTTAGTGGACCTCAAATTTTTTTTACAAAAAAGGTTGGCAACCGATGCTCTAGGCTCTAGAGGAACAGAAATATCGCTTTAATATTGATGTTAATAAGTAAATCTATATTAAATTAATTAATAGATCAGCTTATGGTTTATTTCTACTGTTGAAATATGAAAATCAAACCCCATGCAGGACGGAATTTTAAAGTACTGTCATTTTTATGAAATAGAATTCACTTGTGGGCAAAATTTCGACCAAATCACCTGGTAAAATGCGCATTGTCCTTTAAGTAACCTATTTAAAATAAATAAACTGTAATAATTAAGCAGTTCAACGCTTACTGTGATCGTTACGCTAAAAAAATAATTTCATAAAATAGTACGTAAATTTAATTCCGACGGAAGAAATTCTACATTACTGGCCTACAACTGCACTACAGGGTACCACATTAAAGTTAAAAGTGAGTTAAAAATTAAAATAGGCACGACTTAAAAAAAATAGGCTCAAATTATTTTTGTTATTATTATTTATCGTTTGCAAAAATTTTTGATTTTGTTTGTGTGAAAAAATTAGATATAGACGATATCAATAAAAACTCTGGATAGAAATATTTTTAATTTAGAATAATATAATATAGGTACTGTAAATGTCGAGCGTCAATAATCTATATCTTATATTTAGGGTAATGTTTTACATATTTTCTTATTACATATTACTGGGCAAAATAAAAAAAATACACACTCGAAACTTTAAAATACAATATAAAGAAAAAATTGGAAAAATTGTTTTTATAAGACAGTTAAATGATAAATATTACGCCCCCGTAGTTTATGTTGATAAAACATAAATAAATAGATATAAAACTTAAGTAACGATAAAATACATACATTCCTACTATGTATAAAAATGAAACGTCTGTTTGTTTGTTTGTCTTTCTTTAACACTTAAACGGCTGAACGGATTTCAATGAAATTTTGAATATACATAATACACATCCTGGATTAGGTTATAGGCTACGTATCGTATTCATTACTTACGCTAACCGACCCGGTTTCGCCCGGGTTCGGTCGAGTATAAAATACATAATTGTATTATTGATATTATTATATAATTATTGATATAAATTATTTATATATATAGTATTCATAGATTGAATCCGAAGTACGCATACGGACGAAGCCGGGCAGGGCAGCTATATTATACATAATTAAATATGACTTACTATTAAAAGATTTTAAAATTTAAAGTGGATTAGCTCTCGCACATACTGGAAATTGTTGTCAGTATCTTATAGTATGTATGATTTATAGTTACCCATTGTGTAGCGAGAAATTGAAAAGTTCCCAAAAACTTTATTTAAGTAATCAGGCGTATATTTATGAATTCCTTAAAAAAAACCCGTTACTCATTAGCTTTTATTTTTAGCACTATATTATTAACTTCCCATTGGAAGTTATTGTAATGGGTCCGAAAATCGAAATCAAAATGTATAACAAATTTTTATGTTTCAAGGTCACTACACTATTTTTAGAAAGTTATAACTTATAGTAACTTCATCCCTAGCGTGAAACTCGGAATTCCTGCTTTTAAGTATCGACATTCCTTTTAATTATTCAATAATATGATAGGTAATTCTGTACGATTATAATATCTATCTATATATTTATTTTTGAAGTTATACTTTTTTTTATAGCGAGGGTAGCTAATCGCAAAAACAAAATTAAAAATTACACACTCAAAAATTAATGAATAATAAAACGGCTCTAACGATTTCGATGAAATTTACTGAAAAGGGGTTTTGGGAGGCATAAAATCGATTTAGCTATAGGTTTCATCCCAGGAAAAATTCGTTTTCTTATAGATTTTATAAGTTTCATAAATCAATTTTTTGACGTTTCAAAATAGTGTATAATATTGTAAGCGGGCTTTGGATACTTATGTATATTTTACATGTAATGATATCCACGGATATTATTAATAATAATTATTTGTTAAGTTTAAAAATGCTGAGAGGGGAAGTATAACTTCGACCGTGCGCTCATTGAGAAGAAGGAAACTTTATTGTAATTATCAGGGTTTCAAAATTGTGTTTTAAAAACCACCAACAGCTAAGGTTATTTGAGCCTAGCATCAATTTATATTTTCAATTCATTGTTGTCTTTTTTTAATAACAAATTGAAAATCCAATTGACGCTTTTGCCAGCTCTCGGGTTATAGGACCCGGGAACTGGGGACTTGGAATAGAGGAATCATAGCAACACCATGTAAACAACAGCACTGCTACACGCTCGGCTATTCTCAAACCCTTATCAGGGTTTCACTAAAATATATACGTACTATATGAAGAAAGTTTTTGGCTGTTTTGTGCCAATATTTTCGGTTCATTTTCTGGTTCATTGTAATTTTAATTCTCTCATAAAGTTCTTGAAGAAAAATATCTAAAATTATTTTTTTTACTGCCATCAACAGATATAGACATGTTATTATAGATGTTGATGATCTGCAATCTATCTATCCACCAACAGCTAGGGTTATTTGGGCCTAGCACCAATTTTCGATTTATTATTAATTTATTTATTTACCAACAGACATTAATGTCCAATTATACAGGTAAAAATATAATATAATAATATAATATAATTAAAAATAAAATAGAGAGAAGTGAATAAAAAAAAATAATGATAACGAAGTGGATACTATTATTAATTAGATTTAATAGGTAATTTTTTACTTCCCACCTCTACTATGGTAGGGAAGTAATGGATTCAGTCCGAAAACAATATTTCGAGATTTTAACAGATTTTCACGTTTTGAGACCCTAGCAATCGTTTAAGATCATTTTCTGACTGATGTCTGTATGTGTGTGTGTGTATGTGTGTATGTGTGTATGTGTGTATGTGTGTGTGTGTGTATGTGGTCAATTTTTCGCCTTCGATATCTTAAGAACGGAACAACATACGGGCATGCCGATTGTTCTATTGTGTTTATCAGCCTTTAACTTAGATCTGATTAGATTTTGAGTCAAATCGGTTCAGTGGATCCTGAGATATTCAAAAAAACGTCCTCAATGTCACGTATTAACATAGGTAAAAAAAAATATAAATGAATTCTAGATGTTATAATATGAAAAAAATGTAAATATTTTTTTTCTCTAAAATGTATAGTTTTCGAGAAAAAAAATATTTTACTAAAAAAAATAAAAATTGTACGTAAATCAAGGTAACCATGATTTTTGCTATATTAAGCTAGCCATCAATAGATCACCAAACAAAAAAGAGGGCCATGCTTTTTTCAAAGAATAAAAATTAAATTGTGTTTTAAAGACCACCAACAGCTAAGGTTATTTGGGCCTAGTCAAAGAATAAAAAAAAGAGTGTTTATTTTTTGCAAATATTTACTAGGTGGGAAGTATAGGACTGGTCATCAGTCGAATTTTTTATCATGGATTTCGGATCAGAACCTGTGAACATGGAGGTTTGTCACAGAGATGCATCAAGGAAACGTCATAATATATATAAATGCAACGCGCTCGGCTATTCTTAAACAAAATTTATGGCATGGGTAGTCCAGAGTACTTTTCAAGTGGAATTAAGTAAATAATAAAAAAGAACCCTACCAGGCGGTGCCGAGCTTTGATGTCCCGTAAGTCCGAGAACCGCAGCGGCCGAAGAACTCGTCGGAACCGAGCCGCCGCTCGCCGCCGCCTGATGCATGCCGGCCGCTGCGGCGATATTGTGCGGCAAGAAAGCGGCGGCGACCGCAGCTTGTGCGTTGAAATAGGCCATCCTCGACGCCGCCATGCTCATGTGATGATGGTTGAACGTCGCCGCCGCCGCGACGGCGTCCGACGGGAAACACGATTGCGGCGGCATCGGAGCGCGTTGATGATACGCGGGCGGGACGCCCGGCGTCACGGCGCTCACGCCGGCCGTCGGCGAACGGTGTTGGTGCGCCGAACTGTCGCCAAGACCCAACAGTTCTTGAATCGCGAAAGGCGACCGTTGCGGCATCGTGTGAGAAGTTTTGTGATTTTGAGATAAAATGCTTGGAGCCGTCACGTGGATTACAGGAGAACTGTTTGGACAGTCTGATGACGTTTCAATGTTCATATTAGTTAATAGTTTCGGTTTTTAATTTCGCGCATTCTCACCTATCATTTGTTAATTTCGCACTCACAAAAATATTTAACATATCGTTCCAAAATTTATTTAGGCAAATGTCTATGTTCTAAATAATTTAATTATACTACAGTTTCTAATGAAGGTCTTTAATTTCACAAAGTTTTCTATTTGATTTTCCACTAAAACACCCATTTTTTTTATTATTCATTTAAATTTTACTTAGGTACTTTGTAGGCAAAACATTGTAAAAATTTTCAAAAATAAATTTACATTACAGAGGCCACAAATTTTAATTCGCTGTGTTTTTTTATTTAGCCCTGTTTAAAAAATTACTCGTTGTTGACTTTTGTGTCTGTTGATCAGGTGTTTTTATAATGCATCGGGGGTCCTTTTATCACTTAAAACACCAACTTAAAGATTATAAAACTAATATCTATAATTTGAGCCCGTGCGGTTGTTTGTTAAGAAACCCGCGGGACAAGACTGTTTATTGTCGAATTGCGATGTGTAACTGGCATAAGTTCTCGAGCCAAAAGCCACCCCGACACGTTCGTTCAAGAGGGGGATTTACATTGGCCAGCCTACAACTAGATTGGCGGATTTCATTTTTTTGCAACCCTAAATAATATACCCCTACTCATTAATTCATCCCCCCACTTAGAGGGGGGTGTGTTCAAACGACCAATGACGCTCCGCCGCTCCGTGCGCCGATTGGTTCGCAGACTCTCGAAGCGCCGATGACCTCTGTGTCGAGGTCGATAAGGACGCGTTTTCGTTGCAAAACTCGTCGTCGGAGGCGTGGCGTGCGCTCTCGAGTGGTTAGCTCTTTGCTTGTCTTCAATGATGGGAGTTGAGACTTCGAAGATCATTCAGTGGGCACTTTGACATGATGCCCATACAGGATTAGTCAAAATAAACAACGATATGACGTGAAGGAATTCCAAACACGAACTGCCTATACGCGGAGATTAACAACTTCTCTTCTGTCACTCTAATCATATAAGTATTTTTTTTTCGTTATATCTCTATTGTCTTTATTATCTAGTATATTGGAAATTCTTTTGTATTATTTAATTATTTTATTACAAATAGCCTGAACCATGAGCTGCTTCATTCGCGTGAACGTCAATTTTTCGTACAGATTCGCTCGCATAAAATCGTTTCGACGGAAAGCCAAGCTTAAAAATAGATATTGTTGTAAATTATAAACGCTCGGCAACAGAGGCCGCCATAGGCGTTCCAAACTTAAACGGTACGCTATATACTTCAAGTTTCATTAAGCAGAGGAATTTTTTTTTCATTTTACAATGTTCCATTGAAATCCACTGGGAGAATGTTTATTGATCTATTGTTTATTGTTTATTGATTGAATTTTACTGAAAATCAGTTCAGCCGTATGCAGTTTTGATGACAATACAATATTCTGATATTGTGAATATAATAATATTTATATAACAAGTCAGAAAATGAAAATAATAAAACAAGTGGTGGAAGTTCCGGTGTTGGTGGTGGGTAAACGTGTCTCCAGCCGATTTAAAATCTATATTACAGATAATAAAATCGTAGACGCTTTTTTGTCTGTGCGTTTGTGCACGCTAATCTCCGCAATGGCTGAACCAATTTGGATGTAGTTTTCAATGATGTTTGAGATAGGCTTGGGATAACATTTAGTGTGATGTCATTTAAATCGGTTGACAAATAAAAAAAATATGTCAATTTTAAAATGTGACTGTTTTTTTATGCGACACCGTTAATGCAAGTGTCAAAACTGTTAAACATTGTTATTGCAAACTATTTCCAAGTGATTTTAAGCTCGACTTTGCTTCGCCACGGGTGATCGCTATAAATCATAAATTCATAGCACCCGGGCAAAGCCGGACGGGTACCGCTAGTTTAAAATATTATATATAATAGAAAGATTTTTTCGTTGGAGAGCAGCCAATTATATAATTGTTTCGAAACATATAGGAAAAAATCATTTTACCAACCAGTGGTCACTGCAGTCAGGATTCTAACCTGAACTTTTCCTAGTGAAAATCTATTGATTCTGAAGCATATAAGGAGAATATTAATTTAGCAATCATGTCACAGTTGTGTATTGTAAGATTTGTAAGCTCATTCCGACGCGAAACTGGAAAGGTTAAGGTTAGAATCCTGACTGTGACCACTGGTTGGTAAAATGATTGTTTCCTATATGTTTCGAAACAATTATATAATTGGCTGCTCTCCAACGAAAAAAATCTTTCAATTGCATACAGCCGTATAAAAAAACTATTATTATAATATATAATGACTAAAAATTCGAAAATAAAATTTATAGTTTCAAAAATATCTAAAAAACACGCTTACATTAACGCCCTAAAATTTAGAAAACAAATTTCTTTCTCTTCTATAACGTTTAGAAGCGTGGGGCACTCGATGAATTAAATGAAATATATAGGTGAAATGAGTGTCCCACGCTTTTAAACGTTATAGAAGAGAAAGAAAATTTATTTTCTGATTTTTAGCGCGTTAATAAATGTATTTTATCTTTTTTGAAACTAAGTATAATTATTTTATTATTCATTCCGTCGGTTTTTGCCATTAGTCCAAAACACACGAGCCTAATATCACTAATAAAATATTATTCTAAATAATTGTGTTTTATTTGCTTAAAATCGAACTTTTGGAGCAAATGTTGCAAAAATTATTTGTATGTAACGCGTGTCTAAAGTGACGATCTGACAGTCGCGATTTTACAGTACTCTCTTAAGGTTATATTGTGCATTTATACCAGAACGAGTGTGTGTTTACAGCGCGAGTCGAAGACAAGCGCGGTAATTCACACGAGTACTGGTATAAATGCGCAAACATAACCTTATAGGCTCGTATCGCAACATCGCGACTGTCATATAATTCTTCACTTAAGCCACTTGTTGCATAAATATCAATTAAAAATCAACTTTTAATTAGAAAATAGGTACTGTGGAGAAATCGGTAACTCACCTAGCCGGAAACTGGGGGTTTCGGGTTCAAGTCCCGACAGTGATCATTTGATTTTTTCTTAGATATAGCTCAAAAATCATGGCAGCCTAGCTGTCTGAGATATTTATTATTTTCACCTCTAATTGTTATGTGAATAATATGGTGTGGATATAAGGGGTTTTAAATCGATTGATTTTATCATATACCAACTAATTTGCTGTTCAATTTCCAAGCTAGACCGCTAATGACCTAAGTTGTCGACGCGTCTATAATCTACAATCTTCCAAGCTAGACAGTGCCTCTTTCTCGAGCCACCACTGATAGAAATTATTAAATAGAGAGCTATTAAAATCAGTCAATACATCGTTTTATACCTAAATAAATTTCGTTCAATGAATCCACGGATAAAAGCCAGATTAAAATCTCCATAATAATTTATAGACTCAAGTCTTACAGAAAGCAAGTTCTTATTACTGCTGATTGAAGCATATTACATGCCCCCATCACAGGACTCTAATCCCTATATAGATATGGAATAATGGAACAAGTAACATATTTTATAACCTCAATTCAGAATAACTTACATTTATTATTAAACTCGATAATTCAAAATAGGGCTATCCACGAAACCTCTAGACTTTCTTGGTTTTGTCTCGTGAAAAAAATTGTGTTTTAAAGACCGCACTAACAGCTAAGGTTATTTGGGCCCAGAACCAATTCATATTTTCAATCCATTATTTTTTAACATTGGAAATGTTTATGTTCGTATATGGGGGCAGAGTTACGAGTTTTCGTTCAAGGCCAAAAGACAACGGTGTCGCGATCAAGTGAGGAGCAATCATGCAAAATTGAACAAGTGCAATTTTTTCGAAATGTGTTTTATATTATGTCTAGTTAATTGAGAGATATTTGCGACGATCTGCGGTGTTATTTTTGAGCAAATGTTAATAAATACTGTAGAAAAATCCATTTAAAAGTTAAGTAATTAAGCAAAAGTGAACGCGTATATAACAGAAGAATAATAGGGTTATTCCTGACAAAACTAAACAGTGCATTGATAAATATTGTGTGTATAGTAAACAGTTAATTATGTTTCATATATGCTGTTATCATTTCCAGTGTCCTCGATGGTTGCAAGGATTGCGAAATCTGTGAATTTTTTTATAATAAATTGAAAATCCAATTGAAACTTTTACCAGCTCTCGGGTTGGAACCCGGGAACTGGGGACTTGTAATATAGAGGAACCATAGCAACGCCATGTAAACAACAGCATTGCTACACGCTCGGTCATTCTCAATCTCAGTTTTGTCTCGTCTTAAGATGATATACCCCAGAATAGTAGATGCGTAATGAGGTATAGAATTACAGACAAGTAGTAACAGTATGTTAAAACAAGCGATTAAGCGGAGTTTTAACAGTCACATCGAGTCATATTATCATTACACACGAGACATATAGATATGGTATTTTTTGCCATACCCACTATATGAAATAGCTATACTTTTCACTTCTTTTCAGTATTTTCAAAAAATTTTGACAGTTCATTTGCGTCGCCAACTTCGCATTTATAGCGTAGGTAGGTAATAGACATGATACATGGGTAATAGCGGACGGATCAGAACGAATAAACATAAATCATATATGGAAACTGTTTACTTACCACCCTACCACCCTACCACCACAATATAATGGTTAATTATATTAGAGTATGAATATTTTGTATTTATAATTATATTATACCTACATATAATTAGGCCTTGGCCTGTTTGTAGGTTATTTATATAAATAAATAAATAAATAAATAGTGTGTTTTGACAACACTTTCAACACACCTGACCCATTCTATATGTATACTTAGGTATGCATACTATACATACACGCATATAAAGTAGTTCTTTTATAGTGGGTATCTATGGTAAAAATGTTTTTTGAGGAATATGCCACGAAATCACTTCATTTTTATTTATTGTAGATATTGTAGATTGTAGATATTGTAGATTGTAGATATTGTAGATTGTATTGTAGATTGTAGACGCGTCGACAACTTAAGTCATTAGCATTTTATAAATACATTAAATAACAATTAACTTAAAACTAAATGACATCAAAAAACATCCATGAGCGGAGGCGGGATTCGAACTCACGACAGTCTAATCCAGAGGCCGCGATGCTAACCATTGGACCACATTGTCTTCGAAACCACTTCTGGTCAGCCCTGGATGGGCAAAAGTAAAGTCGAAAGTGCGGTCTCGAACACGACGTCTATAGTATAAACAGATTCTTACATTTTATGAGAGAGAATTTGCTTTTATAAATTGAAATTATACATGAAATAGTAATTTAAATTCACATCTCATGAAAGGGTCAGCAGTTTTTAGCTTCTTTGAAAAATAATCCTTGAATATAATATAAGATTTACCTGGGTACCGTCTTCGATCGTTATATTTGCAATTTGGATAGTCCAGGCCAGGGATCGGCAACTGCGGCGGACCGCGGTCCAAGTCCGGACCGCGGAAGGTCAAAAACTGGACCACTAAAATTTTTTTTAATTATTTAAAAAATATTTTTTTGTACTTTCCGCTTTTTTTGGACCTCGATAAAAATTTTCAACAGTATCCGAACCCCACTTAAAATTACTCGCCGACCCCTGCGGTCCAGGCAATTGTAAGAAGGAAGAACTTTTGACATAATTTTTTTTTCATTCATAAAATCTATCTCCGTAATCGATGGCTGTTTATTTAGCTGAAATTTTGAAGAACGCGCCAACACCTTTCCCTATCATTTTTCACGATCAATTCTACTATATATTATAGTAGATTGTATATCTAGTTGCGTAATGAGGTATATTACTGACGAGCAGTGACAGTATGTTAAAACGAGCGATTAACCGAGTTTTAACAGACACACGAGTCATAATATCAATACGCACGAGATATATCATATATACGTTAGAGCACAATATAATAATCCAAATCAAAAGCCCGACTCAAAACGGGCAAAGTATTATTTTAACAAAATATAAGATATCGCAGCGTCTCGTTCGCTGGTCGACACAACATTATGATATCCCTAGTCAGATATAAAAATCCATACCCTCTGTGTGTCCTTCTCTTAATGACCAGCGCTTATGCCGACACGAGTATTTCGTTATATAAACAAACATCCGTAGACTGAACTTCTCGCAATGACGTCTTAGCCTTTCAATAATTAACTATTAGTAACTAGACGGAACATAAATAATAACCAACAACCAATAATAATATTTTTCGCTAACATATATATGGTATTTTTTGCCATACCTACTATATAAAATAGCTGGTTTTCACTTAATTTTCAGAATTTTAAATTTTTCTTGACAGTTCATTTGTGTCGCAAACTTCACTTCTTTAGTATAGGCCGTGGCAAGCACTGCAGGAGTATGTATGGCGGAGCAGGGCGAATAAACATAAATCACTATGGAAATGGCTTGCTTTCCCACACTAGTGTGAGAAAGATAGATACGTTCCCAACTTCCCGCGCACCGCGGCAGCTGTCAAAAGTCATACTGTACATGTAAAGTAGCTATTTCATAGTGGGTATGGTAAAAAATCATTTTTATATACCTACGGTAGCTATAAATTATAATCAATTTCATCGAAATTAAAAAAAGATCAGCTTTGAAGAGCTATATTTCTCTAAATTCAAAGGCATTATAGTCGATCGCACGGAATCCTCGGCGCGCGAGTCTAACTCTAAACTCGCACTTATTCGAGTTTTTTTAAGATTGCAAACCTCGACATAACATATTTTAATTAATGCACGCAGTTTAATTGGTTTGCATTGACGAAACAAATCTTATGAAGTTTTACAAAAAAAAATATAAAAAAAAAATAATACGCCGTCTCTTATACCTAAGCATACAGAAGTCGTGTGAGCGACGTTTAATTATATTTGCATGAATTGCATAACATAATTATGCAAGATTATTATCGTATATATTTTATGCAAGCAATACATAAAGCTCAATTTCAACAGCTCGTTTTTTTTAACTTTCTTATGGAGTTCAAAAAATAAATACAGGTAGCTGTAGTTCTCGCTTTAACGACTAATTTTACCACCAACAGCCAAGGGGCTTGAGAATAGCCGAGAGTGTAGCGACGCTGTTGTTTACATGGCGTTGCTATGGTTTCTCTATTACAAGTCCCCAGTTCCCGGGTTCTAGCCCGAGAGCTGGTAAAAGTGTCAATTGGATTTTCAATTTATTATTAAAAAAAAAATAATGAATTGAAAATATGAATTGGTGCTAGGCCCAAATAACCTTAGCTGTTGGTGGTCTTTAAAACACACACAATTAACCAACAGCCAGGGTTATTTGGGTCCGGCACCAATTCATATTTTCAATTTATTAACTTCCGATTGGAAATTCTTCCAATTGGAAAATTGGAAGTTGTTATGAATGGGTCAGATTTTGCGAATGAAATATTTGGCCATATCTGCACGTTTTGAGGTCCCTAGAGTTCGATTCTACTGTTTTTAGAGAGATGTCTGTGTGTGTGTGTGTACGTTCGTTCGTACGTTGGTGAATTTTTATCTCAAGAACAAAATATAATGATATCGACTCCGGACCAATTTCATTCGACACATAATTACATAATGAACACCTGTTTATTTATTCAATTATATAATATTATTAAATTTGCCACAACAACACACAATCTGTGAATATTCCAACTAGCTACCTCTTATCGTTTGTGAGATAGAGCCAATAAAGTCTATAGACCAGGGTCGTAGCTAGGGGAGGGGCATTAGGGGGCAATGCCCTACCTTAAAACATCCAGTGCCCTACTTTAAGGAATTATAAACAAGCCGCAAAGACTGTCACGACAGAATGACGGACTTGATCTATCTGGCATTTGGAAAAACAAGATTACATTCGTTGGACTAAATGTTGTTCTTCGGAAATTTGATAACATGGCAAGTTCTGTATTTTTTTTTTTTGAATAAATTGTCATTTACCGTTTTCTTGCTTTTGTAATTTGATATCACCAGATGAGGTGGGCAATCCAATTAAAAAATTGTATTCTTTTGCTTCAGCCCTACTTTAAACTTTCAGTGCCCTATCTTGAATTCAGCTCTAGCTACGGCCCTGCTATAGACACGTCTTCAACACAACAATTAATAATCCATTTTGTGTATCAAAATCTGCCAGCCGGTATACACAAACCGACTGGTACGAGCTCGGGCTCCTGGGAACGCCAATTCCCAAAGAACAATTGCTAGAACAACAGCTACATTTCAAAGTTCCCCCTGGGGAATATTTTTTGCCATACCCACTATGAAATTGTTGCTTTTCACTTCATTTTCAATATTTTCGAAAAATGTTTGACAGTTCATTTTGTGTCACCAACTTCACCTCTATAGTAGGCCGAGAGTAGGTAGCTGTCAGTCAAGGTCAAGGCGAATAAACATATTTAAATCGCTATGGAAATGGTTTGCTTTCCCACACTAGCGTAGGAAAGATACGTTTCCGCACACAGGCCTGTTAAAAGTCACCTTACATGCACGTAAAGCAGCTATTTTATAGTGGGTATGGCAAAAAACTAATTTCGAATCGTCTTTTCGTTCATGAAATTATCAGTCTATTATATTACTATATAGCGATCGGTCGTTGTTTCCACGTACCAATCTAATAAACGCCTCGTTAGACAAAATCGACGTTAGTCAGCCGGCAGTTTGTTAGTTAGTTAGTTAGTTATAGGCGATAATGGCGCATCGAGAAATTGTGACGTTTTGAAACAATTACGTATCGCTCGGGAACACGTGACGCGTAACCCGCCTGTCATTTGTCACTAGACGTGCACGACGCGCGCTCCTAATTGGCTCTGATAAGCTTTGTTACATTGTTACTGTGAGCCGTGTCGAGAAATTAGCGAATACAATATGCGTTAGCACGTACAGCTACCAACATAGCTGACACTGTGTTTCTACCCGTCTATATTATATCAACCGGTCCATGGCTCACCGTTCACAATAACTTGTTAACGTAACCTCAACGTTTCGTATCCCTCACCGTACAAAAGTCTACTGGACAAGGGCTTGAGAATGGCCAAGCATGTAGCAATGCTGTTGTTTACATGGCGTTGCTATGGTTCCTCTATTACAAGTCTCCAGTTCCCGGGTTCTAGCCTGAGAGCTGGTAAAAGTGTCAATTGGAATTTAAATTTATTAAAAAAAAAAAAATAATGATTTGAAAATATGAATTGGTGCTAGGCCCAAATAACCTTAGCTGTTGGTGGTCTTTCTAAAACACACACACACACTCTACTATAGACTACGCCATACTAAAGTTTTATTAGTGAATTTAACAGACAGTATGACATCAAATCGGTGGTACACTGTTTTAATTTTAAAGTTAGACTTTATAATGCCAGATAGATCAAGTCTGTCATTCTGTCGTGACAGTCTTTGCGGCTTGTTTATAATTCCTTAAAGTAGGGCACTGGATGTTTTAAGGTAGGGCATTGCCCCTTAATGCCCCCCCTAGCTACGGCCCTGGTACCTTGGTTTTATAAAACCACACCCTAGTTTTTTAATCATTTTTTTTCAGTATCTCGAATAATGCTCAATACTACTTGATGCGAAATTTATACATAGATTATAGAGAAATATCAATTATTTACAATTATCATTGAATGCCTTGCAAATTTTTTGCATATCTGGCAGACCTTATTCTAAACATTTGTCCATTTGAGGAAAGGTCTGCCAGGTGTAAAAACATGTGCATTATATACATTTATTACATATACAGGGTGTTGCATAACGTACTGTACAAACTTATAGAGCAGAGGTAATTTCAAGCAAAAGCTTACGATTATTGCTTATCGTTATTATTGTAGATTATAGACGCGTCGACAACTCATTAGCGTCTTCAACACAACAATAATTAATAATCCATTTGTGTATGCCATCCGGCATACACAAACCGACTGGTAGGAGCTCGGGCTCCTGCGGGAACGCCAATTCCCAAAGAACATTGGAATGCAGTTGCGATAGCAACTACATTCCAATGTTCCCCCTGGGGGGGAACGATTATTGCTATTATTGCTGTACGGTTGAAGGGAGATAATTTTGTAATATAAATTATTCTCGCATATAAGATTTTATGTCCCAAAATTAGCGAGAAACTCTCCCCGTCTAAATGAACCTTTAGGTATGTTACGTTACGGAAAGCTGCTGTATACCATGAATAAGTATTGATTTGCGTTCGTTGTGAATGTGACATCATGTTACGTGGGGTTCTGCTGTGAGCCGAAGACACGAACCAAACAAGCTACTGTTAAACGGATGACACCTCGCCTCGCCCGCACGTGTCTTCCAAAGGACGAAAATTAGATTTATTTTCGAATCTATATATTCGCCATCAAGTTCGTTACATAGTTTATATTATAATATCTGGGTGCCGAGCTTTGCTCGGATGAGTTCAATAAAAATAGTACTTGTATGCTGTGAGATATTATTTTCTCAGAATATTATTCCGAAACGAATTTATTTCTGAAACATAATTTAAAATAATTATTTCTGTTAAATATTTTAACTACCTATGTGTATTTTTAAGCGTAAAAACTAAGTATCAACTTGAATCATTCCTGTAAATATTATTTAGGTCGCCATTTTCAAATCTACCGCCGTTATTGTTTTGTTGACTGAAGAACTCGCAAAAACCGATTTTCATAGATTGAATATCTTGTAAAAATGTTCGAATCAGATGAAATTTTGCTCGCCCGTTACCATTTTAACAATCCAATTTTAAGCATTGATACCAAATATCAACTTTATCGAAGTACTTTTTCTCTGTGATGTCATCTTAACAACTTCCAGTAAATTTCAAATATTTTTTTTGCATAGGTACCTACTGAAAAACTCACAAAAATCGATTCTTTTAATAACAAACGTCAGACTATAACCTGCGCAAAACTTTTTTTGCATGTATCTTCACCATAGTTTTTAAAAATCGATGTGTTTTACACAGACCCGCGGCGCCGTTTTGTTATTATTTACATATTGTGCAAGACACGTCTTATATTAGTGTTCAATTACAATTTTAACACTTGTGATATATTATATAAAATCTATGTAGAAATAGACTTCGAATCAATCTGACTTTAATTGAGCGAGTTATAATAAATAAAAAAACACCTTTTTTTTAATTGCTCCCCTCTGGAACCAAAATTCCTACCTAGATCGATTTCTCGCCCCGAAAAATCCCCATTCTGTAAATTTCATCAGAATCGTTAGTCGTTTTTGAGAAAAAAAGGTCTAGGTAAGATTATACGTCATACTACATTTAACGTACTTACCTATACATATTTTATATAGGTAATATAAAAATAACATACCTATTTATTTAAATTTTATCTAAAACTACTTACATAATTATGTTTAGATTTTATTGTTGCTATTTTTTTACTTTTCAAATAATTACTGATTATTTTAATAAGTTAAAGATTGACTGTCAGAGTAATTTTGACATAAATAATGAAAATAGTTTGTTTTTTCCAAAGCCTACTCACAATACGACACTGTTTTATGACGTTAAAAAAACTGTTTTTTAAAATGATAAAATCGATAAGAAAACGAATTTTTCCAGGGATGAGACCTAGCTAAATCGATTTTTTGCCCCCCGAAACCCCTTTTCGGTAAATTTGATCAAAATCGTTAGAGCCGTTTTCGAGAAAATATTTATATAGATACATAGAAACATATATACAAGATTTACTCGTTTAATAATATAGGGGGATTATACAATATACAGTGTGTTTGATTCCGACCGGCATGTTGACTTTACATGTTAAATGTCTTCCTTTGATTTACATTTTAATCAAGAAGTATCAAATAGTATAGACTCGGTCCACAAAAACTATTAGAACGAGAGCTAGTGACAATTTTTTGGTGTTATTTATTCAAGGCCTTATTATTTGTCAAGATGTTGAGGGAGGCATATTAAAGTGCCCTCAGTAAGGGATTTTGCTTGATAGCGGTATGGGACGGATGCAGACCGCCCTCAACATGTAACCAAAAAAAATGGTCACAATTATTATTACTTCAAGGCTGAAATTGTTTGTATAGCTTGTCGGTGACCCAATAATGCCATTATAATATTTGCAGATCGATTGGTCGGTATTAAAGGGGTGGCAGATCACTCTAAACGTGTCATGTACCCGACGAAATTTGTATTTTTAGTTCAAGGTTCAAATTTTAATATGTTGTTACAACAACTGTTTTAAGCATATATTTCAATTTGCAGAAAAAAATGTCGGTATTAACTTCCTTGCAGAACGATATAAACACCTAGGCGAGCAAGTTTCCCTCTAAGAGAGGGGGTTAATACCGATATTTTGTTCTGCAAATTGAAATATATGCTTAAAACAGTCGCCGTAACAACATATTAAAATTTGAACCTTAAACTAATAATATAAATTTCATCGGGTACATGACACGTTTAGGGTGATCTGCCACTCCCTTAATACCGACCAATCGATCTGCAAATATTATAATGGCATTATTGGGTCACCGACAAGCTATACAAACAATTTCAGCCTTGAAGCAATAATAATTGTGACCATTTTTTTTTGTTACATGTTGGAGGCGGTCTGCATCCCTCCCATACCGCTATCCATCAAAATCCCTTACTCAGGGCACTTTAATATGCCTCTGTCAACATCTTCACAAAAATAAGGCCTTGAATAAATAACACCAAAAAATTGTCACTAGCTCTCGGTCTGCACCTATAGGTCCACAAAAACCATAGGTATGACACTCAGAGAGATAGCCATATATCACATCGCTTATGAAACCACAACTATACACTAAAGTACGACCTGTCAGGTGCATTATGATCATTCATTGCTTTTATTCCATAGTGTTAAAATTACTCTTTATATCGTGTTGTGTGTCTGGAAGTTACAATAATGGTTCCAAAGCGCTTATGAAAAATCAGTTTTAGAAATCACAGGTCGTCATAATATTTATTGCGTTACGTTATTGTTCTGTGATTCATAATAAATTAGTCCGTCGGACCAACTACCTATACTTGCCACCTGGTATCTAAGCAACAACGAATAGTGTTCGAGTACTCCAAGTACTTGTAACGAATAGTAACTAACGAGTATTATAAAATTACTAGTGTACCCGTGCAAAACTTTTTTGCGACGACTTAACACTGTCTTCAAAGAACAATGGTTTAGTAAAGGCTATCGCCAAAAAAAAATGTTTGCCAACACAAACCTTTTTTATATGTAATATGAATCACTTTATTAAGAAAACAATAAGAAATATATATTTCAGGCTTTCTCAATATCATTGTGTATACGAACGCGTGAGTAAAACACATAACCTAGCTTTTAACGATATGTTTTTAATATAATTTTTGATAAATATTTTTGATTCAAACATAACTTGAAAGTGTACGTAAAATAGTAGTTTTTTAGAAGCTATAGAACGTATCTATCAGTGTAATATTTACGTACGAATGATCTTCAGAAAAAAATCGATGAGTTTGTCGGTATTTGAGAAACATCGGTTTTTCTTCCAAGTTGCCAATCACTTTCTTCGTATTTCAGCTTATATTATAAGGCACGAATATAAATACCTTTTTTCAGGTGTAGTTATAGAAGTATTGCAACACTGAGGTAACCTCCCTTCATTATAATGTCATTGTCAATGGACGTTTTGTCAATATAAAAAACTATTAATAATGTGTCTAAACTAAGTACTTTATATTTAAAAGAGAAAAAAAAATTTGCACGTACATATACATCTTTATTGTTTAATTTTAAATACTTTTGGAAATTTTGTCAATATAACCCTATTAAAATCTGGGCTCTAAAAATTAAAATGTACAACTGTCAAGTTGTTTCATTGTTTATTGTTTGCATAGCCTATCCACGACATGCGTACATATTTGCATTTCTCTCACACTCATGTATCGTGAACGCCGATGGATTTTCTCTGTTTACGTTTCTCTTCACCCCACTGCCCCCCTCGTCATTTTTACTAATATCGCTTGAAATCATCCCCTTTAAAGAAATTTCACCAAAAAAAAAATAGCGATAACATATCTGTGGACTAAAGTTTAAAAAAAAAAATTATGTCAATCGGTTGAGCAGGGGTTGCTGGCGGATTGTCTAGAGAAATAGGGCTTGTGTTTTAAATATATAGATTGCATTTTTAAGTACAATTGAATTTTTTTATTGTAGATTATAGACGCGTCGACAACTCAGGAGCGTCTTCAGCACAACAAATAACATATTTGTGTATTAAAATCCGTCAGCCGCCATACACAAACCGACTGGTACGAGCTCAGGTCCCTGGGAGCGCTAATTCCCAAAGAACATTGGAATGCAATAATTGCAATAACAACATACATCTTAATGTCCCTTCTGGGGGAAGTACAGTTCAAATGATTTGCCAGATTCTGCCGCAGCGTGTATAATATTATGCATTATTTTGTTGCATAATGTCTTGTATGCGAACCTTGAAGCGCGCAAGTAAATTAAAAATGTATTTCGTCGTTAAGGCCTTTGTCTAATTTACTATTGTAATTTGTAAGGCGTTTTGACTTTTATATTTTTTGTTGCATAAAAATGCATTAAGACTATAATATTTTTCGAGGAGTTAAAAATTACACTTATGTATAAATAATATGTTAACATACAAGTTGTACGATAAATAGACGCTCGACAGCTTAGGTAATACCGTAATTAGTGTCTGTTGTAAGTATATAATTAGTAAATGAGAAATTACGTAATTTTGTGCACATTTTGTGCCTGTCGTTCAAGGACTTTCTGGAAAATTCCACTGAAAATTTTCATATAAAAAATTATTTGGAAAAAAAATATGTGTATTTCTGTATCGCGGGTACAGACTGATGCCGTGATAAACACAAATAATTGTATATGTAAAAATAAGTAAATTGTTAAAATTAAAAATGCCAAAAACTTCAACGGAACGCGTTTCTAAGGAAAAGTGTATGAAGTATAACTTCAACCGTGCAGCTATGTGGGTGAGGCACACAGTGCATTTTTTCTTTGTTATTAAAAATAATAAATGGAAAAACATTAAATTACTATTTAATTCCAAGTCTTCATGGTTTCTGGGCTTGTAGGCCGTGGTCCGGTGGTATTTCTACCTGACGTTTTGTCTACAACTGCGGTAGACATTCTCAAAGGCGATGTGGCAGCGGTCGAAGTGTCCTCCTTGGCGGCTCACAGGTGAGTGTGCTAGTGACTGGTGTCCTCCCTTCTTTTATGCTCAGTACCAGTGTGTTCTCTGGAGACGGACTACGACCGAACAGACAACACACTGGTACTAGGCATAAAAGAAGGGAAGGACATCAGTCACTGACACACTGACCTGTGAGCCGCCAAGGAGGACACTTCGACCGCTGCCACATCGCCTTTTTGAGAATGTCTACCGCAGTTGTAGACGAAACGTCAGGTAGAAATACCACCGGACCACGGCCTACAAGCCCGGAAACCATGAAGACTTGGAAGTTGGAACAATGCCGGCCTTGAAAGCTTGCACACTTGGATACTATTTAATTACTTTTTTGCCATATCCACTACATAATAGCTAGTACGTACGTACATACGTACACACACATATACACACAGAGAGACATCTTTCTAAAAATAGTGTAGTGACCTTGAAACATAAAAATTTGTTATACATTTTGATTTCGATTTTCGGACCCATTACAATAACTTCCAATGGAAAGTTAATAAAATACTAGGATACAGAAACTATAATTATAAGGAATTATTATATTATTTTGTGGAAAGACGCCCGGTATATGTCTTTCTAGAAGCAAGTCTTGTTGAAAATAATGAGCAAGTTGAATAAAAAGTGTCGTGCATAGAATTACAATGGTTTCATGGAAATAAAACATGTGTGTGCCGCAATTAACGCCAGCGCCAACTAAATATCTAAGTGCATAAAAAATATGACGTAACGATGTTTTTAAATTACAAGAATGAATCTAACTTATTACGGCCTCGTGATTAGGGAAAAATGTCCGGTTATGTCAGCTCCAAAAGAAGACATAGGAATTGAATTGAATTGTGAATTATAGACGCTCGACATCAAAGGTCATTAGCGAAGAAGACATAGGTAGATCCTTAAATATTTGTGACTAAACACTGAACCAATAACACTAATTTTAAAAAATTGAACAGACTTCAAAAAAAGAAATAAAGAAAGGATAAAATAATTATTTTTTTTGCCATACCCAATATAAAATAGCTGCTTTACATGCATTCTTGTAAAGTGACTTTTGACAGGTCATAGTGGTTTATGTTTATTCGCGATCCTCCCGCCCGCCTACTATAGAAGTGATTTTGGTGACACAAAATGAACTGACAAAATTTTTTGAAAATACTGAAAATGAAATAAAAAGAACTTCTTGGTTAGTGGGTGTTTACGTCAGAAAAGGAACCAACTGTCCAAATTTCAAGTTTCTCTAGCTTCGGCGATTTGGCCTGGGCGTTGATTAGTCAAAAAAACCCCACATCCCCGTTTGAACCTCTTAGGGGTTGAATTTATTTCTAAAAACGATTTATTCATGTATTGTCATCGGGAATACATATGTGTACAAAATTTCAAATCGATCGGATACGTGGAAGTCGTTCAAAATTGACTTCCAAGTTTTGACCTAAACAAACAAACACACAAACTAACATACATTGCAAGTTAAATAAAAGCTTGTAATAAAAAGCTTCGTTTCGGGTTGGCAAAGCAATTATAGCCCCCGGTGGCCAGAATTGTTAAATTGTGTTTTAAAGACCACCAACAGCTAAGGTTATTTGGGCCTAGCACCAATTCATATTTTCAATTCATTATTTTTTAACATTGGAAATGTTTATGTTCGTATATGGGGGCAGAGTTACGAGTTTTCGTTCAAGGCCAAAAGACAACGGTGTCGCGATCAAGTGAGGAGCAATCATGCAAAATTGAACAAGTGCAATTTTTTCGAAATGTGTTTTATATCATGTCTAGTTAATTGAGAAGTATTTGCGACGATCTGCGGTGTTATTTTTGAGCAAATGTTAATAAATACTGTAGAAAAATCCATTTAAAAGTTAAGTAATCAAGCAAAAGTGAACGCTATATAACAGAAGAATAATAGGGTTATTCCTGACAAAACTAAACAGTGCATTGATAAATGTTGTGTGTATAATAAACAGTTAATTATGTTTCATATATGCTGTTATCATTTCCAATGTCCTCGATGGTTGCAAGGATTGCGAAATCTGTGAATTTTTTTAATAATAAATTGAAAATTCAATTGACACTTTTACCAGCTAATAAAAATATATGAGCACTGTGGTTGGAATAAAAACAAAAATAAATTATAGTTACTTCTTACCACAACAGTTTTATTGATGGATGTACATTTCGAAAGCTATGCTTTCATCTTCAGCGATCACTACATCATGTAGTGTTCGCTGAGGATGAAAGCATAGTTTTCGAAATGTACATCCATCAATAAAACTGTTGTGGTAAGAAGTAACTATATTTTATTTTACTTTTACCAGCCCTCGGGCTAGAACCCGGGAACTGAGGACTTATAATACAGGAACCATAGCAACGCCACGTAAACAACAGCATTGGCACACGCTCGGCCATTCTCAAGCCAAGAATGCAGGTGGATAACTTCCGGTAGAGAATACTCTGAAGACAAATTCCCTATTAAAAATAAAATATGAAATTTCTTTTTGTTCCACGACATTGATAATTAAAAAAAATGTGTATTTTTTTTTGTTCATCTGGAGGTCGAGGGACGACGTTCGAGCCGCGTCAGTCGAACGCGGCGCGGCGACTGTTGCATTTAAGGCGATAAAAGGATTAAGGACTTCAGTCGCGAAACCCCTTTTGCCGCGTGGATATTTAAACTGTTTACAGCGTAATTGCTGTTGAATTGCAATTTGTCTTCTGTTTGACAGTACCTATAATATTATGTCACAAGGCGGCGCAAAAATGTATTCATATAAGCACCTGTATGCTGAATAAGGGATGGAATAATTACTTCCCACCTCTACTATGGTATAGGCGGTTCAGTGGATCCTGAGATATTCAAAAAAACGTTCTCAATGTCACGTATTAACATAGGTAAAAAAAAATATAAATGAATTCTAGATGTTATAATATGAAAAAAATGTAAATATTTTTTTTCTCAAAAATGTATAGTTTTCGAGAAAAAAAATATTTTACTAAAAAAAATAAAAATTGTACGTAAATCAAGGTAACCATGATTTTTGCTATATTAAGCTAGCCATCAGTAGATCATCAAACAAAAAAGAGGGCCATGCTTTTTTCAAAGAATAAAAATTAAATTGTGTTTTAAAGACCACCAACAGCTAAGGTTATTTGGGCCTAGTCAAAGAATAAAAAAAAGAGTGTTTATTTTTTGCAAATATTTACTAGGTGGGAAGTATAGGACTGGTCATCAGTCGAATTTTTTTTTTTTGTAACACGTACCTATCTATAATATGAAATGTACATTTCGTGTCTCTAATCGGCTGCTGGGCTTGAGAATGCCCGATCGTGTAGCAATGCTGTTGTTTACATTGCATTGTTATGGTTCCCGGGTTCTAGCCCGAGAGCTGGTAAAAGTGTCAATTGGATTTTCAATTTATTATTAATCACACACTCGTTCTGGTATAAATGCAACATAACCTTAAAGAGTATTGTAAAATCGCGACTGTTAGATTCGTCACTTTAGACACGCGTTACATACAATATTTTTTGCAACAACTGCTTCAAATATTTAGTTTTAAGCAAATAAAACGCAATTTAGATAAATATTTAATAGTGACATTACAGCAAAGTAATCTATAAAGTAGGTACTATTTTACGCACGTGTGTTTTAAAGTAAAACAAAACAGTAATTACTTTATAGAACGGAGTGCGTTAAAATTTACTTTAAACACTACCGTTCGAATGCAGTAGAAGCTTCCATAAAGAATCACTTTTCAAACAATACACAGCCATCTATAATTGTACTTTTGATGCAAGTGTTGCAAAAAATATTCTATCGAAAGTCGTATGGAATAAAATATTTTTCATGCTAGTTCAAATATAATATTATGTTACAGCCGTGCGATAAATATTATTTTACGTAACCGATTAGTCTAACGATATGTTGTACATTTCGTGCATACACAGCACGGGTACAATATAATGCAATATTTTATGTGATACGACAGTATAGCTAGACCCTTTTAAATCACCAAAACCTCGCATTATTGATACATTAAACATAAATTCACAGCAATTTTTCATATTAATCAGTCTGATCACTATAATCACGTTCCAATCCGTATGACAGTATGTTTCCCCATCCCTATATGAGTTAAAATGGATGTGCAAAGTGCAACACATTCATACCTTATGTAGAATAGAAGTACAGTAGTACTTATGTAATGCACAAAATGTGCAATTTATGAAGACGACTTCAAGTTTTTCAAGGGTAATAGTTTGTCAAATTGAACTCATAAAAAAAAATTCACAGATTTCGCAATCCTTGCAACCATCGAGGACATTGGAAATGATAACAGCATATATGAAACATAATTAACTGTTTATTATACACACAATATTTATCAATGCACTGTTTAGTTTTGTCAGGAATAACCCTATTATTCTTCTGTTATATACGCGTTCACTTTTGCTTGATTACTTAACTTTTAAATGGATTTTTCTACAGTATTTATTAACATTTGCTCAAAAATAACACCGCAGATCGTCGCAAATACCTCTCAATTAACTAGACATGATATAAAACACATTTCGAAAAAATTGCACTTGTTCAATTTTGCATGATTGCTCCTCAATTGATCGCGACACCGTTGTCTTTTGGCCTTGAACGAAAACTCGTAACTCTGCCCCCATATACGAACATAAACATTTCCAATGTTAAAATTCCAGCCAAGAGTAAATTCAAAATTCAATTGAGATTTGTACTCTGATTAGAATCTATGGGAACTGAGGGCTTGCAATAGAGGATTTTTATTAGAAGTTATACAGCTTCAATCAATGATCAAAACAACTACACAATTCGAATGTTCGTTAGTTTGACATAAACTGTGGGCGCGAACCCTGGTAAAGTGCCCGCGGTGAGAGATGAAGCCAGGCACGTCATCAATAATATGCTAGTGAACGCCTGCTTGCCCGCAGACAGTGCCGTGTACACAAAACTGCACATTGGGTTTTATGACGTTAGGTACAATTTTGGCAAACTGCTAGAGTGCCCGTGGTGAGAGATGAAGCCAGGCACGTCATCAATAATATGCTAGTGATCGCCTGCTTGCCCGCAGACAGTTCCGTGTACACAAAACTGCACATTGGGTTTTATGACGTTAGGTACAATTTTGGCAAACTGCTATTCATGACAATAAACAGCCAATAGCAAGCTAGAAGGCGGGCGCAATGCATTCACGTTACTATGACGCGGTGGCTTCATCTTTCGCCGCGCGAGGTCTACCTGAATCCATATTATGGCTTGACGCCTTTAATCGCGCGGTTACTGACTGTCTGCTGAGAAGTCACTATAGACTGTGTGCAGGGGGGCGGAGTTATAATAAAATCGACGCGAGCGCTCGTTGTGAGATCCATTGTAAACTCTGAACTCCAATTTTCCGTAATTGTCAGTGAGCATTGTTGTTTAAAAAGTCAAGTAAGTAAAACCATGATTTTACTTCTAACCTATTTGGAAATTATTACTATAAATCTGATAAATTTGACACTTTTAAACCCGGTCCGCAAGATTACAGGCGCCATGGTTTGAGGTTATGCTGTCGTCTGTCAATATAAACCATAGACATAGGTGTAGCTGTACACCTCCATGTCTGATATAAATTAATCAGTTATTTTTTATTATACGTCAAAATTGAAGAAGAAAAAAACTTAAAATAAATAATTTTCACGTACCTTTTATGCTATGCTATTTATACTATTTGCACACAGCTAGATAAAATGGTATTCGTTTATTAAAAAATTTCCCGGTATAAGACAACAATAAAAAAAACTGGGGTCGCAGTGCCAAACCCTGCCGACAATATAGTGTATTTGCTAATACAGGCATTGTGGCATTATTATGTGAACATAAGTTTGTTTTTTGACAAAATAAAAAATTTAACCCCTTCATACATCCCTTAAAATAACTAAATTTTTCTAAATTTCAATATTAGACATGAATTTTATCAGTACAACATCTGCACCAAATTAAATACACCCTTCCATAAGTAAATCCGTATCAACAAACTAGTGTTTTCATAAAATTTAAAAGTCCGCTCCTGTCGGACCGATTTTATTAAAAATTTAGGAGCACATTTTAATCTCTACTAAAGAGTTAAATTTCAATTTTGAAACAATTCTGACAACTTTTTCGGTATTTTTGGGCCCAAAAACTTTTTGGAACCCCTAAATACAATCCTTAAAATGGTCCGATCAGGCCCATTTTAAATAGGCTTCGTGCGGTGATGGATTCCAACGTGCCTACCAAATTTCGTTAAAATCAATTAACTCTTTCGAAAGTTATTGCCCGCACACACACACACACACACACACACACACACCACACATATATACATATATATATAAACATTTTCAAAAATGGTGGCAAATTGTTCAGGAGGGTATGAAACGTCGAGAAATTGTGGTCCGACCCCTAGGTCCCGCCATCCGACCGACGCCAATAGTGTATGTGCCATATGGCAAATACACTAATGAGTTCAATCGTACACTATTGCCCGCTAGCGGCGCTAGTAGGCTTCGTGCACACAACCTATACAGTATACATGGCTAATCGACGACGGTTTCCTATAATAATATGTGACCAACTTTAAACTGTCGATTTTTCAACATTTCCGATGGCTGCTAAACGTTAGCTGCTAAAATTTTTCTCTCAACGAGCCAAAAGAAATATAACTTCAAAAAAACTCGGGTCGCGGTTGCAAACTCTGTCGACAAAATAATAAAATGCTTAATTCTGCTCTTCTTAGAACCATTGTTGGGTCTAAATTGAACAGTGACATGATAGTTACTGTAATACAATCTATAGATATGCAGATTTACGTTAATATCTTTGTAATATATGGGAAATTAAAAGGTTTTATCCATTGTCTACCGTTCCTTTGACATTGTCTGTATCAGTAGAGTTGAATTTTTAAAACCACGTTTCTGCGAATTCACTATCGGGCAATTAAAGCTGTCGAGCGTCTATAATATCTATCGAACAATTACATTATAATCTATAATAATATTTCCAATGAAATATCCGATTTTTACAGGAACCTTCTCTTTTCCGTTACTATTTTGTCTTTATATTATTAAATCGAAATTATTTTAATTTGTTCAAAAGATCGCAAAGAAGGTCCGGGCAACGCGTCTGGGCAGACGCTAATGACCTCAGTTGTCGAGCGTCTATAATTTACAATTCATTCATTCATTCATTCAAGAAGGTCCGGGACTGTTTAAGACCTATATAGTTACTTGTCGAGGAATCACAATGGGCTCTTGTAGACCTAAGCGCACTTGGGAACTTTTTCTTACCCCTCCAATGAGACTGTAAAAAAAATAATATACTTATATGACTGTTTCCTATTAGAAATCATTGCCAGAAACACAATGGCGTTTATTTCATTTCAATACGTTAAATATTTACGGAGATACAAATTTTTAAACTTTAATAGCTGATTACGTCACAACACCCGCGAGGCTGGGCTTCATAATCTTTACAACCAGGCCGCCTACGACCGATTGCACCGTTGCTATCAATCGACTATCAAAATTGGACATGATGTATTAAATATATCTGCTGTAGAGTAAGCCGTGATATTCGGGGCATGTGACGTCAGCCGCTCGAAAGAAAAAAAGAAAGGTACTTCAAAAATGTATTGTGAAGCCGTTTTAAGTGTTGGACAAAAAAATTAACGGCATTATTTAAGTTAGACGGGGCTCTTAAGCCAGTCGAGAGGCTTCAGTTGTAAAAAACTCGGGTCGCAGTGCCAAAACCCTGCCGACAATATAGTAGCCCAGTAATTTTAGATTTCCACTGCAGAAAAATTCCCAGTTAGCTGATTTTTTTTTATTTATCTTCGTTATGGTGTTTTAAAAAACGTGTAAAAAGTCCCCATCGATATCGTGCCGGCGTTGCCAGATATTCGAGGTTCAAGTTCACGATAGACGGTTTTTAGTGAATTTCTCGGTTCCGTTCTATTTTTTGTAAAAAATAGTTATTATCAATCTTGTAGAGGACGACATTATCTACAACTTTTGTATAAACATTTTTTGTCTACGATTTATAGTTTTTCTTATTAAAGTACCCGCAGCTTCCTCCCCCTCGATTTTACATAACGAGATTATGCTGCTTCCCGAGGGCCTAACATAATGATTTGTACCATTATTTTAAGTTGAACTTACAGCTAACGATTAATTATAATTTTATCGAAATTAATGCAGTAGTTCTCTACTTATAAGCAACCAAACATACAAATCGACAGCGCTCAAACAGACCAGACAGACAAACAATTTTTTTTCGAAAATACGATATTTATACTTGACATCAATTATAAAGACCATTCGTAAAGTAATTTTGTAAAAAAAATTTACAAGGGTTGAGAGAGTGCGGATTAAGTACGAGTATGCATTTGCATACCGTATAACGCCCTCTAGTAATAGTAGCCACATTTTTAATTTTTTTTACAAAATTCCTTTACGAATAGTCTTTATAACAATTATAATGAGTATTCGTAAAGCAATTTTGAAAAAAAAATTAAAAGTATGGCTACTCCGAAATACCTGCAAGCTGTGATATGCCACTTCTATAGCTATCTCTGTTCTGAGATAGGAACGTTGCATCCTTTTTGAGCTCTTTTATCTATACCAATATTATAAAGAGGAAAAGTTTGTTGGGTAATCTCTGAAACTACTGAACCGATTCTAAAAATCCTTTCACTAATAGAAAGCTACGCTATTGAGTGCTTAAAGCTATATTTTATTTTAACAAATTTCTCGCGGGGGGGGGATTAATTCCTGTGGGATAGTAACAAAACGTAACTTTGAAATTCTCTTGCATTTTAGCGTATTGGCGGAATCCTATATTATAAACACCACCAACACATCGATTTCGCTTCGCAGGGGGAGATTTTCTCGCTCGGGTTGGGATAATAGATCATAAATTCTTAGTACCCGAGCGAAGCCGGACGGAACCGTTAGTTTATATATAAAATCATTGCGACTCAATACAATTGACGTCTCAAATAAAGATTCTTGTAGACATAATATTTTGAAATTGCGATTTCTAACGCACACTACACAGCTATTATAGAAAACAATATGTACATAGAAATGCCTACAGCACATAATTCACAATTCGAAACTGCTCGGTCCTTTGTCAGTCAAATGTCAGCCATTGCATGACGACGGTACACTGGATGTCGAATAAAACTACCGTAGAACACCCTTATAAACGTACAATGATCGCTTTTAAGGTGATTGTTCAGTCAGATTAGGGCTTGAGAATGGCCGAGAGTGTAGCAATGCTATTGTTTAAATGGCGTTGCTATGGTTCCTCTATTACAAAGCCCCAGTTCCAGGGTTCTAGCCCGAGAGCTGGTAAAAGTGTCAATTGGATTTTCAATTTATTATTAAAAAAAAATAATGAATAGAAAATATAAATTGGTGCTAGGCCCAAATAACCTTAGCTGTTTAAAACACAATTTAACAATTTTTAGTTCAGTCTGCAGATTGTAAAAAATGTTCTCAACAAATTTCGAACTGTGATCGCAGAAGGCATTTTACACTAGGTAGTGTTTTTAACCGACTTCAAAAAACAGAGGTTATCAATTCAACATGTATATTTTTTTATATTTGTTCAGCCATAGTTTCTTGACGGGTTGACCGATTTGAATAATTTCCTCTCTTTAGTGACTTTTTTTGAAGGAAGTTCTATTTTTTTATACAATTTTTGAAGCTAATTAGCACGTTGGAGAGACCTAAATGATAAAATGTGAAACGTCACGTCACGTCACGAAAGAGTGTAACGTAGTTTCTATCTTTTTTAATATGTATTATATTTTTCTGACGTTCATGTATCCACATTAGTGTCATTTCAATAAAAAAATATTATTATTATTATTATTATAGCTTTTGTAAATAAATTCGATTTTATGGGCCTTTTCATCGACATTTTTTCTGCGCATGTGTCCAATTCCGCCATGTTTTTCGGACACTTTTCATATTGACAGATGGCAAGTGATTGATTTTGAAAAAAGTAAATAGTAATTAAATAAGAAATATTATTTAAAGAAGTGCTACAACATCCTAGAAAAATACTTTTGAAGATAAACAATTTATGACAGGTAGGATTCTAACCTTTCAACCAATTTTCGTTTACTTCCACCAGTTTTCCGGCCAAGGCACTTCAACCACCATCTCAATTTAGCACAAGTGCAGTGTTCTTTCACTGTTTCGTGCACTAATTTAGCACCGTCAGTAACATTTTCATCTAAATTAACATTGAAAAACGTTGCTCGCCCAGTCATTTCGTCGAAAAGTGTCCGAAACTTCTGAATACCGCGATCTTAACCATGGCGACGGCGATTGCGCGTGAAAAGGATGAAAAGGTCTATAAACTGTGCGCAGGGGGGTGGAGTTATAATAATATCTATGCGAGCGCTCGTTGTGAGATCCATTGTAAACTCTGAACTCCAATTTTCCGTAATTGTCAGTGAGCATTGTTGTTTAAAAAGTCAAGTAAGTAAAACCGTGATTTTTCTTCTAACTTATTTGGAAATTATTACTATAAATCTGATAAATTTGACACTTTTAAACCCGGTTCGCAAGATTACAGGCGCCATGGTTTGAGGTTATGCTGTCGTCTGTCAATATAAACCATAGACATAGGTGTAGGTACACCTCCATGTCTGATATAAATTAATCAGTTATTTTTTATTATACGTCAAAATTGAAGAAGAAAAAAACTTAAAATAAATAATTTTCACGTACCTTTTATGCTATGCTATTTATACTACATATATGCACGCAGAGAAATTAAATGGTATTCGTTTATTAAAAAATTTCGCGGTCTAAAACAACAATAAAAATGAGTTCAACTATTGCCCGCTAGCGGCGGTAGTAGGCTTCGTTCACACAACCTGTAGCTTCTGTCGGGTGTCTCACGACACACCTGATCTTTTTATTTTATAAACGTGTTTTACTGTAACGCACTCGCAAATTTTGATGTGTTTATTTTATATACTCTCTCTTATTTTTCTACTCTCATTTTCCTTTTTATTTGCTAGTTTGTCAATCAAAAAAAAACCAATGGAAAGAGTGTCAAATTACATATTATTTATTATTATTGCTGCACACCGCAAGTCCGCAAATAAAATAATTCACTATACTATTATATAGCATTGTAAACAGTTATTTCTGCTTTCTTCGATTTATAAATATAATACTGGAATTCAATTTCCGTCCCGGTTTAGTCCGGGCAGATTTTGGTATGGCAGCGAAATAATCAAAAACCGACCAAGTGCACCCAGGGTCCCGTACAATAATAAAAATAGAGCGGTAAAAAATTAACTGATTTATTTAAGCTTGTTTTTAAAATATTGCGATCCGAAAACCGGGATCGAACCAGGGACCCGTATTATATCATGATAATGCCTTAAATTTTTACTACAAAATTCTGTAAGTCGCGTAGTTTTTTCATAAAGAAATATACAAAATTACAGTAATTCGTCACAGTGATTTCGAATTACAGAATACTGGGTCTGGTCAAACTAAAATCACGGTACTATTTATTTATTTATTTATTTATTTACTTAATACCAACAGTTACAAAAACCAATTACTGGTACATAGTAAAAAGTACAGACATACCAAATATCTGTTTTACAAATAGGAAACAAATACAAAAAAAAAATAAAAAATGTAAATACAAATTTCGCATATTATACAAAGATAAGAGCGAGGTAAAAAAATCCAAATAATAATCATTGAAAAAACAATAATATATCCTCAATATTTTCAATAATTTTATTTTTGAATTCATTAATCTGCAATGGGTATATATCCCTATATTATTAAACGAGCAAATCTTGTATATATGTACCTATGTATCTATGTACCTATATAAATATTTTCTCGAAAACGGCTCTAACGATTTTGATCAAATTTACCGAAAAGGGGTTTCGGGGGGCAAAAAATCGATCTAGCTAGGTCTCATCCCTGGAAAAATTCGTTTTCTTATCGATTTTATCATTTTAAAAAACAGTTTTTTTAACGTTATAAAACTGTCGTATGGTGAGTAGGCTTTGGAAAAAACAAACTATTTTCGTTATTTATGTCAAATTACTCTGACAGTCAATCTTTAACTTATTAAAATAATCAGTAATTATTTGAAAATATGTAGGTACATACGTTATATAGTATGACGTATACTGACGTATAATAATATTATCTACTTATATAGGTATGTAATTTTTTTTCTTAAAAACGACTAACGATTTTGATGAAATGGGAACTTTAAGTACTATTTTTTTTGAACTCATCCGAGCAAAGCTCGGTCATCCAGATATTCTATATTTAAACGAGTGGCATAATTAATTAACCTTATCATATTGTTCATGTAATTCGTTTAAATTGAAGCCATATATTTATTTAATCATTAGGAAACATCGATGTCTATAATATTAGGTGCGTTTGGTATCAAGGTGTAGTGTAAAAAGTGTAAGCACTTTTGACACTATTACGTTTGTTATACAAAAGTGTAAAATAACTGATCTGTTTGTTATTTCAGTGTGGGACTAAAAGTGTAACAACTATTAGTCCTGACTTTTGAGCAGGTGCTCGTAGTGTAGTGCAGGTCACGTGATATATGTCTGAATTGACAATCGCTTTGACAGATTTGATACTTTTTTTGTACTCAATTTTTTACGTTTTTTGTCTCTTAAAAATGAATGAGCTTCAAAATGTAATGTGGTACAAGATAAATATGGCAGTGAGTTTAACATTTTTACGACCAAAAAAAACTGTAAAAACTAGAAATAATGAACTCAGCCAATCTGTCATTAATTTATTTTGTAATGCGCATGTACAATCTACTCAGAATGTACACTAGCCCGTTTGTTACAAGTGTACATTTAGTTTACACTTTTGGTGAACTTTTTACACTTTTCAGTGAAAAATTATCTACACTACACTACACTACACCTTGATACCAAACGCACCTATTGCATGAGCATTGATTATGGAAAATGGTAGATTGTATGTCGAGTGGCGTAATGAGGTATATTACAGACGAGTAGTTACAGTATGTAAAAACGAGCGATTAAGCAAGTTTTAACAGTCACACGAGTCTATCATTATGCACGAGATATAATATATGGTATTTTTTCCATACCCACTACAAAATAGCAGCTTTTCACTTACAGACGCTAATGACCTCTGTTGTCGAGCGTATATAATTCACAATTAAAAATAAAAAAAAGCTTTTCACTTCTTTTTTAGTATTTTCAAAAAATGTTGGCGCAGTTCATTTGCATCGCCATCTTATTTATTTATATTTATTGCAAATTATAGACGCCGTCGACAGCTTAGGTCATTAGCGTCTTGATTACATTAAATAACAATTAACATAAAACTAAAATGACATAACAAAACATCCATGAGCGGAGGCGGGATTCGAACCCACGACAGTCTGATCCAGAGGCCGCGACGCTAACCACTGAACCACACTGTCCTCGTCGCCAACATCACTCCTAAATAAATAGGCCGAGGCACGCACGCACAGGGACAGGGAGTAACATAAATCACTATAGAAATGGTTTGCTAATTCCCACACTAGTGTGGGAATTAAGATACGTTCCCGTACACTGGTCTGTCAAAAGTCACTCTACATGCATATACGTTAGGGTGGGTCAAAAAAATCAATTTTTTTTTTTTACAAGTGACACGGAAAAATAGGTTGCTAGACACCTTAAAAAAATTCTCACCAAATATGAGCTCTTAATTTTAATAGGAAGATCCTCCGCATCACAGTTTTTTATTTTTTTCTCAGTCCAATAGAAAAAAATTCAAACCTCATCATTAATTGATTGTACAGAAAAATGTTTTAAGAGAATTTTATAGGAAATTTAATGCTCTACAAAAAAGGTATCTTATATTTTTTCCGCAAACCTCACCATTTGAAAGATATTGAAGATTTAAGTTTGATTATTTTAAGACAAATTTCATTTTTGTTGATGAATTTTATAACTCGACAATAAATGACTATTATAAATCTTCAATATCTTTCAAATGGTGAGGTTTGCGGAAAAAATATAAGATACCTTTTTTGTAGAGCATTAAATTTCCTACAAAATTCTTTTAACATTTTTCTGTACAATCAATTAATGATGAGGTATGAATTTTTTTCTATTGGACTGAGAAAAAAATAAAAATCTGTGATGCGGAGGATCTTCCTATTAAAATTAAGAGCTCATATTTGGTGAGAATTTTTTTTTGGTGTCTAGCAACCTATTTTTCCATGTCACTTGTAAAAAAAATAATTGATTTTTTTGACCCACCCTCATATACGTACATGCATGTAAAGCAGCTATTTTATAGCGGGTATGGCAAAAAAGTTATCCTGGCCTACTCGATCGTATCATATAGATAGGTATCGAAGTTAGTGAGGAGGGTTTGAATATAGTGGGCTGTGAAACGAGGTGGCGGGTTCGTTATCGCGCTCACATCACACCGACGCCGGCGACGGCACGAGACGTGAGTTGAACTGAAACTCCACTCCACTTGGGAGAATAACCGCAGATGGATCGTAAATAGGCGTTGACGACAGATTGGAAACCTGATTTTTGTCATCTTCACTTTGTTAACGATTCTAACGCCTCGAAACACGCGCGGCTTCGTCATCTTAAGGACGTCACAGATATACAGATTTTTCCGAAATCAAATCTGAACATGGCATATTAATGAGTGCGACAAGGAAGATCCGAGCGTGTAGCAATGCTGTTGTTTACATGGCGTCGCTATGGTTCCTCTATTACAAGTCAGCAGTTCCCGGGTTCTAGCCCGAGAGCTGGTAAGAGTGTCAATTGGATTTTCCATTTATTATTAAAAAATAATGAATTGAAAATATGAATTGGTGTTAGGCCCAAATAACCTTAGCTGTTGGTGGTCTTTAAAACACACACAAAACAAGGAAGATACAAACAAAATGAGAAGCACGACAAAGATAGAAGGCAATCATGGCTAGGTCAATTTTTACCAGACTACGAAAAAAGGAGGGTTATGATTTTAACAGTCTATATGTATATGTATTTTAGTTTGTTACTTCGTAGGGCCAAATCTACTGGACCTTTTTTTATAATCGAGGTGTCATTCGATTTGTCTTAATCACGCGAATGTTCCAGCCTGTAAGATATTTTGTGATTTCAAAATGGCGGCCGTAAGGTGGAAAAAATCTTGGTTAAAAATTTTTCTTCGATTGAGTGCAGGGTATCATTATTATTGTAGATTATAGACGCGTCGACAACTCAGGTCATTCAACACAACAATTAATAATCCATTTGTGTATTAGAATCTGCCAGTTGGCATACACAAACCGCTGGTACGAGCTCGGGTCCCTGGGAACGCCAATTCCTAAAGAACATTGGAATACAATTGCGAGAACAACTACATTCCAATGTTCCCCCTGGGGGAGAGTGGGGTATCAATTGAAAGAAAATTTTGTGGCGATTCCAAAAATATATAGGTGGGTGCCTACTTTTTATGATTTACTTATAATAATTAGGCACCGTAAAAAAAACTATAAAAGACTGGAACTAAATTTATACTAATATAATAAAGCTGAAGAGTTTGTGCGTTTGTTTGTTTGAACTCGCTAATCTCAGGAACTACCAGTCCCATTTGAAAAAAAAATTGTTGTTAGATAGCCCGTTCATTGAGGAAAGTTATAGGCTATTCGAGTTTTTTTTTTTTAATTCAACCCCAAAGGGGGTAAAACGGGGGTGTAGGATTTTTTGACTATAGTAATATTTTATTATAAACTGTCAACATTATATCTATGGTCACCTATGTCAATCACGAGAAAAAAAATAATTATTGCCGAAAAGTATCAAACAAATAGCGTACTTTATAAAATGGCAACAGCGCTCTCATACATAAACATTTATAACATTTATTACCGTTCACTTTTGAGAACTAACCAATTAAATTGATAGGCTCTTTGACGTTCGATTTACGGTTTGAATACAACGCTGCCAAGATCTCTGCTATCAAAGTAAGCAGTCATTTGTATTATATATTATATCTGTGTGTTGGTGTGACAACTTGTACCGCAATAAAAGTTTTAGCTAAAAATCCAGTATGCCTGTATCTTTCAGTACACAGTTACTTAGATACATATTTTACTTGCCATACGTCCTTAAAAACCAAACGTCTGCGGCCTCCTTAACATTATACACGATTTTCGATATAAATGTACACAGTTTTATTCGATAACGGAATATGACATTTATTATTCATTTTGAACTGATAACGCCGTTTATACGTAGTGCCAACTGTCGCACATCGAATGTATATCTATTATATTATAATGATGGTTTGAGGTTATATCTCTCTTCACGTCGCAATATCCAATAACCATTAAGAAATCATAGAAATTTTTCCCACTGTCGCAATTATACTTTCATTTTGTTATACATAAAGGAATATCTCACTTATCGCTTTTTCTATAGCATTACAAAAATCGTAAGACAGATCGTAGATTATATAGACGCTCGACAGCTGAGATCATCAGGGTAAAAGCATAACTGTATTCACACGTGGCCATAGTTCTTTGGAAAAAAATCGACCGGCAGATGGAATTCTCGGCATTCGATCGTTGCGCCTCTACCGGTGGTTAAATTATTAAGCGCTGCTGTTAGATAATTCCTATACAAGTGACGAATTTACTTTTAGTTCGTTGTCTTTTATATGGATAACAGTTGACTCGCGTTAACTATAAAATCATAACCCACCTTTTTTTCGTATAGTCGGGTAAAAACTGGCGACGGTCGAACTGTATAAACGCCGTCCGGCAAATAGTAGTTAGCAAATCTCTAAGTGGGCAAAGCCATACAGTTCGGCCGACGACGCGACGGTCGAACAGTGAAATGTCGTTTACACTACACACTACAGAAGTGGAACTTACGCCAAATCTACACCTAAAATATGTTATAAAATAACATTTTTGCCAGACCCACTGTTCCTTTCCAAAAAAAGGGTGTGGGTCTCGGGACCCCCGACAGATGTGAAACATCAAAGAAAACGTTATTCGCGCGGTGGTATTCTCTATGTAGTAGTATATATTTTTTCAAAAGCAGCAACTAACTGTTATGCTGACGTAATCCTATATACTGCACTGTAACACACGCGGTTGTCTTCCCGTGCCCGAGCGCACGGAAGCCGAGAGAGAGAAAGAGAGTGCCGCAGTGGTGGGGAGAACAGCAGCGAAGGAGCGGACCAAACATTTCGTTGCATATTTCCCCTCACGCGGCTGTTCACAGCCCGACATAAGATGTTTCACATCAAAAATATTTTTTTGGAAAGGATTTCGTTAATTGAATGAATTTCTTAAGCAAACCATTTCCATAGTGATTTATGTTAATTCTCCCTACTCCGCCATACATACTCTTGTGTTTGTTTATTGTAGATTATAGACGCGTCGACATCTCAGGTCATTAGCGTCTTTCAACTACACTAAATCACAACTATCTTAAAACTAAATAACATCACAAAACATCCATGAGCGCAGGTGGGATTCGAACCCACGGCAGTCCAGTCTAGAGGTTGCGGCACCAATCATGCTAATTACTAGGCTATATACTGCCCTTCCAATACTCCTGTGCTTGCCTCGGCCTACACTAAAGAAGTGAAGTTTGCGACACAAATGAACTGTCAAGAAAAATTTAAAATTCTGAAAATTAAGTGAAAAGCAACAATTTTATAGTGGGTACGGCAAAAAATACCATATATATATTTATCCCGTGCGTAATGATACTATGACTCGCGTGACTTAAAATTCGCTCGTTTTAACATACTGTCACTGCTCGTCAGTAATGTGCCTCATTACGTCACTAGATATACAATCTGCTATCAAATGATTCCACTCACAATTTGTAAATTTCTAAGATTTGTTCGCGTATAAACGACGAATAACTCCACTTAAAAAAAAAGTTTTGATTGCGACGATCAGTGATACCAATATTAAATGTCAAGTGAATTGCAGGGTGAAAAGTTTTAATGAGAAAAGAGAAATTTTATGAAAATTAAAATTCTAGATGAGCACGGCAATCATTTGTTTATGAAGCGGGTTTCGTAAAATTAATAAAAACGACAAGTGTACCTACTTCAAGTTTCTTGTGCAGTGTTTAATTTTGTTTTCATTAAAAAAATAATTATAATCAAGCTTTTGATCGTTTTTTTTTTACATAAAACTTATTCGTTGTTATTAAATAAAAAACTATACTTTATTTTTGATCTTAAGAGGGCTCTCTCACAGTCTCACTGATGACCAAATATCTCCTTTCGATTAAAGCAATACAAAATATAGATATACTGATTTTAAAACTACTCCGAATTAACATACCATATAGGTTTTACACTCAAACGACAAGAACAAAAAAAATAGGTAAAAAAACTTTTAAGTTAAACGGTTTTATTTTAAATCATCAGCTGTACCAAAAACTAGAAAATAATTAGGACACAAACCAAGGGGCACTTTGTGTCGCTGCGTCAGCGGAATAATTAATAAAAACGTGGGGCGCATTTGAAATATTTCTGTTGGTGGGCTTGGAAACACATTTTTCTAGACAAGCCGTTCTTATTTAATAATTATTCAGTCGTTATAAAGATTTTTATGCGTCCCACGTTTTTATTTTAGTCTGTTAAAAGTCCCATATTATTACTTATTCCGCTGGCGCAGCAACACAAAATGCCCCTTGGTTTGTGTCCTAATTATTTTCTAGTTTTTGGTATAGCTGATGATTTAAAATAAAACCGTTTAACTTAAAAGTTTTTTTACCTATTTTTATTTTCTAGTTTTTGGTTTGATTTCTGGCCCGTATCATTATGCAAACTCATCATCCTTTCAACTGTCCACCTCCTGATTCCATCATCAGACCCTCGGTATTATTAAAATTTTTCTTGTTGTCACCAACAGCCTAGGATTATTTGGGTTTAGCACCAATTCATATTTTCAATATTATTATTTATTTAAGAGTATTCTCTATCGGAAGTTACCCCCTGCACTCTTCATCTCAAATCCTTTCCCCTGGCCCAAAAACGGTTACGGTTCTCCCTAAGCTATTTTTAAACCTAGAGGGTTCGGGTAAACGCCAAATGAAGAACCGAGAATCACACTACAGATCCTACAGGCGAATTTTTTGAACAAAATACTTTTTAACAAAAAAAAAAAAAACCTCCTTCAAAAAACCACTAAAAAGAGGAAAATAATGAAATTTTGAGGTGTATGCCAATTTAATAAAATATGAAGTCGGTTAAAAGTATAGTGATTAATATCTTCTTTTTAACCAACTTCATATTTTATTAAATTGGCACAGACCTCAAAATTTCATTATTTTCCTCTTTTTAGTGGTTTTTTGAAGGAGGTTTTTTTTTTTGTTAAAAAGTTTTTTATTTTTTACTTTTTAGTGTCAAAAAGTGACATTTACCTTAAAAGAATCACACGCCGTTACTCACTTTTATTAAAATCAGCCGAACTACTGAACCGATTTTTATAAAATTTCTATGGGACCAATCTGAAAGTATTTCCTTTCAAATAAAAAAAAAATTTCAAAATCGGTTTATAAATGAATGAGTTATGAGGTAACAAACATAAAAAAAAAATATAACCGAATTGAGAACTGCCTCCTTTTTTTGAAGTCGGTTAAAAAGTGTCCGCTACGTGTGAAAGATTAATTTTTAAAAAGTTGTAAGTTTTTCCAGGAAAACTTTTTTCAATTTATCGTCTGTAGGACCTGTAGTGTAATTCTCGGTCTTTCATTTGGCCTTTAGCCGAGCCTTTAGCTTAAAAAATAGCGTCGGGAGAGCTGTAACCGTTTATAAGCGAGGGGAAAGTATTTGTGATGAAGAGTGCACGGAGTAGCTTTCGGTAGAGAAAGAAAACTCTAAATAACAAATTGAAAATCCAATTGATACTTTTACCAATTCTTGGATTAGAATCTGAGAACTGGGGGTTTGTAATAGAGGAGCCACACGTTCGGTGGGCTTGAGAATGGCCGAACGTTTAGCAATGCTGTTGTTTACATGGCATTGCTATGGTTCCTCTATTACAAGTCCCCAGTTCCCGGGTTCTAGCCCGAAAGCTGGTTAAAGTGTCAATTGGATTTTCAATTTATTATTAAAAAAAAATGAATTGATAAAAAACTTTTTAACAAAAAAAAAACCTCCTTCAAAAAACCTCCTTCAAAAAACCACTAAAAAGAGGAAAATAATGAAATTTTGAGGTCAGTGCCAATTTAATAAAATATGAAGTCAGTTAAAAAGTATAGTATAGTGATTAATATCTTCTTTTTAACCAACTTCATATTTTATTAAATTGGCACAGACCTCAAAATTTCATTATTTTCCTCTTTTTAGTGGTTTTTTGAAGGAGGTTTTTTTTTTGTTAAAAAGTTTTTTATTTTTTACTTTTTAGTGTCAAAAAGTGACATTTACCTTAAAAGAATCACACGTCGTTACTCACTTTTATTAAACCGACTTTCTTATACTGTCTGATATGTCAAAAAGTGACATTTACCTTAAAGAATCACACGCCGTTACTCACTTTTATTAAAATCAGCCGAACTACTGAACCGATTTTGATGAAATTTCTATGGGACCAATCTGAAAGTATATCCTTTTAAATAAAAAAAATTTCAAAATCAGTTTATAAATGACTGAGTTATGAGGTAACAAACATAAAAAAAAAATACAACCGAATTGAGAACCACCTCCTTTATTTGAAGTCGGTTAAAAAATATGAATTGGTGTTAGGCCCAAATAACCTTTAAAACACAAATCAATTCGATTCAATTCACACGTTCGGCTATTCTCAAGCGCTTTGTCAATACAGTTCGTGCTGAGTATTACAAATTCTGGTTGCGTAACGCAATCGTCAAGATTACTGGAATGATTTGTAGAGGCGCGTGGAATTGTGGAAAATCGTTCAGAGAGACGATCAATTTAGAATAATGGGCGATGCGATTCGAGTCAGGTGTATAGAATATTTTGTATAGGTGCTGCAGGTGCGAAGGGCGCCCTAACCTCAAACCATCACTTCCTTTGTATCGAGATCGTGTAACATGCGCTTACATTTTATAATACGAGAAACAAATGAGCCAGGCGAGACATCGACGTTCTTCGCTTGTTTTGTTGATTTCATTCATTTGTCACGTACGTTTTGACGAACAAAACACAATCTGCACCTATAATATAGAAGTAGATTTATGTCTCATATTGCAGATTGCTATTGGTTATATTTACTATTTTTCATGTCATTTGTTTTATTGGAAATGTATTTCCATTAGAACTCGTGAATTGAAAAAAAGATATGAGTTGATGTGTTTCTGTTTAGAATGAAATTGTTATTTCGAAACCACGTCATATTCACTTGTTTTAAAGAGAAAAATCGTTTTTCACAAACTCTATTGAAAATTCGATTTTCGGTACCTAGGTTTAGCGAGTTGTAACTGAGATGTTCAACCCTAGGGGGGGAGGTAGTCCCGTTCCATTGCAAAATATTTCGTCCGCGGACTTACACACTCCACTACTAACCGTATAGGCGTCAACAATATAATTATTCTTTCATTTCTAAATCACACACACTTGTGGATTTTAAGAGAAACTTTAATTTAGCCTCCTTTTTTTTCGTTTGGCTGTAACACATCACGTCACGTCACGTCCAATCGAAGAATCGCGTATATTATATCCCAACACTATTGCAGAACACTGCGTCATCCCAAGCAGACAACTCGGTATGTCGTAAACTGTAAACCCGACGATAAATGCTTATTTTGATAGTTATGACTTCGCACTTATAGTCTTTCCCACCAACAGATAAACTGTGCTTGACTAGGGTACACAAAGTAGTCGTCTAGTTGCTAAGAAGTTGCTCTCATTTGAATGCAGTTGCAGTAGTGTCGAAGTCACGTTTCAAATAAAATAAACAAATAGCGTTCAGACAATAATAAGGGGGAAAAATTCGACTGATGACCAGTCCTATACTTCCCACTTAGTAAATATTTATTATTAAAAAAAAAATAATGAACTGAAAATATGAATTGGTGCTAGGCCCAAATAACCTTCGCTGTTGGTGGTCTTTAAAATCCACAATTTTGTAGAAGATAAAATATTAATATTTTGGATTTAAGTTTTGTAACATTCAGTAGTAATGTAATGACGCTTTGTAAATTATACATTTTGATCCACGCCGTAGAGTCAAAATGTTATAAGGCTTAGCTAAGTGATGCCCGTTTCGAACTTGAAACGGTAATGCGTTCTGCAGATTAGCGAGGACGCTGGAAGGTCGTCACTCAAATTTGTAAAAATTTTTAAAATGAATAAATGATTATTTTTTTGAAAGCCGGTGATTGCGAAATGATCTTTTTCTCTTTGTTATCCTGAAGGTATCAGCGGAAAGAAAGTATTTTTTTTGTGATTTAATTTAAATAATATAGATTCAGTTAGTTAATAGTAATCAACGAGCGAAGTTATCATGAGGTAAATATGTTTTCATTGTAAATAACATTTTGATATTTTGGGAAACCGACATTTTTTTTTTTGTATGAGAAAAGGATTTAAAATAAAAAACTTTTTAACAAAAAAAAAACCTCCTTCAAAAAGGCACTAAAAAGAGGAAAATAATGAAATTTTGAGGTCTGTGCCAATTAAAATATGAAGTTGGTTAAAAAAAAGAAGATATTAATCACTATACTATACCGACTTCATATTTTAATTGGTACAGACCTCAAAATTTCATTATTTTCCTCTTTTTAGTGCTTTTTTGAAGTAGGTTTTTTTTTAGTTAAAATTTTTTTTATTTTTTACTTTTTAGTGTCAAAAAGTAACATTTATCTTAAAGAATCACACGCCGTTACTTACTTTTATTAAAAAAATCAGTTGAACTACTGAACCGATTTTGATGAAATTTCTATGGGACCAATCTGAAAGTATATCCTTTCAAATAAACATAAAAAATATAATATACGGTCGAAATGAGAAACCTCCTTTTTTTGAAGTCGGTAAAAAATGGAAAAATTTAAAAGCGACACATCAATATTTAATAACGTAGGTTTACTAGATTTTCGATTTTACTGTTCATGAATTCCACTAATGCCAACTGAACGGTTTTTCGTCATTTGAAATTAGTGCTTAAATTTGTATAAAAATATTAAATTCTCGTCAGATTCAAGTAAATGGCTTTTCTTTACCTGAATCCTTTTAAAGTTAACATTTTGTTGATTCGATAATAATTCAGAACATTTTTTTTTGTTTCAAAATAATGGGTACATGTCTAAAAAAAATCTTAACATAAGTGTTTTATTATTTGTTTTGGTGTACCAAGTTTCAAGTTGATACACGCAGGGAATATGATTTTCTATACAAACGTTATCACCCTATTTTATTCCCTTAGGGTTTGATTTCCGAAATATCCTTTCTTAGTGTACCTCTGCACCCTGTAAGGAACATAACTTCTAAATTTCATGTTTCTGTCTTCAGTGGTTTAGGCTGTGAAATACACCACCTTTTGAGACCCTTCGGAGTTTGAAATCAGCGCTAATCTTTCTGCCAATTAAAATCGTTTATACTGACGCGCGATCGTGTTTTGTTTTTAAGTCAACAGACAATCTTTGATGTCGTTTTGTTCGGTTGTGCTCTCAAAGAAAATTAAGTTTTTCGACTTGGAAAGTTAATTGTGTGCAGGTCAAAATTATATAAAATCTTAAAGTGGAAGTAATGGCGATCATTTTGACATAATTTTTAATCGGGATCCGAAAAATTGTAGCGTTTTATCTGTCAATGCAGTATCCGCATATGCGGGAAGATGCATGTAAGTCATATATTTGAAAACAAAATTTCATTTTTCATTGTTTTAAAGTTGTTTTTCATGTTGAAAATGTATGTAATTACTGATTTTGGGCCGTTCTTAATGTTTTAGAATAGATTTTGATCGGTTTTTGTAACTTTTATTTGCGAATCTGTCAACGCACTTGTTGGTTAGAATAGGCACCTAGCTGGCCACCGTAGACTATACATATTTCACAGGGGTGATTTCAACGAACGTCGTACTATTTTGAAGTCGATTTTTATGGACTGTTAACTTAATTTCTCAAAGATATTGTGTTATTTGGTATTCGTTTACATAAATTAAGTGCAAATAATAGTTTTTTTAACTATGTGTGATATTTTTTCGAGCAGTTTGTGTTTTTTATAACCTCAAAACTGTGTCTATATTACATATAATATGGCTAATTATTATCTAATAGTGTTTTTGAAATTTTAAGTGTTTTTAATAATAATTTCAATATTTAATCTTCAAAAGTATTTTTTAAGAAGGTAACTAAGTATTTCACTATTAGAAAATATGATTTTTTTAACATTGGAAATGTTTATGTTCGTATATGGGGGCAGAGTTACGAGTTTTCGTTCAAGGCCAAAAGACAACGGTGTCGCGATCAAGTAAGGAGCAATCATGCAAAATTGAACAAGTGCAATTTTTTAGAAATGTGTTTTATATCATGTCTAGTTAATTGAGAGGTATTTGAGACGATCTGCAGTGTTATTTTTGAGCAAATGTTAATAAATACTGTAGAAAAATCCATTTAAAAGTTAAGTAATCAAGCAAAAGTGAACGCGTATATAACAGAAGAATAATAGGGTTATTCCTGACAAAACTAAACAGTACATTGATAAATATTGTGTGTATAATAAACAGTTAATTATGTTTCATATATGCTGTTATCATTTCCAATGTCCTCGATGGTTGCAAGGATTGCGAAATCTGTGAATTTTTTGTTATGTCGATGCGGCGTTAGGTTGGATCATCGCTGGGGTATAATGATTATTATAGCTCTTATTGTGACGTTTATATTTTTTCTTTATAAATATTTGTAGCTTTTTATAACAGCATTGCTACATGCTCAGCTATTCTCAAGCCCTAAGGAAGCTCTAATGTGGGTACCGCCCTTCTTGTGAGATTATATTTTTCATAATTTTGAATAAATATTTCAAAAACCATAAACAATGGTTACGAGATTTTATATGGCAAATTTTCGCCTTTTTCTATTTGGATTTTGTCTAAAATTTTCCGCCCCCATCTCCCCTGAAACTTGTCGTTCTAGGCTTTAACCTTATAGTGAGCCTGCAGGTTGCACATGACTCAATACGAATAAATACAGACTACAAATTATAGCTATACCTGAAACCTGAAAATACAATGAAGTGTGTTTCTTGTAGTGGCAGCGCCAGAGGGTGGGCCATGGCCCACCTTAAACTGCCTTGACCCACCCTGGCATAATCCCCAATCTCTAGATTATTCTTTTTTTAAATACGTTTTTAACCCTCGAAATAATCCCCCATCTTAGTTATAATTAAATTAAGGTTTTAGATTGTGGCTAACTACGCAAAGGTGTAAAGGCCAAAAAAACTTATAATAAAAAAAAAAACCTCGAAATTTCAACAATTTTTCTTGTTAATTCTATAGCAAGTAACCTGGGTTGCAATTTTATCGAGCACTGAACAAATGTTATTGGCCCATCTTCAGATCACCATGCTCAAAACTGGCCCACCCTAACAAAAAAATCCTAGCGCCGCTATTGGATTCTTGGTTCTTCATTTGGCGTTTACCCGGGAGATCGGTAACCGTTTTTAACCGTTTTTAGGCAAGAGGAAAGACTTTGAGATGAAAAGTGCAGGGGGGTAACTTCCGGTAGAGAATACTCTTACATGGGAAAAGCGGATTTTATCTCAGTCAGTCCAATCTTTTTTAATCATACTGTATATTTCACTATAGTGTTTTATTATTATTTTTTTAAAGTTCGTTATAAACATTATTTTCTTCAGGATTTCTTTCAGATCAAAAAGAACTGATTATAAGTGAAATACAGTATCATTTACACAGAAGACGCGTTTGATGCGGGATCGTTTGCTACTAAGTATATTTTTATTAATGATGTTATAATATCAAAACCAATTATTATTGATCTTCCCGCCTCCTCTATCCGCAGTAGATGTCACGATATTAAACGACATTCTATACTCCTGTTGGTTGAAACATAATATAATAAAAAGTCTTCCTGATTGCGAGTTGCCACTACAAAGAAAAATATAATAACATCGTGAAATATCTTATTAAGAATATATGCCATATATACGTGGTGACATCCCTATAAACCCGCGTCTTGCTTTTTGTCTTCTCGACCGTACCTTTTTTCCGTCGTTCTGACGTTGTTATTTATAAGCTGGGACAAATTGCAATATTTTGGAATCATCATATTAAACGGCTTTTCGTAACGGAATTTTGTGAAAAAAATTTACATGGGTTGAGAGAGCGCAAAAAAAGTATGGCTACTAATAGAATGCACAATCATACTTTCTCCGCGTTCCTGTAATTTTTTTTACAAAATTCCTTTACGAATAGTCTTTATAATTGATGTCAATTCGAAATATCTTATTTCTTATTTTCGAAAAAAATGTCTGTTTGACTGCTGTCGGTTTGTATGTTTGGTTGCTTATAACTAGAGAACTACTGCACTCATTTCGATAAAATTATTAATAATCGTTAGCGTAAAGTTCAACTTAAAATAAAGGTACGAATCATTATGTTAGGCCCTCGGGAAGCACCATAATACCGTTGTGAAAAATCAAGGGGGATGAAGCCACGGGTACTTAAATAAGTAAAACTATAAATTGTAGAAAAAAAATGTTTGTAGAAAAGTTGTGGAGAGTTTTATTCTCTACAAGATTGGTAATAACCAATTTTTACTATAAATGGAACGAAACCGAGAAATTCGCAAAAAAACATTTTTCGTGATCTTGAACCTCGAATATCTGGCAACGCCGGCACGATTCGATAGAGACTTTTTACACGTTCTTTAAACAAAAATTCAGTTTACTGCGAATTGTGGAAATTTAAAATTACTGGGACAAATTAGCGAGAGCAGTGAATTTAAATGACTTCCAGTCAAAAATTACCGACTCAAAAATTAATGAAATGCTGACAGGGATAAAACGACTCTAGCGATTTGGAAGAAATTTACTGAAAAGGGGTTTTGGGGGGGGGGCAAAAATCGATCTAGCTAGGTCTCATCCCAGAGAAAATTCGTTTTCTTATAGATTTTATAATTTTAAAAATCAATTTTTTGACGTTTTAAAATAATGTAATATTGTAAGCGCAGGCTTTGGATACTTCTGTATATACAGTATATACCGTGTCCAGACGCTAATAACCTAAGTTGTCGACGCGTCTATAATTTACAATATACCGTGTCCCGTATTGATGTACCTATACATAGGGAAATTACGCTAATGACCTCAGTTGCCGAGCGTCTATAATTTACAAAATTGGCATTGGGACAAAATGAATGAATCAAAATAAGCCATGATATTCTTATTTGCCAAAGTTTACCTGTAACCTCTTCTAGTCCTTATGGAAAAACAATGTTAAATATTTACACGAAAATCATAATATACAGCGTGTCCACGAAAGTTCTTTACAAATGTAATTTTTTTTTATTAATTATTTGAGCAAAAATTTTTTTCTGTGGAAAAGTTCTGCTTCGTCCAAAACCTCTAAAACACCTAAAGTTATACTGTTCTTTGTATGGAGCGAGATGGAGGACATGTTGAATTCTGATTTATAATTCTGAATAAATAATTATACTTAGAAGTTAGTTATGTTATAATTTTGAATTAAATTTGATTATGTAACTAATTTTGCGAAAATCTTTAATATCACAGATAATTTTTATTTTTAGTAAAATGAAACTTTTTGATTTCCCTCGTATAACTTTAGACCGAAAAAAATTTTCTTTGGTGTTTTAGAGGTTTTGGACGAAGCAGAACTTTTCCATAGAAAAAAAATTTTGCTCCAATAATTAATAAAAAAAAATCCATTTGTAAAGAACTTTCGTGAACACGCTGTACATCAAAATGGGACGCCCTATATAAACTTCTGACCCCAGAAATACGTAGTTTCAATGTGGACATCACATGACAGGACACTCTGTAGACTGCAGGTATTGATTCTGTGAAATTTTCCATCAACCGAAAATACAGTGAACTAATAAAATGATTCGGAAACACTTTTCATAATTAATAATTGTTTGAAATTATAAAATGTAGCAATTAAAATATATTCGAAAATATAGGACGCGTCTGAACACAGGCGCAATAAATTAATATAATGAATTAATAATAATTTGATGATTGATCACAAAACGTAATTTTCTCTTTAGAATTGAAACGAATAAATTAAATGATAAATCTACTCGATTGTGAAACATCGACGCCGTAGAATGAAAAATGTAAATATCACTTTATGATATAACGGGTGCTTAAATTCTGTTTTAAAGACCACCAACAGCTAAGGTTATTTGGGCCTAAATTCATATTTTCAATTCATTATTATTTTTTTTAATAATAAATTGAAAATCCAATTGACACTTTTACCAGCTCTCGGGCTAGAACCCTGAAACTGGGGACTTGTAATAGAGGAACCATAGCAACGCCATGTAAACAACAGCATTGCTACACTCTCGGCTATTCTCAAGCCCTATACCGGGTGCTGATTTGCCTTGCGGGCAATAGAGATTTTACATGTAAAATCATGTTTATGAATTTTCCTGCTTCCCTATACATTTTGGTGGAAAAAAAAAACAAATACAAAATTTGTTCATAATTAAAAACTCTACCCGACACGTATGTCTGCAAATTACCAATATGCAGATTTTAATTACGAAATAATTATTAAACAACTGTGATTAAGTTTAAATTAAAAATATTTATCCGAATAGCCATGATTTACTAACCACAATCATAAATTGAAACGTCAAAAACACAATGAAAACAATTTGAATTTGTTGAAGTCATGGCTATTCGGATGAAATATTTTTAATTTAAACTTAATCACAGTTCCTTAATAATTATTTTGTAATTAAAAGCTGCATATTGGTGATTTGCAGACATACGTGTCAGGTAGAGTTTTTAATTGTGAACAAATTTTGTATTTGGTTTTTATTCACCAAAATATATAGGGAAGCAGGAAAATTCATAAACATGATTTTACATGTAAACTCCCTATTATTCGCAAAGCAAATCAGCACCCGGTATGTACTGTTATTAGTAATACCTCCATTGTAAGCGTTCCTATATAATAGGAGAACAGAAATGGACAAACTACGGCTTGAGAGGCTCGAAAAATCTAGAGACGTAACGAATATTCGACATTTTGTATACTATTAGGTAGTTACTAACAAAACTCAACGAAAATGACTGATCCAACATTCCAAATCTTCATGGTTTCCGGGCTTGTAGGCCGTGGTCCGGTGGTATTTCTACCTGACGTTTCGTCTACAACTGCGGTAGACATTCTCAAAGGCGATGTGGCAGCGGTCGAAGGAGGACACTTCGACCGCTGCCACATCGCCTTTGAGAATGTCTACCGCAGTTGTAGACGAAACGTCAGGTAGAAATACCACCGGACCACGGCCTACAAGCCCGGAAACCATGAAGATTTGGAACAATGCCGGCCGTGAAAGCTTGCACACTTGATCCAACATTAATTTAATATTCTTCTTGTGAATAAAAGGGGACAGTATTTTCCACTAAATTTAAAAATGCTTCTTTGGACATTCTACATAGAATCCCAACAATTTTGTATCATATTCATGTAACTCTTTGGCAGAAACGAATGCCCTACAACAGCGGTTCTCAACCCATGGGCCGCGGACCACTTGTGGGCCGCGGGCAGCGTGGTAGTGGGCCGTGGACGCATGGTTGAAAGTGTAAGTCAAGATAAATATTATCCGAGCTTCAGGGGTAGAGATGGGAACAATCGAGTCACTCGATTGTTAGCAACAATCGAACTATTCAATTGGTTTCTAAATTAGAGTTTCATGCTTTCACGGCCGGTAGACATCTTGGTAGCAAGTATTTCCGGGCTAGGTAGCCGTGGTCCTATGGATTTTACTCCGTACGTTTCGCCCAAAGCTCCGTTGGGCATCTTCAGCGGCGATTGGCAATACGTCTAATGGATTTTACTCCGTACGTTTCGCCCAAAGCTCCGTTGGGCATCTTCAGCGGCGATTGGCAATACGTCTAATGGTTTTTACTCCGTACGTTTCGCCCAAAGCTTCGTTGGGCATCTTCAGCGGCGATTGGCAATACGTCTAATGGATTTTACTCCGTACGTTTCGCCCAAAGCTCCGTATTGCCAATCGCCGCTGAAGATGACCAACGGAGCTTTGGGCAAAACGTATACGGAGTAAAATCCATTAGACCACGGCTACCTAGCCCGGAAACACTTGCCACCAAGATTCAATTGGTTTGTTATTCAGGGGTTTTACTTGTAAATTTAGTTAGTGGGCCTCAAATTTTTTGTACAAAATTGGTGGTCCGCACAACTCAAAAGGTTGGGAACCGCTGCCGTCCAATATAAATTTTTTTCAACATAAGGATGAATCCAATATTGGCGTTTTTTCATTCGCCGTTGCCTTTTTTAACCCCCGACAAAAAAAGGGGAGTTATCAGTTTAACGTCTGTATATCTGTGTGTCTGTCTGTGGCATCGTAGCTCCCAAACGGATCAACCGATTTAAAAGCGGTTTTGTTTATTTGAAAGATGGTATTTTTGATTATAAATAATATAAGGTAATATTGTCACCACATGAATATCAGAAGACATCAACAGCTCGAATTAAACAATGATTTTAGTAAGTAATCGTGTGCAAAGTTTTGCTACTAACTAGTTAGTGATTTTAGTTAGTAAGAAGTTTAGTTGAGTAGCTTCGTGTGAGGAGGGCTTTAAGAGTTAGCCCTCATTAGCGTTAGTTTCCTCATTCCTGCCGATTCTTTGACGCGCGGTCACAATTCGCATTTCAATTTAATAACGAAACGAAAAAAGAAAGCTTGAAAGAGATGCAAGACGAGACGCGAGGGAAGAGGGAAGAGGAGAAGAAAATAAAAACTCGTTGACAATAAATAATACATTTGCATAATCCCGCCCCTAATTTTTGTGAAAAATGTCGACCATCAGAATAATCAATGTCAATCATATCTTGACATAACAACATTACAGTCGTATAACTGGAATGCATTGCATAATATCTGAGAATACTTGGCATATGAATTAAAAGCCATGACTGCGGCGAACCAATCGCTATTCTGGAATCAAGTGTTTCTAAGCCGTCGAGCACCAATACCGTTTCACCGTTTGCTCACCATATAATAATAATATATCCCCGTACACTAATACACTCTCTAGGCACACTTTGATAAATGTTTTTTTTCCAGCGACATACGCGTTCCTATAATCACAATAAACGTATTGTGCGCCTTTATAGGGTCGGATCGTGCACTCGCGCAATGCATTTTTACCATTCGACGCTACTGATCTCAGTTATCGAGCGTCTATAATCTACTAAATCTCTCTCCCTCCACGAGTGTAGAACGGTACTAATTTAAATCAAAAGTCATTAATTAATTGTGTTTTAAATACCACCAACACCTAAGGTTATTTGGGCTTAGCACCAATTCATATTTTCAATTCATTATTTTTTTTTAATAATAAATTGAAAATCCAATTGACACTTTTACCAGCTCTCGGGCTAGAACCCGAGAACTGGAGACTTGTAATAGAGGAACCATAGCAACGCCATGTAAACAACAGCGCCGCTACACTCTCGGCTATTCTCAAGCCCTAAAATCAAAAGTCACTTTTAACAATTTCACAATACTTTCCCTACTTGAGGTCTCTGGAATATAAAAAAGTGTATCGCAAAAATTATTAAAAAACAAACAAAAAAACATTGCCCTCCTTCGGCAGTCGGGTAAAAAGTCTGTTCATCTGTCTGTCTGTAGTCTATTTGTCTGTCAACACGATATCAGTCAAACGGCTGAGTGGGTCGAAAACAAATTTTGGTTGGATGTTTGACATGCAAATAGGAATTAGCCCTATTGTCAAATACCTAGTTTTCAAATGAGACGGAGGACACAATATTAATGGTGATGTGGGGCACTATTTTAGACTAAAAAATTCGACTGATGACCAGTCCATTACTTCCCACCTAGTAAATATTTGCAAAAAATAAACACTCTTTTTTTTATTCTTTGACTAGGCCCAAATAACCTTAGCTGTTGGTGGTCTTTAAAACACAATTTAATTTTTATTCTTTGAAAAAAGCATGGCCCTCTTTTTTGTTTGGTGATCTACTGATGGCTAACTTAATATAGCAAAAATCATGGTTACCTTGATTTACGTACAATTTTTATTTTTTTTAGTAAAATATTTTTTTTCTCGAAAACTATACATTTTAGAGAAAAAAAATATTTACATTTTTTTCATACTATAACATCTAGAATTCATTTATATTTTTTTTTACCTATGTTAATACGTGACATTGAGAACGTTTTTTTGAATATCTCAGGATCCACTGAACCGATTTGACTCAAAATCTAATCAGATCTAAGTTAAAGGCTGATAAACACAATAGAAAAATCGGCATGGCCGTATGTTGTTCCGTTCTTAAGATATCGAAGGCGAAAAATTGACACCATAGACACACACACACATACACATACACATACACACACACATACTGATCTCAGTTATCGAGCGTCTATAATCTACTAAATCTCTCTCCCTCCACGAGTGTAGAACGGTACTATTTTAAATCAAAAGTCACTTTTAACAATTTCACAATACTTTCCCTACTTGAGGTCTCCGGAATATAAAAAAGTGTATCGCAAAAATTATTAAAAAAAAAAACAAAAAAAAACTCGGGTCGCAGTGCCAAACCCTGCCGACAATACAGTGTATTTGCTAATACAGGCATTGTGGCATTATTATATGAACTTAAGTTTGTTTTTTGACAAAATAAAAAATTTAACCCCTTAATACATCCCTTAAAATAATTAAATTTCAATATTAGACATGGATTTCATCAGTACACGCAATTAAATACACCCTTCCATAAGTAAATCCGTATCGACAAACTAGTGTTTTCATAAAATTTGAAAGTCCGGTCCTGTCGGGCCGATTTTATTAAAATTTTGGCAGCACATTTTAATCTTTACTAAAGAGTTAAATTTCAATTTTGAAACGATTCTGACAAATTTTTCGGTATTTTTGGGCCCAAAAACTTTTTGGAACCCCTAAATACAACCCTGAAAATGGTCCGATCGGGCCCATTTTAAATAGGCTTCTTGCGGTGATGGGTTCCAATGTGTGTACCAAATTTCGTTTCAATCGATTAAGTCTGTCGAGAGTTATCGTGTACACACACACACACACACACACACACACACATATATATATACAGTGTGTCCACAGACTCATCCTCAACATGGGGATCTCCGTTGTTATGGGAGATAGAGATTTGGTTAAATGAGACAAAATGTGCAGAATCTCTAGTACTACTACCCTGCGTAGTCAAACTTTCCATATTTTGCTTGGTTCGCGACCGACAGTTGAAAAACGAGATTTACCCATTTTCGTTTTTTGCTTATAACTCGCTTATTAAGTAAGTTAGAAAAAAAATATTTTCGCTTTCTTAAGGCCCTTTTTTATGAAGATTTCAAATCTCTTTTCATATTTTTATTTACTTTTATAGTTTTAGAGATACTTGTATTAACTTTGTTTTTTTAAATACACGTCAAAGATGGCCATGGCATCATTCGAAAGAGATTTTTTTTCTCTTTAATTTGATATGATGGTTGATGGATTTATTTTCAAAAATAACAGAGTTATACGTAAAACACTGATTTTTAATAGTAGGCTATGCTAAATTAATTGATAAAACAACAGAAGGCTTAGCAAACAGTTGAAATTCGCGTTGGCTTAGTAAACGGCTGTTTTCTTTTAGCTGTCAAGGTGTAGTTAGTTGCTAATTTGTCAGTTTACTAAGTGATTTATTAAATTTACTTTTGTTATCATGAAACCATTTTGTAACGATGAAAAATTTGATATGTTATCTTGTTACATTCTATGTCACAAAAATTCGACCAGAGCTGCAGAAATGTACTTCGATCAGTATCCAGAACGAAGACAACCTCATTTGTCTGTTTACAGAAACTTACGAGTAAATTTAATAAACTATGGATCATTTAAAAAGCCGTTTACTAAATCAACGCGAATAAGTGAAGAAAACAAAACTACTGTTTTACGATCAATTGTTGAAAATCGCTTATTTTTCATTGTTACAAAATGGTTCCATGATAACAAAAGTAAATTTAATAAATCACTTAGTAAACTGGCAAATTAGCAACAAACTACACTTTGACAGCTAAAACAAAACAGCCGTTTACTAAGCCAACGCGAATTTACACTGTTTGCTAAGCCTTCTGTTGTTTTATCAATTAATTTAGCATAGCCTACTATTAAAAATCAGTGTTTTACGTATAACTCTGTTATTTTTGAAAATAAATCCATCAACCCTCATATCAAATTAAAGAGAAAAAAAATCTCTTTCGAATGGTGTCATGGCCATCTTTGATGTGTATTTAAAAAAACAAAGTTAATACACGTATCTCAGAAACTATAAAAGTAAATAAAAATGTGAAAAGAGATTTGAAATCTTCATAAAAAAGGGCCTTAAAAAAGTGAAAATATTTTTTTTCTAACTTACTTGATAAGCGAGTTATAAACAAAAAACGAAAATGGGTAAATCTCGTTTTTCAACTGTCAGTCGCGAACCAAGCAAAATATGGAAAGTTTGACTACGCAGGGTAGTAGTACTGGAGATTCTGCACATTTTGTCTCATTTAACCAAATCTCTATCTCCCATAACAACGGAGATCCCCATGTTGAGGATGAGTCTGTGGACACACTGTATATATATATATATATATATATATAAACATTTTTAAAAATGGTGCCAAAGTGTTCAGGAGGCTATGAAACGTCGAGAAATTTTGGTCCGACCCCTAGGTCCCGCCATCCGACCGACGCCAATAGTGTATGTGCCATATTATGGCAAATACACTAAAAAACATTGCCCTCCTTCGGCAGTTGGGTAAAAAGTCTGTTCATCTGTTTGTCTGTAGTCTATTTGTCGATATATGTCTGTCAACACGATATTGGTCAAACGGTTCCATGCGTCTTGATCCCCGACAAAATATCCCCGGACAAAATATTCCCATGACAAAATATCCCCATGATAAAATATCCCCGAACAAAATATCCTAACGACAAAATATCTCCAATTAAAAAAGACAAAAAATAAATTTATTGATAGAAACAAATTAAATAAGAACAAGTTAATTATTAACAATCGATTCCAACACCCCGCACTTTTCATTTCAAATAATATAAACAGCGTCTGAGAGATTTTTGATTTTTCTTAAATTTGCGAAATTTTTGAAAAATAAATTCGTTCTGATTCGTTTGATATTATAGAAAAAAAAACTCGGGTCGCAGTGCCAAAACCCTGCCGACAATATAGTGTATTTGCTAATACAGGCATTGTGCAGTTATTATGTGAACATAAGTTTGTTTTTGGACAAAATAAAAAATTTAACCCCTTAATACATCCCTTAAAAAATTATTTTTTTTCTTAATTTCAATATTTTTATCAATGCAACCTCGGTACCAAATCAAATACACCCTTCAGTAAGTAAAGCACTTTCCGCAAACTAGTGTTTTCATAAAATTTGTAAGTCCGGTCCTGTCGGGCCGATTTTATTAAAATTTTAGTAGCACATTTTAATCGTTACTAAAAGGTTAAATTCCAATTTTGAAACGATTCTGAGAATTTTTTCGGCATTTTTGGGCTCAAAAACATTTTTCAACCCCTAAAAACCACCCTTAAAATGGTCCGATTGGGCCCATTTTAAATAGGCTTCGTGCGGTGATGGATTCCAACGTGCCTACCAAATTTCGTGAAAATCAATTAACTCTTTCGAAAGTTATAGCCCGTACACATATATATATAAATATATAAATATATATATATATATACATATATATATATATATACATATATAAATAGACATTTCCAAAAATGGTGCCAAAATGTTCAGGAGGCTATGAAACGTCGAGAAATTTTGGTCCGACCCCTAGGTCCCGCCATCCGACCGACGCCAATAGTGTATGTGCCATATGGCAAATACACTAATAACGCTGAATTGAGGGAACGATTTAAATTGGGGAGCTTGTTTTTCAGGAAAATCGTGGACATTTTAAATAGTTGAGGAATGATTTAAATAATTGAGGGAACTATTAAAATAAATTATTGAGGGAACGATTTAATTTGGGGAACTTGTTTTTCAGGGAAATCGTGGTAAAATTGTAAAAATAGTGGATCGGGAACGATCTATTGTGAATACATTTAATACGAGGATATTTTGTCATATAGATACAGGCTTATTTTGTCATAGGGGGGCATTTCGTCCGAGGATATTTCGTCCGGGGATATTTTATCATGAGGATATTTTGTCATTGGGATATTTTGTACGGGAATATTTTGTCAGGGATATTTTGTTCGGGTTCCGTTTGGACCCTTAGGGTAAGGAACCCTAAAAAAATGGACTCACTCACCGACTGTAACAATGGCACATTACAAAATTAACACTTTTTGGGAAAATGACTGATTCATAGATTCATAAAAATTATGTTAAAATTTTGCCATTTAGAATTTTTTTTTGAAATTTTTTTTAAGTGTGCCATAGCCATTATGTTGCAGCCGGTGAACGGACTGTTAAAATAGGTGGTGTAAGAGCTGGTATATGTGGTGAGAGTACGGGTTTATGAAAGAATTAATAATTATCTTTGTAAATAAAAACCAATCTTGTCAAAGAGTTAATAATAAACCTTTTTGCAACACTTGCATCAAAAGTACAATTTTAGACGGCTGTGTACCGTTTGAAAAGTAATTGTTTATGGAAGCTTCTGATGCGTTCAAACGGTAGTGTTTAAAGTAAATTTTAACGCACTCCGTTCTATAAAGTAATACTGTTTTGTTTTACTTTATAACACACGCGCATAATAATGTACTTTATAGATTACTTTGCTATAATGTCACTAATAAAATATTTATCCAAATTGTGTTTTATTTGCTTAAAACTGAACTTTTGAAGCAGTTGTTGCAAGAAATATTGTATGTAACGCGTGGCTTAAGTGACAAATCTGACAGTGGCGATTTTACAATACTCTTTAAGGTTATGTTGCATTTATACCAGAAGTCGTGTGATTACCGCACTCGCCTTCGGCTCGTATCGCAAAATCGCGACTGTCATATGATCCGTCTCTTAAGACACTAGTTGCAAAAATTACTATTAGCGTTTTCAAAAAATATAATGTTAGAATATTTCCCCAACCCTGTTGTATCAGGCGTGACTATATTTGTGCGTGACAGTGTGTGCGTGTCGTGCGTGATGGAATACGATGTGACCATATGTTACTATGTTCCTTCTTACATGTTATTCAAATATACTCGTATACCGGCTGTTTCGTAAAAAGAAACATATATCTCATTTTATTAAACCAGTGTATCATTTGTTGGTCATGGTCCCCTTCTGAGTTGCATTATTTCTGTGACCCCATTTCGTTGTCACTCTATTATCCATCTTAAAAAAGATATTTTATTATTAATTAGTGTATTTGCCATATGGCACATACACTATTGGCGTCGGTCGGATGGCGGGACCTAGGGGTCGGACCAACATTTCTCGACGTTTCATAGCCTCCTGAACAATTTGGCACCATTTTTGGAAATGTCTATATATATATATATATATATATATATATATATATATATATATATATATATATATATATGTATATGTGTGTGTGAGTGTGTGTGTGTGTGTGTGTACGGGCTATAACTTTCGAAAGAGCTAATTGATTTTGACGAAATTTAGTAGGCACGTTGGAATCCATCACCGCACGAAGCCTATTTAAAATGGGCCCAATCGGACCATTTTAAGGGTGGTTTTTAGGGGTAGAAAAATGTTTTGGGCCCAAAAATAGCGAACAAATTCTCAGAATTGTTTCAAAATTGAAATTTAACCTTTTAGTAAAGATCAAAATGAGCTGCTAAAATTTTATTAAAATCGGCCCGACAGGACCGGACTTACAAATTTTTTAAAAACACCAGTTTGCGGATAGTGATTTACTTACTGAAGGGTGTATTTAATTTCGTACAGAGGTTGCATTGATAATAATATCGAAATTAAGAAAAAAAATATTATTTTAAGGGGTGTATTAAAGGGTTAAATTTTTTATTTTGTCCAAAAACAAACCTAAGTTCACGTATTAAAGCCACAAGGCCTGTATTAGCAAATACACATTGTCGGCAGGGTTTGGCACTGCGACCCGAGTTTTTTTTTTATAATATTAATGACTTTTTATAATTTTTTAACATGGTTTTATTGTATTCTTAGAAGTCACACTGTATATTGCATACTTATATTGTGTAAATAAATATTATTTTCTATGTATGTAGAGTAGAGACCACCAACAGCCAGAGATATTTGGGCCTTGCACCAATTCATATATATTTTCAATTTATTATTTATAACTGAATATTCGAAATAAGAACCGTTGGAACTGGGGGCTTGTAATATAGAGAAGTCATGGAAACGTCATATAAATAACAGCGTTGCTACACACTCGGCTATTCTCAAGACCTCCATGTTTGTTTTTAACGACGCTGTACCTATAGACCGAGAGCTAGTGACAATGTTTTGGTGTTATTTATTCAAGGCCTTATTTTTGTGAAGATGTTGAGGGAGGTATATTAAAGTGTCCTGTGCAAGGGATTTTGCTAGATAGCGGTATGGGAAGGATGCAGACAGCCCCCAACGTGTAACAAAAAAAATGGTCAAAATTATTATTGCTTCAAGGCTAAAATTGTTTGTATAGCTTGTCGGTGACCCAATAATGCCATTATAATATTTGCAGATCGATTGGTCCGTATTAAAGGGGTGGCAGATCACCCTAAACGTGTCATGTACCAGACGAAATTTATATTAAGTATTATTTCAAATTTTAATATGTTGTTACGGCGACTGTTTTAAGCATATATTTCAATTTGCAGAACAAAATGTCGGTATTAACCCCCTTGCAAAACGATGTAAACACCTAGGCGAGCAAGTTTCCTTCTAAGAGAGGGGGTTAAAATACCGACATTTTGTTCTGCAAATTAAAATATATGCTTAAAACAGTCTCCGTAACAACATATTAAAATTTGAACCTTGAACTAATAATATAAATTTCGTCGGGTACATGACATGTTTAGGGTGATCTGCCACCCCTTTAATACTCACCAATCGATCTGCAAATAAAATGTTCGTAAAATATAATAAATAAACGAATTGCAAGTTTATTTTTTTATATTTTAAATTGTTATCCAATACCTATATATTTTCGTTATTAAAATAAATATGAAAAGCCTTCGGGAATCGAACTTGACCCTGGCTTACCGCAAGACCACCATGGTTTACTGTCTCTGAGAACTTAACATACAATTAAACACGCTGTTTTGTTTCATATGTCAACCACTTCCGACTATTTCCGTTCAATCTAATATTTCTAAAATGCCACCCCGGTATGAAACAGGTGTTATTCACGTTAAAAAATTCACAGATTTAGCAATCCTTGCAACCATCGAGGACATTGGAAATGATAACAGCATATATGAAACATAATTAACTCTTTATTATACACACAATATTTATCAATGCACTGTTTAGTTTTGTCAGGAATAACCCTATTATTCTTCTGTTATATACGCGTTCACTTTTGCTTGATTACTTAACTTTTAAATAGGTTTTTCTACAGTATTTATTAACATTTGCTCAAAAATAACACCGCAGATCGTCGCAAATACCTCTCAATTAACTAGACATGATATAAAATACATTTCGAAAAAATTGCACTTGTTCAATTTTGCATGATTGCTCCTCATTTGATCGCGACACCGTTGTCTTTTGGCCTTGAACGAAAACTCGTAACTCTGCCCCCATATACGAACATAAACATTTCCAATGTTAAAAGCTGGGTCAGTCACAAGAGTAAAATTATATGACGTACCAATTTTCAACGACACCTTGTATAATTGTAAAAACGTATGCAGCGATGGTAGATATTTACATTATGTAATACGCAGGAGGTGTGCGAGGGGCGTTTTGTGTACACATTTTTCTGAAAAGCGTTTTAATAATATGTCTGCATGTTTATAAAAAAACTTTATCACAATATTATGTACCTGAAGTATATTACATAGTACCTACCTTTTTATATTATGTAGGGTACCTACGTACATATATTATTATAATGTTGAAAGCACGTTTAAAAAAGTCTCCTTTCTCGTTTTCAACATGCCATTGGCTCGAAATACCAACCCCACTTTTTCAACACCCTTTTTTTTAATGAAATTGTCAAACTGTCAACAAAATAATATTTCTATTTTAGTTATTTAACAAAACGAGATAATGGCTAAATACTATTTTCTGAATAACAGAATAGAACAATTATGTCATTTATTTATTAGAATTGTAGACATTTTGTTTGAAAACAGATGACGATTTTTTTAACCCTTCAGTGACCGCGAGACTGACTTTTTCAATTCTGTAATAGATCATTGTTTTTGACAGGTTCCAGTGGTACCATAGAGTAGGTTACTTTAAGAATGACAAGCGACTAGGCCCTGCAGTCAGGGTTCATTGTGATTGGTCGAAAACTCCATCTTGATGTCATTTGACACACGCACACACACCTAAACGAACATAACAACTAACTAGTAAACTCTGTATACTAATATGGATAGTTGATAGCGATTAAAAAATGGGTTTTGTATGTGGAGAATGTTTAAACACATATTCTTCAAGACAAAGGCATTAATAAAATTAGAATGAAAACTTCATATAAGGCTTGTAATCTATTTCTTTCTATTTTACCGATTTTTTGAGTACTGACAAAATGGCGTCTAGCGCCCGCCATATTAAATTTTCCGTGACGTCATGTAGCCTATTTGAAATGTCAACAAAACCTTTCTTTTGTTTTGATTTTGGTACCTATATCAATGTATTTAGAAGGAAAATTACTTTTGCAGTCTGACAAAATGGCGTCTATCATCCGCCATATTGAATTTTCCGTGACGTCATATACCCTATGTCACTCTGGGGATTCAGACGAATATAATGACACCTTATTTTTCAAAATCCGTCATGCCGTTTAGGCTACAGAGCGTGATAAAGAAATATACATACATACATACATACATACATACATACATACATACACTCGAAAAACAATGCCCTCCTTCTGGCGCAGTCGGGCAAAAATAAATTGTTCAGATTTTAAATTAATTGAATACTTTGATTACGTAATAATACTAAAAATTAGGCATTAATTGTGAGATAAAACTATAGAAGTAATTCTACTTCTTGGGTTGCGGCACATTCGTAATTCCTGTGTCCCTTGTCATTTTTTAATAAAAAAATGTGCTTGTACCTTTTTGCTTCTTAAATTTTACCCGTTCGTTTATATTATGATGCTTAGAATTTTTTCAGGTATTTTTTGGGGGCATAAAAAGAACAGAAAATTTGCTAAACAATGACATGATTTAAACACTAATGACACAAATTGTCTTCAGGTGGTAGAATTCAATGCTTCACATAGCGAGAATTAAAACGAAAATTGATTGTGATGTCAAAGGCGTGACATGCGCATTGACATGTCCTGTAAAGTGATATCAAACAATTCATTATAGAGCTAACGGCAGGTGAAAGGATTTATTTTTGAAATAAATTATCGACCATTCACTTTTATTTTCTGTGAATGAAATGGAACAATTATATATAAGAAGCAGGTGTAAAAAGCTGTTTTATAGAGAATCGGTTCAGCGAAACTTTTGAATCTATCGGTTGTAAACAAATGAACGAATTTCGGCCGTTACTTAAAATAAATAATTTTAATTTAAATAAAAACAACGTTTTAATTAACCGACTTCAAAAAAGGAGGTGTTTCTCAATTCGGTTGTATTTTTTTTTTTATGTTTGTTACCCCATAACTTAGTCATTTATAAACCGATTTTGAAATTTTTTTTTATGTGCCGGTGAAATGCTATACTTTCAGATTGGTCCCATAGAAATTTCATCAAAATCGGTTCAGTAGTTCGGCTAATTTTAATAAAAGTCAGTAACGGCACTTTTTGACATATCAGACAACGTAAGAAAGTCGGTTTAATAAAAGTGAGTAACTACGTGTGATTCTTTTAAGGTAAATGTCACTTTTTGACACTAAAAAGTAAAAAAATAAAAAACTTTTTAACAAAAAAAAAAAAACCTTCAAAAAACCACTAAAAAGCGGAAAATAATGAAATTTTGAGGTCTGTGCCAATTTAATAAAATATGAAGTTGGTTAAAAAGAAGATATTAATCATTATAATATACTTTTTAACCGACTTCATATTTTATTAAATTGGCACAGACCTCAAAATTTCATTATTTTCCGCTTTTCAGTGGTTTTTTGAAGGAGGTTTTTTTTTATTTACACGTCTTAAGAATTTACAATGGTTCATCAGACAAAGACCTTAAAATGTATCTGACGAAGACACTGTCTTGCGAAGCCACCGTGTCTGATGAAGCCAATTTGTCTGACTAAGCTATGTGTTGTGCGAAAGAACTAGTCCTACGGAACACACTGCGTTTTTTAACCGACATCAAAAAAAGGACGTGGTTCTCAATTCGGTTGAATTTTTTTTTGTGTTTGTTACCTCAGAACTCCGTCATTTATACACCGATTTGGAAAATTCTTTTTATATTGGAAAGGGTATACCTCGAAGTTGGTCCCATATAAATTTTACTTAAATCGGTTCAGTAGTTCGGCTAATTTTAATAAAAGTGAGTAGCGGCGTGTGATTCCTTTAAGGTAAATGTCACTTTTTGACACATCACACAGCGTAAGAAATCGGTTTAATATAAAATAAAAAGTGAGTAACGGCGTGTGATTCCTTTAAGGTAAATGTCACTTTTTCACACATCACACAGCGTAAGAAATCGGTTTAATATAAAATAAAAAATGAGTAGCGGCGTGTGATTCCTTTAAGGTAAATGTCACTTTTTGACACATCACACAGCGTAAGAAATCGGTTTAATATAAATAAAAAGTGAGTAGCAGCGTGTGATTCCTTTAACTAAAAAGTAAAAAAAAAAAACTTTTTAAAACCTCTTTCAAAAAGCCACAAAAAAGAAGAAAATAATAAAACTTTGAGGTCTGCGCCATTTTAATAAAATATGAAGTCGGTTAAAAAGTTCCAATTTAATTAATAATCTACATTTTAACCGACTTCATATTTTATTAAAATGGCGCAGACCTCAAAGTTTTATTATTTTCTTCTTTTTTGTGGCTTTTAAAAGGAGTTTTTTTTTGTTAAAAAGTTTTTTATACATATATACATACTAATGATCTGAGTTTTAATTAATAATCTACTTTTTAACCGATTTCATATTTTATTAAAATAGCGCAGACCTCAAAGTTTTATTATTTTCTTCTTTTTTGTGGCTTTTAAAAGGAGTTTTTTTTGTTAAAAATTTTTTATACATATAGACATACTAATGATCTGAGTTATCGAGCGACTATAATCTGTCGCCTAAACGCGAACTTCGAGACTGAATCCGTTCAGAATAAATGAATCGTTCTTTCGTACGATTCGCAGGATTTTAGAGAAGCGTTTCCTACAACACAAAACATATCTCAAAATGTCAATTACGTGTTTACTCAATACTGTCACATTTCATTTCCGAATGCTATCTTTGATTTGGGTTTCGTACTGCATTTGGTAGATTTCACACACTATCTACCTGGTATACTATACAGTGTGTCCACAAACTCATTCTTAACATCGGGTTCTCCATTATTATGAGAGATAGAGATTTGGTTAAATGGGTTGAAGTATACCTTAGGTAAAGTTGTATCAAATCACATAAATAAAGTTTATATATTTTGTGTAGTTTAGGTGCTATAACAAAATAAGTGAATTTTCGATTTTTGCCAATTTTTTACACCGAAATTGGTATCTATATTAAAATTTAAAAAACTGCCTTAAGGAAATTCAAACTAAATTTGGCTGTCTGTCGGCAAAAATAGAAAATTTGCAAATTCTCTTTTTTTATTATAGCGCCTAAACTACGCAAAATATCTGAACTTTATTTATATGTGTTTTAATACAACTATACCTAAGGAATACTAATTTATCGCATTTAACCAAATCTCTATCTCTTATAATAACGGAGATCCCGTTGAGAATGAGTTTGTGGACACACTGTATACCTAACTTTATTTGTTCATTTTACATACAGTGAATTCCAATTTAGAGTATTCTCTATCGTAAGTCGCCCCTCAGTAGCCGGGTTCTAAACCAGACACGATAGGTAAGAATTTTCAACCGATAACTTTTTTTATTTTATCATCCAGAATGGGTGAAAAATATGGTTGCAAACGCTGTGTTTCGACCCTTGTAATGCAATATACATTTCAATTTCTTTTTTCACTGTAGAGATTTCATGGTGTATTCCCTAATTGGTTGGTTAATGGTTTTTTAAAAATAATAATGTAGGTACCTACCTACTTTATTATTTTTAAAATTCAAAAAAAGCCACTAAAAAGAAGAAAATAATGCAATTTTGAGGTCTGCGCCAATTTAATAAAATATGAAGTCGATTAAAAAGTATAGTATAGTGATTAATATCTTCTTTTTAACCAACTTCATATTTTATTAAATTGGCGCAGACCTCAAAATTTCATTATTTTCCTCTTTTTAGTGGCTTTCTGAAGGAGGTTTTTCTTGTTGTTAAAAAGCTTTTTATTTTTTACTTTTTAGTGTCAAAAAGTGACATTTACCTTAAAGGAATCACACGTCGTTACTCACTTATTAAAATCAGCCGAACTACTGAACCAACTTTGATGAAATTTCTATGGGACCAATCCGAAAGTATATCCTTTCAAATAAAAAAAAAAACTTCCAAATCGGTTTATAAATGACGGAGTTCTGAGGTAACAAACATAAAAAAAAAAAAAATACAACCGAATTGAGAACCACCTTCTTTTTTTGAAATCGGTTAAAAACTAAAAACTCTAAAGGCGCTTATAACGACATTTATTCAATTTGTAAAAAAGAGATATGGGTAAATTGTTACGTGACAAAAGCGCAAATAAGATTTTTAAAATCCTCTTCACAATTCATAAAAAGGCACCCTATTTTAAAATTTAATATCTCATTTTTCACACATGTACAATCCACATAAGGGCATTAGGTAATGAACTCTTAGGACACTACACACAATTATACTTAACAGTTATAATTCTCTGTTAAGAAGTTAAGAAGGGTTAAACTGCAGTATAGCCAACATGACAACATAAAACATGCCCTATTAGTGCACCGACGCTCGTATTTCTCACTTATGTAGGTGCTGGAAAATGTGTTCGAATAGCTAAGGTCCTCAAGGCACGACTTAAATCTACTTCAAAACGTAAATACATTGTGTCATAGTAGATTGTATGTCTAGATACGTAATGGGGCATATTACGGCGAGTGATGACAGTATGTAAAAACGAGCGATAGATTATAGACTTTCAATCTCTCTCTCTCTTGACCAGCGTTCATTTACTGGTCAAACTATAGCAATCCCGTTAATTGCTGGATTTTCAATTTATTATATTAAAATAAAAATTAATAAACAAACACTTGAAAAATTCTACACATTTATTTATCTCAACGATCGTTTCGGGTTTCTAACCCATCATCAGGAGTTTTAATAAACTCCTGATGATGGGTTAGAAACCCGAAACGATCGTTGAGATAAATAAATGTGTAGAATTTTTCAAGTGTTTGTTTATTAATTTTTATTCTAATCATGTTCTACCAAGTGCCTAGCGATAATTCTATAGAATTTTTATTATATTAATTAATAAATTGAAAATGTGAATTGTTGCACTAGGCCCAAATAACCTGGGCTGTTTGTGGCCTAAAAATACCTTTCTAACTCGAAACCATCGTAATGTCGAAACCTCTTTAACTCGAATTTTTTAGCGGTTCCCTTGAAATTCGATTCAAGTAGACTGTATTTTATTTATTTATTTAGAAATATTTTTTTGTTTGCAGGAAAATGAGGCGTTTTTTATTAATATTTTAAACGTTTTTTATTTAGTGTCGACGTTTCGATGAATATGTCATCATAATCATGACCTATGAGACAAAATATAGACAAACAAAAAAATATTTCTACAACATTTCAAAGAGGTGCCCTTCAACAACTTTTAAATTTATTTATTTATTGTAGATTATAGACACGTCGACAACTTAGGTCGTTAGCGTCTTAAATGACATCAAATAACAACTAACTTAAAACTAATTAACATCACAAAACATCGATGAGCGCAGGTGGGATTCGAGCCCACGACAGTCTAGTCTAGAGGCTGGTATCAAGTACGCTATCCACTAGGCTACACTGCCCTCTCGAGAGTTTACTGTATATTACTATAAATAATATATGTTCTATAAAATGTCATGTCATTGGTGATGCAGCAAGTTCGAGAAATGAAATGGCGTATGATATTTTCCGTTAATTAATTAAATGATAATTAAGGAAGCGAAGCGTGCCCAAATTGAAATTGATTTATCAACCATTTTGGTGCCGCAAAGATGGAGGTTTTAAATATTATTTGTGTGCGCAGCATGCAGAGTCGAGTGCGTATTTCGCACAGGGATGGGGAAACTTTAAACGCACGGGAAAAAATCATCCACGTCCATACATAAAATAAAAACTGTAAAGAAAATTTATTTGTCTGCAACGTTCTCAAAAAATGTCTTTACGTTAATTATATTTTTTTTAAATTTATTTATTGTAGATTATAGACGCGTCGACAGCTCAGGTCATTAGCGTCTTCAACACAACAAATAATCCATTTGTGTATTAGAATCCGCTAGCCGGCATCCACAAACCGACTGGTACGAGCTCGGGTCCCTGGGCTAGCACTAATTCCTAGAAAACATTGGAATGTCAAGTAGAAAATATACAGATATTGCATTTTCGAAAAAAATTGTCAGTCTGTTTGATTGCTTATAGCTAGAGAACTACTGCATCAATTTAGAAATAGTAGATTGTATATCTAGTTGTGATGAAAGATGATTACCTTCGCATATATTTTAAGGGTAATTCGATACTGTCTTGATGCTCGAAAATATATGCGGTCTATCTATATATATCGAGTGTTTGAGTCCATTGCAATTTAATATTATCAACTGTGATCGCGATCAAGAGAGGAGCAATTATTCGTATGCAAAACTTTTTCATTTAGTCGCCAACGTTTCGTCAACATTGCTGACTTCCTCAGGGCTCAAAATTGGACGTTTTACATATTAGCCCTGAGGAAGTCAGCAATGTTGACGAAACGTTGGCGATAAATAAAAAAGTTTTACATACGAATAATTGTCCATCTTTCCCATCAAATTAATAATATCTATCTATATATTTAAAACACAAGCCCTATTTCTCTAGACAATCCGCCAGCAACCCCTGCTCAACCGATTGACATAATTTTTTTTTTAAACTGAGGCCTTTAGTTCACAGATATGTTATCGCTATTTTTTTTGGTGAAATGTCTTTAAAAGGGGTGATTTCAAGCGATAATAGTACAAATGACGAGGGGGGCAGTGGGGTGAAGAGAAACGTAAACAGAGAAAATCCATCGGCGTTCACGATACATGAATGTGAGAGAAATGCAAATATGTACGTATGTCGTGGATAGGCTATGCAAACAATAAACAATGAAACATCTTGACAGTTGTACATTTTAATTTTTAGAGCCCAGATTTTAATAGGGTCGTATTGACAAAATTTCCAAAAGTATTTAAAATTAAACAATGAAGATGTATATGTACGTAGTTTCTCAAATACCGACAAACTCATCGATTTTTTTCTGAAGATCATTCGTACCTAAGTATTACACTGATAGATACGTTCTATAGCTTCTAAAAAACTACTATTTTACGTACACTTTAAAGTTATGTTTGAATCAAAAATATTTATTAAAAATTATATTAAAAACATATCGTTAAAAGCTAGGTTATGTGTTTTACTCACGCGTTCGTATACACAATGATATTGAGAAAGCTTGAAATATATATTTCTTATTGTTTTCTTAATAAAGTGATTCATATTACATATAAAAAAGGTTTGTGTTGGCAAACATTTTTTTTTGGCGATAGCCTTTACTAAACCATTGTTCTTTGAAGACAGTGTTAAGTCGTCGCAAAAAAGTTTTGCACGGGTACACTAGTGTAATTTATATCAAAAAAAAAATTTATTTCATTTTTTAGTCCGCTGTCCAATTTATAATGGTATTCGAGTCCAGTTTCTTCCAGAAATTAACAATTTTACATCAAGCTCAAATTTTGCAGAATTATTATTAATGGCAAACACTTTAACAAAAGTTAATAATTTGTATTACTATGTAATAAATGCACTAAAATTAATGAATAATATAAATCACTATATATTCTATGATTTACATGTCTATATCTACTCTGCAGTATTTAATCCTTGTTTGGTTTTTGGAATTTGTTAAAATTACATGCTAATTTATTATAAAATTAGAGCCAAATCCTTGTTATAAGATGTATAACTTTATAAACAATAAATGTATTATTATTATATCTAGTTGTGTAATGAGGTATATTACTGACGAGTGGTGACAGTACCTATTTTAAAACGATTTAAAACGAGTTTTAACAGTAACACGAGTCATTACGCACGAGATATATATGATATTTTTTGTCATGGGCAGGTACCAACTATAAAATAGCTGCTTTTCACATCATTTTCAGTATTTTCAAAAAAATGTTGACAGTTCAATTGAGTCGCCAATTTCACATTTATAGCAGGCCGTGACTAGGTAATAGCCGGCGAATCAGAGCGAATAAACATAAATCACTATATGGAAACTGTTAATACTTACCACACTAGTGTGTTTTGAAAACACTTTCAACACACCTGCCTGTTAACTGACCCATTTCATGTATACAGGGTGATTCCAAAGTTGACGTTAGGGCTTCGACAAATAAGATTTTTTTTCCTTTGGCGCTTTTTCGAAATATCAACATCAACGGAGATACAGGGTGTCAAAGTTTTATTTAAAAAATTGAAATTTATTAATAACTGCCAAACCACTTGAGATATTTAAGAAAAATTTTGTAAAAAAATAAAATACATAGGTATGTATTCACAACTTAATTTTAGGTATCTACCCATTAAAACGGTTTTTATTTTTTTACTCGAAAACAAAGAATAATTTCAATAATAATTTTTATCTTTAGAAAAATCAATTTTTTTTCTACGCGCGCCACTGGTCAACCCAAAAATATTTTATTTATTGAAGAATTTCCCTCCCCCGTAGCTATTGACACACACAAAATTTTTCTTAAATATCTCAAGTGGTTTGGCAGTTATTAATAAATTTTAATTTTTTAAATAAAACTTTGACACCCTGTATCTCCGTTGATGTTGATATTTCGAAAAGGCGCCAAAAGAAAAAAAATCTTATTTGTTGAAGCCCTATTCGCTGGTGAAAGGATAACGTTAACTTTGGAATCACCCTGTATACATACACGCACGTAAAGTAGCTATTTTATAGTGGGTATGGGCGTATGGCAAAAAGTAACATTTTGTGCGCTGGGTCAACTCATCCATGACCTGTTCGTAATGTTTGATTTGCCATCATGCAGAATCTTATACGTTCAGTTATTGGAGTGCCACCGTTACTCCGTTACTCCGAATAGGTTTATTATGGGGCTGCTATGGATGTGCAGAGTGGCACTATACTCCCATCTCAACTGTCTCTTTCTCTGTCTGTCCTCTCGTCTCACGGCCCACTTTGAGGGGACTCTAATGAAATGATTTCATTCTCTGATGACTGTTTCACCCTCGAAAGATTTCGATTTCTATCGGTGATTAGTTTTGCGTCTCTCTCCTCGCCCACGCTTTCAACCATCGTCTTTCACCTTTGTAAGTATATTCTTGTGTGCGCTCGCCATATTCCTACTTTGAAAGCTTGTTATATCACAGCACTGAGTCAAAAGGTAATAGAGGCACTACCAAGCATTTAAAAGTGAAGCCATATTTATTCTATTTATTTATTTATTGTGGATTATAGACATGTCGACAACTTAGGTCATTAACGTCTTAAATACAACAAATATCATAATATATCACTTAAAAACTAAATAACATCACAAAACATCCATGAGCGGAGGTGGGATTCGAACCCACGACAGTCTGATTCAGAGGCCGCGACGCAACCAACTGAGCCATACTGTCCTCCATATTTATTTGTTAATTCATTTTATATGTATTAAGAAGAGAATAATATTCCCTAATCCGTCTCGTGTTTGGGCGACATGTTTGTTGTCCCCTCTGACATCAGACCTCGTTTCAACTTTGTATAAGCCTAGTTGTTTACGGTTTTTAATGTATTTCTTTCCATGACAACGAATACAAATTCATCTGTCTGTGCCCGCGATGCAGACATACCCATTTTTTTGCACTAAGACCCAGAGGAAAAAACCCAACCACCTGTATTAGTAATAGGGTATTTGACTAAAATTTTTTTTGTGGTATATTAATAGAGTAATAAATTCTGAACAAAATGACGCCTAAATCTCTTCATTCTGATTTCAAATAAGCTCAAAAATAATTTTTGAAATATTTATGTTAGCCCCGCCCGCTAAAAAATCGTTTTTGCTCTACTGATATATGACGTCATAATTTTATGAACTTGCGTTTATATTAGCTATTAATATTATTTAAAAACCCAGAAACAGAGTGTTGAAAAATACCATTTTGTACCTATGTAAACATGATGTAAACAATATGACCTACGTTGCTATGGATACATTTACATTTTACTTATAATTGACGTCACGCGGTGTTTGAAGTCATGTGACTCATAGATTAAAAATCATGATTTTATTTATGTATTTAAATATGTTTACAAAACCTAATTAATAAAAATAAAAAATTAATAAATATTTTAGAGCATAAACTTTCATTATAACAAAGTTTCATATTTTATTTTGATCACTGGCAAATACCCTATTATGATGACGTAGTACACGGAAGTAGCAGAGCGTTGTTTTACACATTTTCTAGATGGCGTATTATTAATGAGACTTTCATATTTCCATATAGAAAAAGACAATAGACCTGAAACTTATCATTGTTCAGATACACCTTTCATTTGTTTTAATGATTTCCTGTTATCCATTTTGTCTAGACTGATAATAATGGCGGTTCTGAGATAATGACGAGTGCTGTGGTCTCATTTTCTGTATACAAGAACCGAGAATCATTAAATGATTTTCACGTATAGTTAAATTCAACTCTGTGTCTGGTTGTACCGAAGTGTTTTCTATAGGATAAGGTCGATTGGAAGTACCCTAGATTTTATTTCGTGTCAAAATCCACCATGTTGGATTTGTAGTCCGCCATGTTGGATTTGTAGTCCGCCATGTTGGATTTTCATTAATTTTGGAATTTTCTCGCAATTATTACCTTAAACACTGTTTATTTTCCAAATTTCAAAGCTCTAACTCGATTGGAAATACTCTAGATTTCTGATGATCTGTCAAAAACTGCGATTTTTGGAATAGTGCTTATGCCGGCTCTCACGCACCTACTTCTGTCTCCTACACATTAAAATTATTTCCTTTAAAATTATTTTTTAATAATTTTAATAATAAAATAAAATAAAAATAACTTCTAATGGGAAGTTAATAAAAATTTTAATAATTTTTTTTTCATTTTTCCGAACTTTCGGCCTGGCAGGAGAAAAAATAGTATGCGCAACACGGGAGGAGATGTAGTAATTCCCTCCCGTGTTGCGCATACTATTTTTTGTAGCACTTTCCTCCCTTGTGGCACAATGTAGGTACTATTATCCGAATAGCCATGATTTTGTTGAAGTCATGGCTATTCGGATAAATTATTTTTAATTTAAACTTAAACACAGTTCCTTAATAATTATGTTGTAATTAAAAGCTGCATATTGGTAATTTGCAGACATACGTGTCGAGTAGAGTTTTTAATTATGAACAGATTTTGTATTTGTTTTTTTTTTCACCAAAATATATAGGGAAGCAGCGAGGAAGCAGGAAAATTCATAAACATGATATTACATGTAAAATTCCTATTACCGGCAAAGCAAATCAGCACCCGGTATATTCATAGTCAAAGGTGTTCACATTTTGAAAAATTGTTATCGAAAATATAATAGCTTGCATCTTATTGCAACCGGCCTCCTGGTAGGGGATTTTTTAAAGAATAGATATCAACTTTTTGACATATTATTTTGAATATCTGGGTGGCCGAGCTTTGCTCGGATGAGTTCAATAAAAACAGTACTTAATATGCTGTGAGATATTATTTTCTCAGAATATTATTCCGAAACGAATTTATTTCTGAAACATAATTTAAAATAATTGTTTCTGATATTTTAACTACCTATGTGTATTTTTAAGCGTAAAAACTAAGTACCTATCAACTTGAATCAAGCATTTTTTCCTGTAAATATTATTTAGATCGCCATTTTCAAATCTACCGCCGTTATTGTTTTGTTGACTGAAGAACTCGCAAAAACCGATTTTCATAGATTGAATATCTTGTAAAAATGTTCGAATCAGATGAAATTTTGCTCGCCCGTTACCATTTTAACAATCCAATTTTAAGCATTAATACCAAATATCAACTTTATCGAAGTACTTTTTCTCTGTGATGTCATCTTAACAACTTCCAGTAAATTTCAAATACTTTTTTTTACATAGGTACCTACTGAAAAACTCACAAAAATCGATTCTTTTAATAACAAACGTCAGACTAACCTGCGCAAAACTTTTTTTGCATGTATCTTCACCATAGTTTTTAAAAATCGATGTGTTTTGATACACATGCCTGCGGCGCTAGAAGTGCGGCCCTTTGGGCCGCCGTGCTAATTTTTAGATACGCAAAACTTTTTTGTACGTATCTTAACAATAGTTTTTAAAAATCGATGTGTTTTTACACAGACCCGCGGCGCCAGAAGTGCCATTATTTACATATTGTGCAAGACACTTCTTATATTAGTGTTCATTTACAATTTTAACACTTGTGATATATTATATAAAATCTATGTAGAAATAGACTTAGAATCAATTTAACTTTAATTGAGCGAGTTATAATAAATAAAAAAACACCTTTTTTTTAATTGCTCCCCTCTGGAACCAAAATTCCTACCTAGATCAATTTCTCGCCCCGAAAAATCCTCATTCTGTAAATTTCATCAAATCGTTAGTCGTTTTTGAGAAAAAAAGGTCTAGGTAAGATTATACGTCATACTACATTTAACGTACCTACTTACCTATACTACATATTTTATATAAGTAATATAAAAATAACATACCTATTTATTTAAATATTAGCTAAAACTACTTACATATTTATGTTTAGATTTTATTGTTGTTATTTTTTTACTTTTCAAATAATTACTGATTATTTTAATAAGTTAAAGATTGACTGTCAGAGTAATTTTGACATAAATAATGAAAATAGTTTGTTTTTTCCAAAGCCTACTCACAATACGACAATGTTTTATGACGTTAAAAAAACTGTTTTTTAAAATGATAAAATCGATAAGAAAACGAATTTTTCCAGGGATGAGACCTAGCTAAATCGATTTTTTGCCCCCCGAAACCCCTTTTCGGTAAATTTGATCAAAATCGTTAGAGCCGTTTTCGAGAAAATATTTATATAGATACATAGAAACATATATACAAGATTTACTCGTTTAATAATAAAAAATATCTGGGTGCCGAGCTTTGCTCGGATGAGTTCAATAAAAACAGTACTTGTATGCTGTGAGATATTATTTTCTCAGAATATTATTCCGAAACGAATTTATTACTGAAACATAATTTAAAATAATTGTTTCTGTTAAATATTTTAAATACCTATGTGTATTTTTAAGCGTAAAAACTAAGTATCAACTTGAATCAAGCATTTTTTCCTGTAAATATTATTTAGATCGCCATTTTCAAATCTACCGCCGTTAATGTTTTGTTGACTGAAGAACTCGCAAAAACCGATTTTCATAGATTGAATATCTTGTAAAAATGTTCGAATCAGATGAAATTCTGCTTGCCCGTTGCCGTTTTAATAATCCATTTTTAAACATTGATACCAAATATCAACTTTATCGAAGTACTTTTTCTCTGTGATGTCATCTTAGCAACTTCCAGTAAATTTCAAATATTTTTTTGCATAGAAGGTACCTACTGAAAAACTCACAAAAATCGATTTTCGAAGAAATAGAATTCATATTATATCTTTTAATAACAAACGTCAGACTATAAACCTGCAGCGCAAAACTTTTTTGCATGCATCTTCACCATAGTTTTTAAAAATCGATGTGTTTTGATATACTGCATGTCTGCGTCGCTAGAAGTGCGGCACTTCGGGCCGCCTGTTTGTTATTATTTACATATTGTGCAAGACACTTCTTATATTAGTGTTCATTTACAGTTTTAACCCTTGTGATATATTATACAAAATCTATGTAGAAATAGGCTTCGAATCGATCTGACAATTGACCGAGTTATAAATAAAAAAACCCTTTTTTTTAATTGCTCCCCTCTGGGACCAAGATTCCTACCTAGATCGATTTCTCGCCCCGAAAAATCCCCATTCTGTAAATTTCATTAAAATCGTTATTCGTTTTTGAGAAAAAAAAGTCTAGGTAAGATTATACGTCATACTATATTTAACGTACATAATATACATATTTTATATAGGTAATATAAAAATAACATACCTAGGTACCTATTTATTTAAATATTAGTTAAAACTACTTACATAATTATGTTTAGTTTTTATTTCTGTTATTTTTTACTATACAAATAGTTCACGGATTATTTTAATAAGTTAAAAATTCTGTCAGAGTATTTTGACATATAAATAATGAAAGTAGTTTGTTTTCTCCAAAGCCTACTCACGATATTACAATGTTTTGACAGGTCAAAAAACCGTTTTTAAAAATGATAAAATCGATAGGAAAACGAATTTTTCCAGGGATGAGACCTAGCTAAATCGATTTTTTGCCCCCCGAAACCCCTTTTCGGTAAATTTGATCAAAATCGTTAGAGCCGTTTTCGAGAAAATATTTATATAGATACATAGAAACATATATACAAGATTTACTCGTTTAATAATATAGGGGGATATAGGGGGATGTACTGCTGTTTGTCACTGTATAACTAATAATTTTAAAGTATAGCTGTTCTCTTATTACAATCCAACTTTTATTTAAATTTTTTTTTAACACTCGTAATAAATGAGATATCGCCCGAGACGTTCTTAGTAACTCACCCTGTATATTATAAGAAATATTTTTGAGCCCAAAAATATCGAAAAAGTTCTTTGAATCGTTTCAAAATTGAAATTTAACCCTTTAGTAGATACCTAAAGATTAAGATATGCTGCTGAAATTTTAATAAAATCGCGGACCCGACAGGACCGAACTCACAAAATTTTATGGAAGCACTAGTTTGCGGATATGGATTTTACTTACTGAAGGGGTGTATTTAATTTGGTTCAGATGTTGGATTGATAATAATATTGCAATTATTATTATTATTTTAAGGGATGTTATACTATTAAGGGGTTAATTTTTTTTAAGATAATAATAGTTTTTTTATACGGCTGTATGCAATTGAAAGATTTTTTCGTTGGAGAGCAGCCAATTATATAATTGTTTCGAAACATATAGGAAAAAATCATTTTACCAACCAGTGGTCACAGTCAGGATTCTAACCTGAACCTTTCCAATTTCGCGTCGGAATGAGCTTACAATGTGACCACTGGTTGGTAAAATGATTTTTTCCTATATGTTTCGAAACAATTATATAATTGGCTGCTCTCCAACGAAAAAATCTTTTAATTTTTTTTATTTTGTCCAAAAACAAAATAATAACATAATAAAGTCACATAAAGCCTAAGGGAAAGTGAGGCAATACTTTATTTATTTTCTCCTTAAATTGTAATTAACGATCCAGAAGAATTTCCTGGGGGGAGTCTAACGTTACAGCGCGTACATACTTGGGTTTAATTTACTGTTTTTAAACGGTTTTAATTAGCTTGACCCCGGAGTTTTGTTTGTCTGTTACTATCTTTGTTTCAAATCTTGCGACATCTTTTTCGACTACTTCTACTTAACCGATTCTTATGAAACTTTGCACACACATTGAGTTCCCGTGACAATACAATATTATGATAATTTCAACTTGGTAACGAGGATCTGATGATGGAATCAGGAGGTGGACAGTTGAAAGGATGAGGAGTTTGCATAATGATACGGGCCAGAAATCAAACAAAAAACTAGAAAATAAAAATAGGTAAAAAAACTTTTAAGTTAAACGGTTTTATTTTAAATCATCAGCTGTACCAAAAACTAGAAAATAATTAGGACACAAAACAAGGGGCACTTTGTGTCAGCGGAATAAGTAATAATATGGGACTTTTAACAGACTAAAATAAAAACGTGGGAAGCATAAAAATCTGTATAACGACTGTATAATTATTAAATAAGAACGGCTTGTCTAGAAAAATGTATTTCCAAGCCCAGCAACAGAAATATTTCAAATGCGCCCCACGTTATTATTTTAGTCTGTTAAAAGTCTCAGATTATTACTTATTCCGCTGACGCAACGACACAAAGTACCCTTGGTTTATGTCCTAATTATTTTTTAATTTTTGGTACAGCTGATGATTTAAAATAAAACCGTTTAACTTAAAAGTTTTTTTACCTTTTTTTTTTATTTACATCAAAGTGAAGAAATATTTGCCACCTTGGGCTACAGTTCAATCAGCCCATACGTAAAAATACCACTGTGTGACACCCTGTATATCTTGCGTGTTAAAATGGAACATATCACACACACACACACACACATACATGATTATCTAGGCATATAAATTCTAAGACTGCTGATTTAAAAGCATAGTTTTTTTTTTGTTTGTTTTCTTTCGTCATAATAATCACCATCAGGCATCACATGTAGGTATTATATATTCCTATACATGGAATGTAGCAGTAATTAAAATATTTTAATGAGAAAAATGCACTGAAGCAAACCTGCCTATCCGCACATACTTTTAATCTGCAGTGTGTGTGTGGTGTGTGTATGTACTAAAAAATACATGATCTCGTAAGCCTAAAAAATTTCTTTCATTTGATGCCCCATTCGATCGAATTGATCGGCAAAAAAATTTGCATCAAGATTTTCTCTACCTTACGGCCGCCATTTTGAAATCACAAAAATATCTTATATGCTAGATTACAAGGATGGCGAATCTTTTCACATCTACGTGCCCATTTTTTTCAGAAAATGTTTAATGTGGCCGTGACGTGCCAACAAAAATTTAGTGGACAAAAAAAATGATTCAAACGTAGATGAAATAGTATATTGCGTTACAAGGGACGAAACACAGCGTTTGCAACTAGTGTGAAGTTTGCTGCCCGAGGAACGCTCACAACGTTCGTAAAAAAGTATAACTTCAAAAAATTCAAAAATTATTTATATTTCGCACTGAATTGTGTTTTAAAGACCACCAACAGCTAAGGTTATTCGGGCCTAGCACCAATTCATATTTTCAATTCATTATTTTTTTTTTAATAATAAATTGAAAATCCAATTGACACTTTTACCAGCTCTCTGGGGACTTGTCATAGAGAAACCATAGCAAAGCCATCTAAACAAACCGTGAGGTGGGTCGTTTATTAGGACTAAAATGCGACCCTTGAGGTCCACACGACGAACTTCCCAGTTTGATAAATATTTAATAATAATAATTAAATTAGATATTACACAGAAAAGTAATCATTTTAATCATTAAAACATAATTATTATTTATTTTTAACAATAATAAAAAAAACGGCTGAACCGATTTTTATGAAATTTATGTCGGATCAAAATGACGTTAACACACTTCGATTGACACCCTTACGAAGTCGATATAATTTTTTATTCGCGAGATATTGTGTAAAATCTACTTTTTTGGAGGTTATTTGGTTAAGAAAAAAGAACGGCTGAACCGATTTTGAAAAAATTTCTTTCAGATCATATTTACGTTAATACGCGTCGACTGGCACCCTAACGTAGTCGATATTCATTCATTCTCGAGATTTCGTCTTAGAAAGAACTGGACACATACGTACGTACATACGTACACACACACACATACATCTTTCTAAAAATAGTGTAAAAATAGTGTAGTGACCTTGAAACATAAAAATGTTTTCTCCGTTTTGATTTCGATTTTCGGACCCATTACAATAACTTCCAATGGGAAGTTAACAACAGCATTGCTACGCGCTCGGCTATTCTCAAGCCCATTTCGCACTGAACACGCTGTATTTGAGAAGATACTTTAAATGTTCATACACAGTATTTTGTCATTGTTCTTTTGTTATTATCCATCTTGTGAAAGATACGCCATCAAAAGCGAACCTGAAGCTTTCTTCCTCTCACTTGTCGTGCTCTCATTTTTTTTTTGTAAAACATTAGAACATCGCCTATATCATTACGAGTATTATAAAGTGACTTCACTTTTTTATTTCGACATAAAAGCAATCTCGAGATTGGATATTTTTTAATCCACGGAATTTTTAAGTTTTAAGACGGCCTCTTATTTCGTTATTAAATATACAAGTATTTTTTTAGGACTTGAGAACAGCCGAGTGCGGTAAGTAAACGGTTGCCATAGCAACTTCCGTTTATTCGCTCAATACGCCTGCCATTACTTACTCACGACCTTCACGGTATACTTAATTAAAAGTAAAGATGGCGACGCAAATGAACTGTCAAAATTTTTTGAAAATAAAAATACCATATTATAGATATATCTCGTGCGTAATGGTATTATGACTCGTGTGACCTGAAAAATTCGCTATCGCTCGTCATTGCATACTGTCATCACTCGTCGTAATATAGTCCATTACACATCTAGATATACAATCTACTATTAAAAATGTCGGTGAGGAAATGAACGGAAAAGTGCCAACACAGTTTTTTTATTAATATGGATAAAGTTTGATTCATTTCAGAACGGAAACCGTCCGTCACGTCACGTCACGTGAGGGGGGGGGGCAACTTCAGCGTTGAATAAACGTAACACGCCATCGCGTTGTTGGAAAGCCACTGCATTTTAACTTTACAACTTATTTTGCTTTTCAACGTTCCTTTTTCTCTTATAAAGTGAATTGGATAAAACTTAATATAAACTCATCCCAAAACGGTGCAGATTACGCAACAAGGGGGAATTTGTATGATTTCTGAAACGGCTTATCAATTCTAGTACTATATTATGGGCTTCAGAATAGCCGAGCGTGTAGCGATATCGTTGTTCCATGGCTCCTCTGTCACAAGCCCCCAGTCATCAGGTTTTAGTCCGAGAATAGGATTTTCATTTTTTAGTGTATTTGCCATATGGCACATACACTATTGGCGTCGGTCGGATGGCGGGACCTAAGGGTCGAACCAAAATTTCTCGACGTTTCATAGCCTCCTGAACACTTTGGCACCATTTTTGGAAATGTCTGTTTATATATGTATATATATATATATATTTATATATTTGGATATATATATATATATATATGTGTGCGGGCTATAACTTTCGAAAGAGTTAATTGATTTTGACGAAATTTGGTAGGCACGTTGAAATCCATCACCGCTCGAAGCCTATTTAAAATGGGCCCAATCGGACCATTTTAAGGGTAGTTTTTAGGGGTTGAAAAATGTTTTTGGGCCCAAAAATGCCGAAAAAAATCTCAGAATCGTTTCAAAATTGAAATTTAACCCTTTAGTAACGATTAAAATGTACTGCTAAAATTTTAATAAAATCTGCCCGACAGGACCGGACTTACAAATTTTATGAAAACACTAGTTTGCGGATAGTGCTTTACTTACTGAAGGGTGTATTTAATTTGGTACCGAGGTTGCATTGATAAAAATATTGAAATTAAGAAAAAAAATATTATTTTAAGGGATGTATTAAGGGGTTAAATTTTTTATTTTGTTTAAAAACAAACATAATAAAACCACAATGCCAGTATTAGCAAATACACTATATTGTCGGCAGGGTTTTGGCACTGCGACCCGAGTTTTATTTGAAGTTATACTCTTTAGCTAGGGTAGAGAATTTAAATGACTTCGAGTCAAAAAATACCGAGTCAATAGTGATGAGCAAAGCAAGACCAAGAGCAAGACTTGGACAGTCTTGGTCTTGGTCTTGGTCTTGCTGATTCAGTCTTGGTCTTGGTCTTGCTTATTTAGTCTTGGTCTTGGTCTTGCGTATCAAGTCTTGGTCTTGCTCATTTTATCTGCCTTTTTGTTAGTTTTTAACTTCTGAAGATCATCATAGTTATAAATTAAAAATAATTCACAATCTATTATTAACTTAACAAAATAATTTATTTTATTAAAATGTTAAAAAATATCAAAATTACATCATTTTTAACACGGTTGTTCATTCGGTCTTGACCTTGCTAGTCTAATGATAGTCTTGGTCTTGCTTTTTCGCAAGACCAAGACTGCAAGAAGTCTTGGTCTTGTTAGTCTAATGATAGCCTTGGTCTTGGTCTTGCTAATCTTGGTCTTTTTCGCAAGACCAAGACCAAGACTGCAAGAAGTCTTGGTCTTGGTCTTGCTTTTTCGCAAGACCAAGACTGCAAGAAGTCTTGGTCTTGTTAGTCTAATGATAGCCTTGGTCTTGGTCTTGCTAATCTTGGTCTTTTTCGCAAGACCAAGACCAAGACTGCAAGAAGTCTTGGTCTTGGTCTTGGTCTTGCTTTTTCGCAAGACCAAGACTGCAAGAAGTCTTGGTCTTGTTAGTCTAATGATAGCCTTGGTCTTGGTCTTGCTAATCTTGGTCTTTTTCGCAAGACCAAGACCAAGACTGCAAGAAGTCTTGGTCTTGGTCTTGGTCTTGCTTTTTCGCAAGACCAAGACCAAGACTGCAAGACCAAGACCAATTTTGCTCATCACTACGAGTCAAAAATTATTGAAACATTGGCAGAGATTAAACGGCTCTAACGATTTGGATGACTGAAAAGGGGCTTTGGAGGGCAAAAAATCGATGTATCATCAGGTCTCGAACCCAGGTTCCTATGCATAGAACGCGAAGACGTAACCACTGCGCTATGATAAGAAGTGTCTAGACGGCCGTTTTTATGATATAACTATGTTGCGAATTCTTACGGAAGTATGTTGCGAACGCTTCACATTTTTTCAGTATCCAGGCAAAGAGTGCCTAACGCGCTTAAGGAAGTTTTCACTTCAAAAACTATGTACCAAGTAAGAACTAGGACGAACTCCCTAGCTAGATTTTAATTTGATTTAATAACTTTATTTTTTTCTTGGGTATATCAGCGGAAATTGTATAAAACCCATATTACAGGGCTGGAACTGAGGATGAGAGGTGTGTGTATATGTGTGTGTGTGTGTACATAATATATATATAGATATTATGTACAGGTCTGCAGTTGACATGTGGCTCTCCCACACAATAGCTCATCACACATTATTTGATTCCACGGTTCTCCAACTCTTATATAACGGGATAAGGTCGGAAATTGGTATAGAGACTTAGTTATTGTGCTGTCAGTCGAGCGCTCCCGTACGGGCGAACGAAGGAAATGTCTCGGGAAAGCTTCTTCTATAAACGTGAACACTTATCCAATCATTCTTCTCCCGTGTACAGAAAAAGAAGAAGAACACGATGTCCGCGCGTAAATCCATTCGACCGGGGAATGTTGACAGAACGAACGCGGAACGCGCTTCCGTACAGACTAATTATTATAAAATCACCGAGAATATTGTAGATCTGAAATAGACGATGCATCAGGCCAGATATAGGAGATATTAATATTTTCTCTCTTTTTAACAGACTTCAAAAAAAGGAAGTTATGCATGCAGTTCTCAATTTGATTGTATTTTTGATGTGAAACATCTTATGTCGGGCTGTGAACAGCTGCGTGAGGGGAAATATGCAACGAAATGTTTGGTCCGCTCCTTCGCTGCTGTTCTCCCCACCACTGCGGCACTCTCTCTTTCTCTCGGCTTCCGCGCGCTCGGGCAACCGCGTGTGTTACAGTGCAGTATATAGGATTACGTCAGCATAACAGTTAGTTGCTGCTTTCGAAAAAATATATACTACTACTACATAGAGAATACCACCGAGTTTAATAACGTTTTCTTTGATATTTCACATCTGTCGGGGAACCCTTTTTTAAGTTTTTTACCTCAGACATCCATCATTTATAAACCGATTTGGAAATTTCTTCTTTTATTTAAAAGGATATACGTTCAGATTGGTCCCATAGAAATTTCATCAAAATCAGTTCAGTAGTTCGGCTGACTTTAATTAAAAGTTTGCTTTCTTGCGAATTGGGTTTTTTTTTAAATTTTTAATTTAATTTTTTATCCAAGTACAACTTTCCCCTGCGAGAGGCAATGGCAGATTCTTTCATGTGTCCCAATAGCGAAAGACTGCTTTTCTACTTTCTTCGAGTTTTATACATCACTTGGCTTTAGTTAAAAATCTTACTTAGGTATTTCTCAAAATATATTCTGAAATAACTTTACAAAATACAATACAGCGTGTCCTAAGATTCATGTATACATATAGGAAAAATAACATTGAGAACATTTACAATTTTGTAACAAGCTATGTGCCATAAGACCTAACGTAAATATTATGTAATAGATGCTTTGATTTTAACATTGGAAATGTTTATGTTCGTATATGGGGGCAGAGTTACGAGTTTTCGTTCAAGGCCAAAAAACAACGGTGTCGCGATCAAGTGAGGAGCAATCATGCAAAATTGAACAAGTGCATTTTTTCGAAATGTGTTTTATATCATGTCTAGTTAATTGAGAGGTATTTGCGATGATCTGCGGTGTTATTTTTGGGCAAATGTTAATAAATACTGTAGAAAAATCCATTTAAAAGTTAAGTAATCAAGCAAAAGTGAACGCGTATATAACAGAAGAATAATAGGGTTATTCCTGACAAAACTAAACAGTGCATTGATAAATATTGTGTGTATAATAAACAGTTAATTATGTTTCATATATGCTGTTATCATTTCCAATGTCCTCGATGGTTGCAAGGATTGCGAAATTTGTGAATTTTTTTTTATTAAGGAGGTTTCGAGTTACTCTTAATAGTCAATACTAAACATTTTTAAATTCACAAACGCGTCAGAAGACAAGGAAAAGAGAATTGCTTGGTTTTCTATCTCTCTTTTCCAACGTGACACTGTCACTTACAGTTGTGCCTAAGACTCCCCTACCATTATCTCTGATATCTCTATTAATCCACTACATATTTTTAACTTCCCATTGGAAGTTATTGTAATGGGTCCAAAAATCGAAAACAAAATGGAGAAAAAATTTTTATGTTTCAAGGTCACCACACTATTTTTACACTATTTTTAGAAAGATGTCTCTGTGTGTGTGTGTACGTGTGTGTGTCCATTTATTTCTAAGACGAAATCTCGAAAATGAAAAATGATATCGACTATGTTATCGACGCGTATTAACGTAAATATGATCTGATTTTTTCAAAATCGGTTCAGCCGTTCTTTTTTCTTAACCAAATAACCTCCAAAAAAGTAGATTTTACACAATATCTCGCAAATAAAAAATTATATCGACTTCGTAAAGCTGTCAATTGAGGCGTGTTAACGTAATTTTGATCCGACATAAATTTTATAAAAATCGGTTCAGCCGTTTTTTTTTAAATTATTGTTAAAAATAAATAATAATTATGTTTTAATGATTAAAATGATTGCTTTTCTGTGTAATATCTAATTTAATTATTATTATTAAATATTTATCAAACTGGGAAGTTCGTCGTGTGGACCTCAAGGGTCGCACTTTAGTCCTAATAAACGACCCACCTCACGGCTTGTTACATTAGGTCTTATGGCCCATAGCTTACTACAAAATTGTAAATGTTCTCAATGTTATTTTCTGGGACACGGATTGTCCGAAAGCTGCAGCTATAAACATAGAAAATTATTGAGTGCAACAAGGAAGACATAAACCAAAATGACTAGCGCGACAAAGATAGAATGAAATCTAACTAAATTTAAGTAAACATTAAAGTATCTATGGAAATAAAACTATAGCACATAAGATGATTTAAATATGACCTCTTTGTTGCACTCATTAATCCACATATCTTTTTATTTATACACCGGTAACTAGGCAATAGTCCTAGGTGACCTGTCTATCTGACTGCTGCTGGCTAGGTGGCAGGACACGGCATGCGTGCGCAACCATATTTTTTCTCTCTTTTTCCTGCAGAACAAGCAATAACGATCTCTCGCTCTTATTTCGAGACATAGATCCATTGTCTATGTTCATAGAATAGCTTTCTGACAATTTGTATATAGGTACTAAGTATGTATAGCGTGGTTAAAAATTCCCCAAACAAAAAACAAGTCTAAACACAAGAGATTTGATTATAAAAACTTTTGGATTGGATTGGTGTCCATTCATATGGAATTTTTTTTTCTGGGCACGTGAGTCGTATCACGAAGTGGCGCGTTCATTAATTTGTTTCTGAGCTCTTAGCTTTCGCCTTTTGGTGGGAGAAAATTCCACAGTTTAGAAAAAATTGTGAAAACTGTTCGAATTAATCGGTGTTCATTCATATGGCATTTTTTTCTGGGTACGTGAGTCGTATCACGAAGCTGGGTTTTTTGGTAGGTATAATTAAGAGCAACTCGACGAAATGGTTAGGTATACTTAAAAAGAGAGAGAGGTATAAGTAAAGACATATTGCTAATTTTTAAAAAAAAATCTCGTAACTAGAAACTGTCAGTATATGTGCGTATAAAAAGTTGGGTATATTTTTACATGCAAAAATCAACGGAATCCGATCATGTTTCAGCACGTTTATATTGCTTAGCTACGATGCGACGTTTTATTTTAGAATCTTACATCTATATATATAAAAGAAAGTCGTGTTTGTTAGTTAGTTATAGTTAGTTAGTTAGTTAGTTACACCATTTATATCTCGAGAACGGCTGGACCGATTTTTACGATCTTTGATTTTTTGGATTTGTCTCCGCCTTGGATAACAGAATAACTATTAAACCATCAGAAAAATCCATCTGGGAGCGAACGAGCGAAACAAGTGAGTAGTGTATTGCAGTCCGGGCGAAGCCGGACAGGGCCGCTAGTATCTAATATAAAAGCGGCCAAGTGCGTGTCGGACCATGCACAGTGAAGGGTTCCAAAGTCGAGAAGAACGTTCACGGTTAAAATTCAAAGTTTAAACTAATAAATTTAATAATGATTTATAGTATTTTATTTTTTAAGTTGAGCATAGTTTTCCAAAAATAAATTTGTATTTCACAGTATTTCTCAAAGACGTGTGAAAAACAAAGTTATTTTTGCGGTCGCTAAACTCAAAAAAATAGTGTGTAACAGCTAAAATATCCCATATCTCAAAAACTATACAACATATCTTACTCAAACCAATTTTCTTTGAAAGTGTTTTTTAAGTTCTACCATCTTAAATTTTTTCAGAATTTTCCACCCCATAGTTGAAAAGTTTTTACGACTTTATAGAGGCGCATATCTCACCAACTATTGACTTAAATAAAAAAAATGGGTGTGTGCTTATGACCACACGACAGAAGTGAAAACTTCAGATTTTCTAATTTTTGGTGTCATCTATTCTAGCGCATTTATGAACTAAAAATAATTTATTACTAAAATTGTATTTTTAATTAATTTCACCTTGGTTTAAAAAAAATTATAATTATTGTCAAAGAAAGAATATAACAAAAATAAATAAATAAATATCATGTAGAATTTAGAAAAAAAACGCCAAAAATTCTACGCTGCCATCAGGTCTCGAACCCAGGTTCCTATACATAGAACGTAAAGACGTAACCAACTACGCTATGAGTGGAAGTGTGTAGACAGCCGTTTTTATGATATAAGTATGTTGCGAATTCTAGTTTACGCAAAATTGCGAACGCTTCACATTTTTTCAGTACCCACGTCTAACGCGCCTAAGGAAGTTTCCACTTCAAAAGTCATTTTGAAACTTCTATATTTTTTTTCAAGACCTATCTAAAAGCGACGACACACACAGCGGTTTGTGCCAAGTCGGCACGGATGTTAATATTTTTCAATGATGCAAAACACACACGGCGGCGAGAATTGCCTGCCGACTCTCAGCCGCCTCGACACATCGTTCTCCACAAGAAACGGCTGACTGCCGAGTGGTCACCGCTGTGTGTGTCATCGCTCTAACGATACCCCACACGCTTATGAGCACTGGGATTTTTTTTTATCCCTCAGTTTCATGTACGGAGTGCCGCCTCTATTTTTACTTCCCACCTCTACTATGGTAGGGAAGTAATGGATTTAGTCCGAAAAAAATATTTCGAGATTTTAACAGATTTTCACGTTTTGAGACCCTATCGTTTAAGATCATTTTCTGACTGATGTCTGTATGTGTGTGTGTGTGTGTGTGTGTGTATGTGTGTGTGTGTATGTGGTCAATTTTTCGCCTTCGATATCTTAAGAACGGAACAACATACGGACATTCCGATTGTTCTATTGTGTTTATCAGCCTTTAACTTAGATCTGATTAGATTTTGAGTCAAATCGGTTCAGTGGATCCTGAGATATTCAAAAAAACGTCCTCAATGTCACGTATTAACATAGGTAAAAAAAATAATAAATGAATTCTAGATGTTATAATATGAAAAAAATGTAAATATTTTTTTTCTCTAAAATGTATAGTTTTCGAGAAAAAAAATACTAAAAAAAAATAAAAATTGTACGTAAATCAAGGTAACCATGATTTTTGCTATATTAAGTTAGCCATCAGTAGATCACCAAACAAAAAAGAGGGCCATGCTTTTTTCAAAGAATAAAAATTAAATTGTGTTTTAAAGACCACCAACAGCTAAGGTTATTTGGGCCTAGTCAAAGAATAAAAAAAAAAGAGTGTTTATTTTTTGCAAATATTTACTAGGTGAGAAGTATAGGACTGGTCATCAGTCGAATTTTTTTCGTAATGTCACTACACCATTGTATAGCGGTTCGTAGAAGAGGCAACAGTCGGAAAATGATCTCAAATGATTTTTTAGTCTGTGAGAAGCATTTAAATAAATTCCTAGGGTCTCAAAACGTAAAGATCTATTAAAATTCCGAAAAAAAAATTTATAATGTAACTTCCCTACCATTAGTAAGAGTGGTAACTTGTCGAGCGTCTAAAATTTACAATTCATTCGTGGGAAGTAACAAGCCAAATTCTACTGATGTTAAGGGAAAGTTAAAAAGATTAAACACGTAAAATGAAAGCTACTAAAACGATCACACGGTCGGGCGAGCGATAATCGGTTCGGTCGCTTAATTCGATTATGGAATTTAATTGAACATAACGAGTCATTTAAAGTTAACTCATGAAAAATGGCGCACATTTTCAACTCGGGCACTCATTTATAATTTTTCACCGCTGCTGAATCGGCTGCAATTACTGAGACGATCGGTGTTTATTTTTTGTGACGTAGAACTGTCTTTCCCGGCGGTATATAGGGGGGTAAAATTATGCGATTTATTTATTTATTGTAGATTATAGACGCGTCGACAACTCAGGTAATTAGCGTCTTCAACACAACAAATAACATATTTGTGTATTAAAATCCACCAGCCGGCATACACAAACCGACTGGTACGAGCTCGGGTCCCTGGGAGCGCTAATTCCCAAAGAACATTGGAATGCTATTGCGATAACAACTACATCCCAATGTCCCTCCCTGGGGGGTAAAATTATGCGAGGCGAATAATGCGTTACGGGCTTGAGAATAGCCGAGCGTGTAGCAATGCTGTTGTTTACATGGCGTTGCTATGGTTCCTCTATATTACAAGTACCCAGTTCCCGGGTTCTAGCCCGAGAGCTGATAAAAGTGTCAATTGGATTTTCAATTTATTATTAAAAAAAAAAAATAATGAATTGAAAATATGAATTGGTGCTAGGCCCAAATAACCTTAGCTATTGGTGGTCTTTGAAACACACACACACACACAATAATGCGTGTAGTGACCTTGAAACATAAAAATTTGTTTTACATTTTTATTTCGATTTTCGGACCCATTACAATAACTTCCAATGGGAAGTTAATAATTAAGTTATACCACTAAAATGACACGACACTAATGGGGAATAAATAATGTTTATTTATTTTATTTATTGTAAATTATAGACGGGTCGACAACTTAGGTCATTAGCGTCTTGTTTACATCAAATAACAACTCATTTAAAACTAAATAACATCACATAACATCCATGAGCGGAGGCGGGATTCGAACCCATGACAGTGTGATCCAAAGGCCGCTACGCTAACCGTTACACCACTCTGTCCTCATAAATAATGTTTGTCCCTACCACAATTCGTGCTGCCTCTCGTGGATAATTGAAGGAACTATTCTCAGAAAAATGGCTCACATTGTCAACCATAATAAATGACATGTAAACATAGTGACATTTTTTTAACAGAAACCGCGCCTACGCCTTGAAGCGCGATTATCGCATTCTTGAAGATGCTGAAACTTCATACGGAAAAAAGTTTTTTTTAGAAGGGATATGAAATTTATTTACATAAGTTTCGTTTATAAGTAAATATCAAATCAACGAATATTTTCTGAGTTACATAAGAAATCTATATAAGCAATATAATATCTGAATCAGATCAAATTTTCAAGTGTCTCGCATATTTTTATTTAATATTTATATAAATTGTCGAGTAAATATCTAAAAGAAAACAATTTTTAAAATTGAAATATATTTTTTTTAAAAGCTTTTATTTAACTTGCAAAGTTTGTATGTTAGTTTGTTTGTGTGTTTGTTTAGGTCTAATCTTACAAGTCAATTTTGAACGACTTTCACGTATCCGATCGATTTGAAATTTTGTATACATATGTATTCCCGATGACAATACATGAATAAATCGTTTTTAGAAATAAATTCAACCCCTAAGGGGTTCAAACGGGGATGTAGGTTTTTTTTGACTAATCAACGCCCAGGCCAAATCGCTCAAGCTATAGAAACTTGAAATTTGGACAGTTGGTTCCTTTTCTGACGTAAGCATCCATTAAGAAAGGATTTTTCGAAATTTAACCCCTACGGGTGTCAAAGGGGGGTTAAATTTTGAAAGACTAAAATGAACAAAATAAAATATTGGTAAAAAAACTTTTTAGAGACAAGCTTTTATTGAAATGTACTAAAAAGGAAAAAATAATATTTCATAATTTTGCTTCATAATTATTATAAAAGCGGGGGTTGCGACTAATAAACTATCATAGAGATTACAACCCCCGCTTTTATAATAATTATGAACCAAAATTATTAAATATTATTTTTTCCTTTTCAGTACATTTCAATAAAAGCTTGTCTCTAAAAAATTTTTTTTACTAATATTTTATTAAATTGGATTTTTTTCAATTTATCATACAGAATTTGTACTTATTGTTTTAATTAGGGTTCCGTACCTCCGAACAGAACCCTATTACTGAGGGTTCCTTTTGTCGTTCCGTCCGTTCGTCTATCACAAGGCTCTATCTCACAAACGGTAAGAGGTAGCTATAGTAGACATTTTCACAGATTGTGTGTTGTGGCATGAATCCTGAAAAATAATAAAAATCAAAAAGTTTAATTCCTAGGACGCTCCCTATTTAGGGTTTACGGTACCTCATAATATCTTTCATTTCCCCGGTAATTCTCATAATACTTAATAATTCCTTTAAATACCGTCAAAATACCTTAACTTGTACACTATTTGCCCCCAGCGGTTTACCCCTCAGCCCTAGCTGTTGGTGGCTTTAATTAAAATAAATAAATAAATATTTTGTTAATTTTTTTTTTTTTTTTTTTTTTTTATTTGAGTTACGTGCGCAGCGACTAAGGCTATATGCACGAGTCTATAATATATAAGGTAAGTATAATATACGTATATGTCTCTATTATTTGTTAATTTATTCTAGTACGTCACATTTGTTAAATTATATTTTTTCTTTTAGGTTAGTTAGGTCCAAGAATTTCAGCACTTTTGATACATTGAGATCGTCGTCGCTTAGTATTTCTTCGAGTGAGTTTGGTAAGTTCACGCAACTTCTTTCATATCTATATCTAGGGCATGTTATTAAGATATGTTCAATACTGAGAGGTGTATTGCATTCTTCACAGTTTGGGGGATTCTCTTTTTTCCTTATGTATGAATGGGTAAGGTTGGTGTGTCCTATTCTTAATCTGGTCAGAACGGTTTCATTTCTTCTTATTTTCTGTGACGAGGTATTAAATTTTTTTGTATGGTGCTTTATTTTTCTTAGTTTATTGGTTGTGGTGTTGAGCCAGATATTCTCCCATTCTTTGAGAATGGCTTTCTTTTGAAAATTTTTGGCATCTACTGGTGGAATGTTCACAAGAATTGGAGGATCACCTCGTATCAGAGCATTTTTGGCTTCTTCGTCCACTTGTTCGTTCCCAAGTATGCCACTATGGCCCGGAACCCAGATGAATAATACCGAATACTGGTTGCTTAAAGAAATAATGAGGTTTTGAATTTCTGATATAATGGGGTTGTCTTTATCTTCTATCGTGTTGAGGGAGCTAACGGCGCTCCATGAGTCCGTGCAGATTAAGAATTTGTTAGGAGTTCTTGTTTTTATGTCATTTAGTGCCATTAAGATTGCATAAAGTTCTGCCGAGAATACACTGAATGAGCTGGGAAGGATATAGCTTTGCTTGGTATGGCCTATTTTATTTTGTTAATTAAAGTATTTATTTATGAAATACGATAAATATTTATATATTTCTGGATTGTTTAAATTTTGAACGATTGCATATAAAAAAAGGTAGATAGAATATTATAAAGACGCCATTATAAATTAACGAATCGCAGTATAGGTTAGGTAGGTATGTAAATGGCGGTGGTGGCCGCTACACGAATTATTATATGAAACGTCTGACGAATGCTAGTATTAAATTGAATATTATGGTAATTGCACCCCCTGTAATATGGCTGGGACCAACATGTTCTGCGTCAGGGCTGTGAAATATATGTATTTACTTTTTATTAAACGGTTTTATTCAGCTTGACCCCGTATATTCGTTTGTTACTATCTTTGTTTCAAATCTTGCGACAGCTTTTTCAACTACTTCTACTTAACCGATTCTTATGAAACTTTGCACACACATTGAGTTCCCGTGACAATACAATATTATGATAATTTCAACTTGGTAACGAGGTCTGATGATGGAATCAGGAGGTGGACAGTTGAAAGGATGAGGAGTTTGCATAGTGATACGGGCCAGAAATCAAACTAAAAACTAGAAAATAAAAATAGATAAAAACACTTTTAAGTTAAACGGTTTTATTTTAAATCGTCAGCTGTACCAAAAACTAGAAAATAATTAGGAGCACTTTGTGTCGCTGTGTCAGCGGAATAAGTAATAAAAACGTGGGGCGCATAAAAATCTGTATAACGACTGTATAATTATTAAATAAGAACGGCTTGTCTAGAAAAATGTATTTTCAAACGCGCCCCACGTTTTTATTACTTACATACAAATAAAGTGTCTGTATGTCTGGGTTAATCTTCAAAACGCGTGAACCGATTTCGATGGGACTTTGCAGACATGAATAGGAGGTTGTCAGGAGTGATTTAGACTACTTACATATAAATAATAAAATAACATTTTTGTGTGATAACCCCTTGATCTAGGCTACTATATTTGATGTACCTCACGGATTAAATAAAGGCATGTAAAAATGTTTATCTTGCCGGGAAGGCTACGTTCCCGCGCCGTGTCTGACCGGAAAATATAAATCGACCTTTATAAACGGCGTCTTGACCGTTTGATAATAATTTAATATAGTCTGTCGGTCCGTCAGCGCAGCCCTGGACTACGTGCAGGCAACGCGCGCCCCACAAACGGGTGCTCCGCGCTCCTCCGCGCGTCCGCAGGCAGAGCCCTGTGTGACGTTTAGTTCGTTGAACATTCGAATCGGCTTTTGTGTTATCCATTCACGTTGCGACGCGACACATCAAAAGAAAACCTTTTGCAAATGAGAAATCAACGCTAATGTCTGTATAAACCAACCGTTCTATAGGCGGTATGTTGTCGTCGTCCCTACTGCAGTGTACAGACAGACAGACAGACATTTTATGTACATACAACAGACCACCATTTTGATTTATATCCTTACAATACGTCGCCGTCAAATGTCACTTATGTAATTATTAATTTTATTTCTATTGTCATTCATATTTTATCTAACCATCTATATATAAATATGGTAATATTTTTATATTATCTATTGTGTTAATTTGAAACGCATTTGCATTATAAGAAATATATAATTTGTAGTGACGGTTTTTGTATAAAATTATGAAGGGTGTTTCGACTTTTTATACCAATTTGGGCCCAGTTAACGGTTTAGAAGGTTTCAGGATAATAATTAATATGGCTATAAAATACACTTCGATTAGTTACGTAGTTGTGCACGTCTAGAACGCGCGCACGCCATTCTCCGGACGCCCAAAACCAAACCTCTCCTTCCATATGTGTTGTCGAGCGTCTATAATCCACAATTCATTCATTCTCCTTCCATAAGGAGACCTTTCACAACGTGCCGTGTTGGCACAATTAGTTCTCGCCGGTGCCGCTAGGCTAGTACGTACGCCTTGTTGTTATTGTCTACGGTTGTGGTAATTGTCAATGGTTATACGCCAGCGAACCTAAATCGGTAGTACAATAGTCGTCGGCCGAACTGAAGTGCCAGTGTTCTTGATTCGTGTAACAATAACATGTGTGGATCTTCTATTACAAGCCCCCAGGTTCTGAGAACTTGTAAAATGATCTATATTTTATCGTAAAAAGTCATAATTATTTTTTGTAGTAATTTTTTCAAAGTAGGTATATGACAAAAATTTGAAACATGCAAAAATCATGTTTTGCTTATGTTTACAAAATTTTAAAAATAACCACAAAACACCAAAGCATTGAAAAATTCTCGATGTACGTTTCGCCAACCAAGTTGGCATCATTCCTACCTATTTATAGACTGCCTAGTGGTTGAAATCACCTAGGTCACCATTTCCCAAACTATGAATCGCAACTCATCTGGTGGGTCGCGAGCGAATATTGGGTGGGCCCTGAAAAATAGGACGATACATCGACCGACCGACAAATACATTCTTCTTATTGAAATAACACTCCTTGTATTTAATTATATATTAAAATTTTCGATTGTATAACTGAATGTTTTTTTAACATTGGAAATGTTTATGATCGTATATGGGGGCAGAGTTACGAGTTTTCGTTCAAGGCCAAAAGACAACGGTGTCGCGATCAAGTGAGGAGCAATCATGCAAAATTGAACAAGTGCAATTTTTTCGAAATGTGTTTTATATCATGTCTACTTAATTGAGAGGTATTTGCGACGATCTGCGGTGTTATTTTTGAGCAAATGTTAATAAATACTGTAGAAAAATCCATTTAAAAGTTAAGTAATCAAGCAAAAGTGAACGCGTATATAACAGAAGAATAATAGGGTTATTCCTGACAAAACTAAACAGTGCATTGATAAATATTGTGTGTATAATAAACAGTTAATTATGTTTCATATATGCTGTTATCATTTCCAATCTCCTCGATGGTTGCAAGGATTGCGAAATCTGTGAATTTTTTTATCTTTATTGACTATGAATAGACAAATTCTTAGAGGCTTGGCGCATACAATCAATTATCAATCGCACAACTGTTTAGTTGTTTGTCAAAAGGCTATGGGATCAGATGGGACTGCGCATACTATATCGACACTGTAGTTGTACGACAAAAAATCGATCGTCTTTTGACTTGTCAGTCGAACAACTATCGTCGGCAGCTTATGTCCACAGCTGTGTATTGACGCTAGCATACGCTCGACTAAATAGTTGTTCGGCGACTCGTCAGTTTAATAGTGAAATTATGCCACAACTGATTGCTTGCAGGTGCACTTCTAACAACTAAACAGTTTTAGTCGAGTTGAAATCGCGACACGTACACAACTCGACTGAACTATTTATAATAATAATGCCTTATTCCCGTTCTGGAATTGCTGTGCATAAAAACATCCACGTCATGAGAATTGGGATGAAATACAAAGGAAAATATTTTATAAAGTATGAATAAGACAAAGCTGAATTTGTTTGCTTTTACGTATTTTTCACTTTTTATGCGGCATAAACACGCCTTGATAAAGCGCGCGTTTTTTTTATATAAATCGCGGATATTTTTAATGAGTTCTTTGATGTCAGCAGAGCGTAGCGATTCGGCGCGGGGGATTCGACGCAGGGGGAGGGGGGGGGCGTAAATATTTATACATATTGCGGCATTGTGCTGATACGTGAAAAATGGTCTCAGTCTCCGATCCGGGATTTTGATATAATCAAGGAGGATATAATCGCATGTCGAAACGGGATACCATAGGCGGCGCGTACATTTGAAAATTGGGTATTATATTATATAGCCTCAGAGCAGAGATAGCTATAGAAACAGCATAATATCACGGCGCTTGTGAAGCCACAACTATACACTAAAGTACGACCTGTCAGGTGCATTATGATCATTCGTTGCTTTTATTCCGTAGTGTTAAAATTACTCTTTATGTCGTGTTGTGTGTCTGGATGTTAAAATAAAATCTATACTGATATTATAAAGAGGAAAAGTTTGTAATTTTGCTTGTATGTAGAGGGTATTCTGTGGAACTACTGAACCGATTCTAAAAATTCTTTCACTAATAGAAAGCTTCACTATCCCTGAGTGATAGGCTATATTTTATTTTGATAAACCTCTTGGTAGCAAGTGTTTCCGGGTATAGGTAGCCATTGTCTAATGCGGATTTTACTCCGGAGTAAAATCCATTGGACCACGGCTACCTAGCCCGGAAACATTTGCTACCAAGATGTCTACCGGCCGTGAAAGCATGAAACTCCAATTTATTTTGATAAATTTCTCGCGCGGGGGGGGGATAATTCCTGTGGAATAGTAACAAAACGTAACTGTGAAATTTTTTTGCATTTTAGCGTATATAAGCAGAATTCTACTAATATTATAAACACCACCAGCCCTACTTCGCTTCGCAGGGGGAGAGTTTCTCGAGGGGGGGGGTATAAATAAGGTTACCAGATGGCCAGGATTTCCGGAAATGTCCCGGAATTCTTTGGTTTGTCCCGTGTCCCGAAATTTAAGTCTTCTATCCCAGAAATGTTTAAGTTCAACGAATTTGTGCTCGCGATCGCAAGAAACGACAATAAGTTACATGCTAAGTAGTATTTATTTAGCACTATTTGCAATTTCTGTACCTATATATTTTATATAAGTATTTTTACTTGTATTTAATTATATTCTTCGGACTTACCTTATGTCGGTAAAGACAAATTGGGAACAATAAAATGAATTATTAAAGATTCACACGAAATTAAGCGTGATTTACACACTCAGAAGCGTGTGTCACATCTCACCGTTTACTGGTGTGTGATAAATGAATAAAATTAGACAAGTCTAATGATAAATACAAAAAATAGTAAAATAATAAAACATTATAATAAAAATAAAAATAGGAAGAAATCCTTTCCAAAAATTTTTTAAAATCATTTATTAAGCGCTTAATAAATGATTTTAAAAAATTTTTGGAAAGGATTTCTTCCTATTTCTATTTTTATCTTGATTATTCCAAATTTATGTGCGTAATAGAATAGTTATAGTAATAAAACATTTTTACTTCCCACCTCTACTATATGGTAGGGAAGTAATGGATTTAGTCCGAAAAAAATATTTCGAGATTTTAACAGATCTTCACGTTTTGAGACCCTAGCAATCGTTTAAGATCATTTTCTGACTGATGTCTGTCTGTATGTGTGTGTGTATGTGTGTATGTGGTCAATTTTTCGCCTTCGATATCTTAAGAACGGAACAACATACGGGCATGCCGATTGTTCTATTGTGTTTATCAGCCTTTAACTTAGATCTGATTAGATTTTGAGTCAAATCGGTTCAGTGGATCCTGAGATATTCAAAAAAACGTTCTCAATGTCACGTATTAACATAGGTAAAAAAAATATAAATGAATTCTAGATGTTATAATATGAAAAAAATGTAAATATTTTTTTTCTCTAAAATGTATAGTTTTCGAGAAAAAAAATATTTTACTAAAAAATATAAAAATTGTACGTAAATCAAGGTAACCATGATTTTTGCTATATTAAGCTAGCCATCAGTAGATCACCAAACAAAAAAGAGGGCCATGCTTTTTTCAAAGAATAAAAATTAAATTGTGTTTTAAAGACTACCAACAGCTTAGGTTATTTGGGTCTAGTCAAAGAATTAAAAAAAAAAGAGTGTTTATTTTTTGCAAATATTTACTAGGTGGGAAGTATAGGACTGGTCATCAGTCGAATTTTTTTTTTCACAATAACTCTCCCCCGTAAAATAAATTGCCTTCGCCTTAGAAATGCCCCGAAAATCTTGATTTTTGATCTGGCAACCCTGTTATAAATCATAAATTCTTAGCACCCGGACGAAGCCGGACGGAACGGGTAGTATTTTAAATACTCCATGGCTAACACACTCGGTGCTAAAATATACAAAACACACAGCATATCACACGAAGGTACGTGTGTGCACATAATTATGTAGTCCACTATTTTAATAAATAAAAAAAGGGAGGTTTCTGATTTCTAGTACATAGGTGTATAAATTATAATAAAAGGAAGGCGTCACCCTATAATAATTTATATCCATGACTGAGTGCGTGCAACTAAAAAATATTTTATCAGAAGTCTCCCAAAGAACCGAGTGGAAGTTGTGTATTGCATAATCGCAGTGCAAAAGGCAAGCTTTTATGAGTTCACTGAAAACTACCGTGTCGCCACCCTGCGCCCCTCCCCGCCCCGATCGCCCCGCCGGCCCCCCTTTATATATAGGAGTTCCGGAAAGAAAGGGAAACACTTCGTGTGTACCACAATGAAATGTCAGTCAATGTCACGTTAAAAAATACCTATTCAAACACGTTAATTTACTGTATACAAAATGTGCTGCAGTCACCTCTTCCTGCAATATATGAATTTTAGATTGAGATATGTGTGTGTGTGTGTATGTGTGGTTTTTGTATTTATTGTGTGTTAAAAAGAGATAAACATATATAATTTTTTAATTCGCGGAAGAAAGATAGTGTGATTTTTAGTAATGGCTGCGACGATATTCTTTATTCATAATTACGGCGAAATCAACCTATAAAAATACCGAACTGTCATTTGTTTTAAGGAATAACTTTCTGTATTTAAAACAAATACCTGTTTTTAATTATTTTTTCGCTAGTTACATAACTTGAACTGTTCGTTGGTTCGAAGTTTCCATCGAATGAATGAATACGTTTTTAGTTTTAAGATCATTAATTAATTATTTTGTGAATGAATCGAGTTTAACCGAATTAGAGAATAATTTGGAGCAAGCCGTCGTGGGTTTGAATCCCACCTCGCTCATGGATAAAGTGACCAGATCCTGAATATTATAAAGCGGGACAAAACTTCTAAAAACCCGCCGCAGGCTACCGCCGGATTCCACGCCCAGAAAAGCCTTCTTTGATTTTGGATTTTGGGCTTTCAAAACCTACAAATTCTACGTTTTGATCGTAAAATCCAGAATGTTGTGAAAATCTTGAGATTTTATTTTAAAAAAACGGTAGGTAGATACCTATATTGTGTAATGTCTACCTAATAAATAAAAATTTGACAATAATTTGTTGGCTCTTCTCACAAGAAGCTACTCAAATAAAACTAAACTTCTTACTAACTAAAATCACTAACTAGTTAGTAGCAAAACTGTGCACCCGATGCTATTCTCAAATCATTGTTTAATCACTTGTTTAATTCGAGCCGTTGATGTCTTCTGATATTCAAGTGGTGAGAATATTATTATTTATAATCAAAAAAGGCAACGGCGAATGAAATAAATATTAGCAAAAAAAACTTTTTACTTTTTAGAAACAAGCTTTTATTCAAATGCACTAAAAAGGAAAAAATAATTTTTAATAATTTAGGTTCATAATTATAAAAGCGTGGGTTGTGACTAATAAACTATCATAGAGTTCACGACCCACGCTTTTATAATTATGAACCTAAATTATTAAAAATTATTTTTCCTTTTTAGTGCATATAAATAAAAGCTTGTCTCTAAAAAGTTTTTTTTGCTAATATTTATTTTGTTCATTTTAGTCTTTTAAAATTTTACCCCCCTTTGACATCCTTTCTTAGTGGATGTTTACGTCAGAAAAGGAACCAACTGTCCAAATTTCAAGTTTCTAGCTTCAGCGATTTGGCCTGGTCGTTGATTAGTCAAAAAAATTCTACATCCCCGTTTGAACCCCTGAGGGGTTGAATTTAATTCTAAAAACGATTTATTCATGTATTGTCACCGGGACAAAATTTCAAATCGATCGGATACGTGGAAGTCGTTCAAAGTTGAATTACAAGTTTTGACCTAAACAAACACACAAACCCACAAACACACAAACTAACATACATTGCAAGTTAAATAAAAGCTCGTAAAAACGCTAATATTGGATTAATCCTTATGTTGAAAAAACTCCAATTAATAATCTGAAAAAAAACAGGATATTTTGATTTGTACCTGAATGAAAGCGTCAATGATAGGGAAGATATTTTTTTTCTGAAACCACAGTTTTTGGGTTTTTCGTGATAAATCAGGAATCAATCAAAATATCCTGGATTTCTGTTCATATAAGCCCTGGTCCCCAAGTGTTCATTTTCATAAATAAATATATTTATTAAAAAACATATGTTATTAAAAATGAATTTTTAATCTCAATTTAAAGATTCTTAATGTAACAAAAAATGGGGCCCCATTGGATTTCAATAAACCCTAGGCCCCGAAAGACCTAGATCCGCCCCTGAGCACCACCTTGTGTAGAGAGTTTTTGGCTGTAAAATTAATTTGGCTCGTCGTTGTATTCTTTTCTTATTAAAATTTTAATCTACCGATGTTTTTAAGTACCCACATATTTTGGACAACCACAAATGATGTCATCGAATAAAAGTTTTGAAGGAAATTATTATATAATATAACCACAGTCTGTCAGAACTTAGGAACAATACAATGTTTATCTGAAATAAATTCAAAATCGACACAATGTACATATTGTTACATATTTCACCACCGAATAAAAATATAATAATCATTTCAAATCTTATCCACAAATAAAATCTCAGAATAGTTTTATTGACAACAAATAATTGTATTATATATTATTTTTCTCACCTGCATGAGTTTGGTATTCTGTAAATATAGTCTAGTTTTATTATTATTTATATTATTTTATACCTGGCCAAAACATTGAGGCTAATTTGATAATGTTTTTTCTTCTCTTTCGCCACCTTTAGAAAAAGATAAGAATGCACGACAATCACATACAAATTGTATAATACACAAATGCGAGTTCAGGGACGGATTTAGGTTGAATTTTTAGCAAGGATGTTTCGTAAGGGCCGGCGCATTCAATCAATTTTTTATCGCACAACTGTTCAGTTTAAATTCAAAAATATTATATATTAAACGATCGTTTCGGTTCAAATATAATGACCATGTAAAATGTTCAGCTAGAATATAAAAAATTATTATATACTTATTGACTTTTCATTCGATAATAATTTGTAAAAAGATTGAGCTCTATCTCTTTCTTTCTCAATCTACCCTATAGATCTCTATCATGTCGATTTTTCGTTTCATTGTCTCACGAACTTACCCTCGCTATAGAAGTTTAACTTAAAAAAAATGTTATTCACTTTCATTAACTCAGTTTGACCGCAAAAGGCGTCACCCCAATTTTGTTAGGGGATATTCTTCATTTTTAACTTCCTGCTATTGAAAATTGAAGATTTTCAAAAATTCGGGAAGTTATTGATCTCAGCTCGATTTTCGAAAATCGAGTTTTCAATAGATCTCGACGTTTTGAGGTTCTAGGAAGCTATTCTGACCATTTTGGTACGGACATCCGTGCGTGTGTATGTATGTAAACGTAAGATATCTTTGGAACAAAACAATCGATTTGGACGTTCAATACGGCGATCAAAAGGGTTTATCAAGACTTAGATCTGATTAAATTTTGGGCCCAATCGTATAAGTGATTTGAGAGTTATATGTCAAAAACGTAAAACAAAAATGTTGCCTATATATAAGCGAATTCTTCTTCGATGTGTTTTTATAGTAAGTTGGCTGATGCATAAAAATGACAGCACTTTAAAAATCCGCCCCACCGTTTGATTTGCATATTTTAACAGTAAAAAATATAAACCATAAGCTATAAGCTATTATAATAATTTATAATATAGTTTTATATAGAAAGATTTTTTCGTTGGAGAGCAGCCAATTATATAATTGTTTCGAAACATATAGGAAAAAATCATTTTACCAACCAGTGGTCACAATCAGGATTCTAACCTGAACCTTTCCACTTTCGCGGCGGAATGAGCTTACAATACTCAATCGTGACAAGATTGCTAAACTAATATTCTCCATATATGCTTCAGAATCAATGTAGTGAAAATCTACTGATTCTGAAGCATATATGGAGAATATTAGTTTAGCAATCTTGTCACGATTGAGTATTGTAAGCTCATTCCGCCGCGAAAGTGGAAAGGTTCAGGTTAGAATCCTGATTGTGGCCACTGGTTGGTAAAATGATTTTTTCCTATACGTTTCGAAACAATCATATAATTGGCTGCTCTCCAACGAAAAAATCTTTCAATTGCATTTCAGCCGTATAAAAAAACTATTATTATAGTTTTATATATTTATTAACATCAATATCGATGAAGCGATATTATTTTCTGTTCCTCTATAGTCATTATATAATATTATAGTACCTACCTATTATATTTAAATTTTAAACGACTTGAGACACGTTATCCCACCATCAGCACCGTCTCTTCGACCACATGTATTTTTATTTCTACTTTTTAACTTGTTATATAATACTAATTTATGCAACTATAAGTGGCTTAAGTGACGAATTATGTGACAGTCGCGATTTTGCGATACGAGCTTAAGGTTATGTTGCATTTATACCAGAACGAGTGTGTTTTTACCGCGTGAACCGAAGGCGAGTGCGGTATAAATGCAACATAGCCTTAAGCTCGTATCCCAAAATCGCGACTGTCAGATTCGTCACTTTAGACACACGTTACATACAATATTTTTTGCAACAACTGCTTCAAAAGTTCAATTTTAAGCAAATAAAACACAATTTGGATAAACATTTTATTATAGTAACATTATAGCAAAATAATCTATAAAGTACTATTTTACGTATGTGTGTTTTAAAGTAAAACAAAACAGTATTACTTTATAAAACGGAGTGCGTTAAAATTTACTTTAAACACTACCGTTCGAACGCATCAGAAGCTTCCATAAAGAATCACTTTTCAAACGGTACACAGCCATCTAAAATTGTACTTTTGATGCAAGTGTTGCAAAAAGATAAATACTTTTGGTGCAATAGAAAAAGTTGTCATTTTATGACAAAATCTTCCAATTCTCACTCGTTTTTATACTCTGGGCAACTTTTGTATACCAAAATCACACAAATGTCCTTTAAGCCGGGTCTGTAATTTCGTATCCATCTCTTGGACACGGCCAGCAACTCTAACTGAATACGCGTCTAAAGACTACTGATGATAATAATAATAATAATAAAATAATGAATGAATAGCACAAACACCAACACGCAAGACGGACAGACAGACAGACAACAAAACGGAATGTTTTGGTGTGAACTCAACTCAGAAGAGAACCCCTCATCACGGTGTGGCAGCTTCATTCTTCTGAAGTGTAAACAAGATGTTTGTTGTCCCCACACACACACACACACTGCAACGTACACAAATGCTGTACAGGGTCGTCAAGAAAAAAAATCGGGTGCCTGCGTCAATCTCACGCGTTTGTTGTGTGAAACTTCATGGTAAACATTTGTAACCTAGTAAACACTTAACAGAAAGGGGCGGATCGATCGAGTTTTCCCCCCTCTCAACGCATTCGTACATACACTACCCGCCAGCCAATCGGTTACCCACTGGCAGCTCATTACCCCCACTCGTGATGGTGTCGTTTTCGTTACGAATTGTTAAACATAAACAAAATTACTCTCAACTACAGAAATGCTTTAATTTTAAATTGCCAATTCTTGAGACAGATTTGACCCAAGAAACAATATGAACGCTCCTTTTTAACATTCTCGGATTTGAATGGAACTGCTCGACACTGCTCGGAAAAGTCCAACGCGAGCAACCGAACATACATGTATGAATCGATTTTCTTTTAATCGATCGGCGAATCCGAAGGCAAACAATTAACAAACGTGTTAATTAGAGGGGGAGAGTTTCTCGCGGGGGTAGGGTAATAAATCATAATTTCATAGCATTCGGGCGAAGGAAATATAATCAAAATAGAAAAAAAATATAAATAAATATCAAGTGGAATATGTAATAGTTAAAAAAGAAACTAGAATTATTGGTGCCGCCCTGGTTCGAACTACCGACCTACTTATATAAATCAGCTGCGATACCCTTACGCCACGCATCCTGTTGTGTGTACTGCTATATATTTTATTATTTACCAAGTTTGAATGACGTTGCTAGTGTTGTGCAATTGGGATACGCGATTCTTCGATTGGACTTTTGAACTCGACATGCGTTACCGAACGAAAAAAACGAGGCTTAAAAATAAAATAGTGATGAGTGATGACCCTGTATAACACGAGGACATATCGTTTTATTGTAGACTAGTATATTTGCCTGACATATGAACATAATAATAATATCATGTCTAAAGAACATCAGGTTTATCTTCGTGGAGGATGTATTATTTGAGTACCGATTAGTTAAACCGATATATTAAGTTAAAGAAAATTATACAGAATAAAAAATAATATAATAGAAGAAGACAGGGCAGATACAGTAACCATTTTGCTTAACTCGTTGCTCGTGAAATCGTCACATCGTAACACTTCGCTTCCAGAGTCTTACTGTTTTCAACCGTTGCGGTTACAATTCACAGTCTGTGTTTTTGTTGGTGCAGGTCTGAACTCGTTCAGTCACTGTTCTAAGTTCTCGGACTGTTTGAACTAGCTTCTAGCTGTTCCAGGTCTAGAGGACTGATTATCCTCTCCACAAGTAAATGTGTATTTTTAACCGACTTCAAAAAAAGGAGGTGGTTCTCAATTCGGTTGTATTTTTTTTTTATGTTTGTTACCTCATAACTCAGTCATTTATGAACAGATTTTGAAAAATTTTTTTTTATTTGAAAGGATATACTTTCAGATTGGTCCCATAGAAATTGCATCAAAATCGGTTCAGCAGTTCGGCTGATTTTAATAAAAATGAGTAACGGTGTGTGATTCTTTTAAGGTAAATGTCACTTTTTGACACTAAAAAATAAAAGATAAAAAACTTTTTAACAAAAAAAAGAACCTCCTTCAAAAAACCACTAAAAAGAGGAAAATAATGAAATTTTGAGGTCTGTGCCAATTCGGTGCCAATTTAATAAAATATGAAGTTGGTTAAAAAGAAGATATTAATCACTATACTATACTTTTTAACCGACTTCATATTTTATTAAATTGGCACAGACCACAAAATTTCATTATTTTCCTCTTTTCAGTGGTTTTTTGAAGGAGGTTTTTTTTTTGTTAAAAAGTTTTTTTATAAATGTTATGTTTTGACAACAGTATCGAGCCGGGACTGATTTTAACACGCTGGCATTTAAAAAAAGTAGATGCGTGTACTTATGTACGCGCGTTAGAAGTTATACTTCTTGGGCGTGATTAAAAACTAATTTTTAATTTGCATGCAAATAATTTATTGAAATAAATTAATAAAAGACAAGATTTGTTTAAATGGTAACTATGGAAATCAATCCTGTTAATTTTGATGTCACAGTTTTTGAAAAATTCACGCTCATCATTTTTTCATAACGCGCCTAAAGTAGTATAACTGCAAAAATCTTTCAACTCGATTTTCACCCTTTTTCAAAGGTCCAATTGACGTGAAACTTTGCAGCCGGGTGTAATTTTGATGACAATACAATATTCTGACATTTTGGATATAATAATAAACCTTTTTGCAACACTTGCATCAAAAGTACAATTTTAGATTGCTGTTTACCGTTTGAAAAGTGATTCTTTATGGAAGCTTCCTGATGCGTTCGAACGGTAGTGTTTAAAGTAAATTTTAACGCACTCCGTTCTATAAAGTAATACTGTTTTGTTTTACTTTAAAACACACGTGCGTAAAATAGATTACTTTGCTATAATGTCACTCATAAAATATTTATCCAAATTGTGTTTTATTTGCTTAAAATTGAACTTTTGAAGCAGTTGTTGCAAAAAATATTGTATGTAACGCGTGTCTAAAGTGACGAATCTGACAGTCGCGATTTTACAATATTCTCTTAAGGTTCTGGTATAAATGCAAAATAACCTTAAGCTCGTATCGCAAAATCGCGACTGTCATATAATCCGTCACTTAAGCCACTTATAGTTGCATAAATTAGTATTATATAACAAGTTAAAAAGTAGAAATAAAAATACATGTGGTGGAAGAGACGGTGCTGATGGTGGGATAACGTGTCTCGAGTCGTTTATTTATTTATTTATTGTAGATTATAGACGCGTCGACAACTCAGGTCATTAGCGTCTTCAACACAACAAATAACATATTTGTGTATTAAAATCCACCAGCCGGCATACACAAACCGACTGGTACGAGCTCGGGTCCCTGGGAGCGCTAATTCCTAAAGAACATTGAAATGTAATTGCGATAACAACTACATCCCAATGTACCCCCTGGGGGGGTCGAGTCGTTTAAAATTTAAATAAGTATAATAGGTATTATAATATTATATAATGACTAAAAAATATATCTACATTTTTGCCACGTAATTTTTGTCATACATAAAATATCGCACATTTTACCCTTCCAATCGTCGAGGCCTAAAAAGTTTTTCTTCAAAAAAATTATATTATTAGGTATCTGTAAAATTCAATAATAAAATTTTACTAGTGTTGTACTCCCTGTACGGTCATAGCTTGCGCTATTAGAATTTTAAGGGCTTGGGAATAGCCGAGCGTGTAGCAATGCTGTTGTTTACATGGCGTTGCTATGGTTCCTCTATTACAAGTCCCCAGTTTCAAGGTTCTAGTCCGAGAGCTGGTAAAAGTGTCAATTGGATTTTCAATTTATTGTATTCCTTTTCTGGTAAATATATTATTATTATTAATAATGAATTGAAAATATGAATTGGTGCTAGACCCAAATAACCTTAGCTGTTGGTGGTCTTTAAAACACACACTATTAGAATTTTAAAACAGGCTAAACAGCATATGGGTATCTATTGCAAATAATTTTCTCTGGCAAATTTGAAAAATGAATTTTGATATTCCGAAATACTACATATAAGTATATGAAAAGTTTTTAACATTATATAAATACGTTTTTCATATATCTGCTAATTTTGTCGGTTTCTCATTACTTTTGCACATTTCCGTCGGATACTCAAATTTTCATAGGAGTGAAATTTTAGTAGGTACAAAAAAAAGTTTTTGCCAAACCTATTACAAAACAGCCACTTTCCATGCATGTGTACCGGCCTGTATTGGGTTAATAATAGTAATAATAATAAAAAAACTCGGGTCGCAGTGCCAAACCCTGCCGACAATATAGTGTATTTGCTAATACAGGCATTGTGGCATTATTATGTAAACTTAAGTTTGTTTTTTGACAAAATAAAAAATTTAACCCCTTAATACATCCCTTAAAATAATTAAATTTTTCTAAATTTCAATATTAGACATGGATTTTATCAGTACACCCAATTAAATACACCCTTCCATAAGTAAATCCGTATCAACAAACTAGTGTTTTCATAAAATTTGAAAGTCCGGTCCTGTCGGCCCGATTTTATTAAAATTTTAGCAGCACATTTTAATCTTTACTAAAGAGTTAAATTTCAATTTTGAAACGATTCTGACAAATTTTTCGGTATTTTTGGGCCCAAAAACTTTTTGGAACCCCTAAATACAACCCTGAAAATGGTCCGATCGGGCCCATTTTAAATAGGCTTCTTGCGGTGATGGGTTCCAATGTGTGTACCAAATTTCGTTTCAATCGATTAAGTCTGTCGAGAGTTATCGTGTACACACATATATATATATATATAAATATATATATATATATATAAATATATATATATATATATATATATATATATATATATATATATATATATATATATATATATAATATACATATATATATAAACATTTTTAAAAATGGTGCCAAAGTGTTCAGGAGGCTATGAAACGTCGAGAAATTTTGGTCCGACCCCTAGGTCCCGCCATCCGACCGACGCCAATAGTGTATGTGCCATATTCTATGGCAAATACACTAATAATAAATTTCTTTATTAAAAACCAATACAATGGTATAATGCGTCAGGTATATCGAGTTTAAACTATACTTATACTATATATTATGTCCATTTCCAAAAATTCTTCAATTGAATAAATACACTTATTTATTAATAAATCTTTTATTTGTTTTTTGTATTTTCCTATTTCCAAGCTTTTTGTTGTATCTGGTAGTTTGTTGTTTATTTAGCATATTGTGCCGAAAGTGTTTTCAAACATACTAGTGTGGAAAGTAAACAATTTCCATAGTAATTGATGTTTTTTTGCTCTGATCCGCCCGCTATTACCTACTCACGGCCTGCTTATAAAATATGTGAATTGGCGACGCAAATAAACTATCAAAATTTTTTGAAAATACTGAAAATGAAGTAAAAGGCAGCTATTTTATATAGTGGGTATGGCAAAAAATACCATATATTTCTCGTGCGTAATGATATTATGACTCGTGTAACTGTAAAAACTAATCGCTAGTTTTAAAATACTGTCACTATATACTCGTCATTTTATTTATTGTAGATTATATAGACGCGTCGACATCTCAGGTCATTAGCGTCTTTCAACTACATTAAATAACAACTTTCTTAAAACTAAATAACATCACATAATATCCATGAGCGCCGGTGGGATTCGAACCCACGGCAGTCCAGTCCAGAGGTTGCGGCACTAAGCACGCTAACCACTAGGCTATACTGCCCTCTACTATACTCGTCAGTAATATGCTTCATTGCGACACTAGAAATACAATATACTATTTTTATAAAATATTGATAGCGATGCATGTTTTTATGTGGAACTTTTTTACTTCCCATGTCTACTATGGTAGGGAAGTAATGGATTTTGTCCGAAAAAAATATTTCGAGATTTTGACAGATCTTCACGTTTTGAGACCCTAGCAATCGTTTAAGATCATTTTCTGACTGATGTCTGTATGTATGTGTGTGTGTGTGTGTGTGTGTGTGCGCGCGTGCGTGTGTATGTGTGTGTATGTGTGTGTGTATGTGGTCAATTTTTCGCCTCCGATATCTTAAGAACGGAACAACATACGGCCATGCCGATTGTTCTATTGTGTTTATCAGCCTTTAACTTAGATCTGATTAGATTTTGAGTCAAATCGGTTCAGTGGATCCTGAGATATTACAAAAAACGTTCTCAATGTCACGTATTAACATAGGTAAAAAAAAATATAAATGAATTCTAGATGTTATAATATGAAAAAAATGTAAATATTTTTTTTCTCTAAAATGTACAGTTTTCGAGAAAAAAAAATATTTTACTAACAAAAATAAAAATTGTACGCAAATCAAGGTAACCATGATTTTTGTTATATTAAGCTAGCCATCAGTAGATCACCAAACAAAAAAGAGGGCCATGCTTTTTTTCAAAGAATAAAAGAAGAGTGTTTATTTTTTGCAAATATTTACTAGGTGGGAAGTATAGGACTGGTCATCAGTCGAATTTTTTTAGTGTTGTGTCTTCACTGCATCAAACTATTTTCCATCCCTCTTAGAGCGGGCGGATTTTCCACGGCGTTTTTAACACGGCGGATTGCACGTCCAAATCGAAACCGAGTGAAATTTGACGAACGTATATTCCGTTTGTCTAGTTTCAATCATTTGTATAGATACGGTTCGATTTGGACGTGCAATCCGCCGCGGAAAATCCGCCCGTGTAGTTTCGCTCTTAAAGGTAACGTTGGGTTGTTGATATTGCTTTGAAGTCAAACATTTTCAAAAAATCGTGAATAATATTGTTGTGTCTTTTTGAGTCAACATAATACTCTACATTGTCGACACAACATTGTTTTGTTTTGGCAGTTTCTATTAGCTACGCTTTTGAAAAACAAGTTATTCAAAATTATAATTTCGTTGTGATCAGACCTATTTTAGACTCGTCTTGATTAAATCAAATTTTGTTGTGTTTTATTTATTTATTATTAATTTTATATGAAGATCTACGATAATATTAAATCACGTCAAAAAGATCTTTATAATATGCCTCGAAATAGCATCTATAAACGGGTCAAAATGAAACATTGAAATATTTAAGAGACACCCAATGATGTCACTTCACAATGCAATATCAGAAAAATTTAGGTATTTACCCGATCACCGTCGGGACCGTAACCCGAAACTTCCAGATTCGCGCTGGCTGAATTACTTCCACAGTGACACGCCTAAACGAATCTGGAAATTTCGGGTTACAGTCCCGACGGTGACGGGCTAAATAAATTAATTTTTCTGATATTGAAAATTGTAACATGACGTCATTGGGTATCTCTTATACAGAGTGTAAACGATAGACCCGAACATAAGGAAAAAAAACTCGGGTCGCAGTGCCAAACCCTGCCGACAATATAGTGTATTTGCTAATGCAGGCCTTGTGGCTTTATTATGTAAACTTAAGTTTGTTTTTGGACAAAATAAAAAATTTAACCCCTTAATACATCCCTTAAAATAATATTTTTTTTCTTAATTTCAATAATATTATCAATGCAACCTCTGTACCAAATTAAATACACCCTTTAGTAAGTAAATCACTATCCGCAAACCAGCGTTTTCATAAAATTTGTAAGTCCGGTCCTGTCGGGCCGATTTTATTAAAATTTTAGCAGCACATTTTAACCTTCACTAAAGGGTTAAATTTCAATTTTGAAACGATTCTGAGAATTTTTTCGGTATTTTTGGGCCCAAAAACTTTTTTCAACCCCTAAAAACTACCCTTAAAATGGTCCGATTGGGCCCATTTTAAATAGGCTTCGTGCGGTAATGGGTTCCAATGTGTGTACCAAATTTCGTTTAAATCGATTAAGTCTGTCGAGAGTTATCGTGTACACACATATATATATATATAAATATATATATATATATATATATATATATATATATATATATATATACATATATACATAAACATTTTCAAAAATGGTGGCAAACTGTTCAGGAGGGTATGAAACGTCGAGAAAATTTGGTCCGACCCCTAGGTCCCGCCATCCGACCGACGCCAATAGTGTATGTGCCATATTATGGCAAATACACTAATAACATTGAGAACATTTACAATTTTGTAGTAGACTATTGGCCGGCTTATCGTACATTTTAATCGCGATGTTACTTTGATCACACTGTTAAATTTTGACAGCTACGTGTTCATTGGTTGCTACGTTTCGTTACCATAGCAACCCGTCACTTAATCATGCATGTTTAAAATAACAGCGTGATTAAAATGTACGATAAACTGGCCATATTAATGTGTCATAAGTAGGGCATGCAAATATTCGGATGTTTCAGGTATTCGAATATTCGCTCAAAATTTAGCCAATATTCGAATATATTCGAATATATTCGAATAATTGGTAAAAATAATAAAAACACTGGAACTTCAATAAATGACTTTTAATTATTTAAAATCAACACGCCTACTGCACGTCCATAAATCCAATCAATATTTTAACAACAAAAGCAGCTTACTTCTAATTAAAAAGAGATCAAATAATCATTTTTACTTTACTTAGTTACGTAAAAATTCAGATCAAATCAACTAAATATTAGAGCGCACATAGCTTACGAGAACCATAGATCAAATGAACATATTTAAGTAATCAAAAAAATTCAAAATTCTTTCTTTCTGTTTTTCCTATTCAAACAAAAATATTAAATGAGCATCTAAGACGAATTTTTATTAATTAGTACCACAAAAGTATGGGATATTGCTCCCCTATAAAAAAAATACTTCACAAATAAATAATACGTCTATTAGCACGTGCGAAGAGTAAATCAAGCATTTAAGTACACGTACGTAACGTAACGTAAGTAAGTAGTTATATCAAATAAACATGCAATAATTAATAAAAAAAAACTTTCCTCGCCCCGTTTCGATTCCCCTCCCACGCCCTAGCGCGAACTTAGAGCTAGTGTAGCGTTTGTAAGATGTTTTAGCGCCGTCGTAAACCGTTTTTAAACAATTTTAATTCTTAACAAATAATTCGAATATATTCGAATAATAGGAATTACTATTCGAATAATAAATGCAGCCGAATATTCGCTATATTCGAATATTCGAATATTCGAATTGCATGCCCTAGTCATAAGATCTAATGTAAATATGTAGTGGATTATACATAGAGAAAATAATACAGTGAATGTTTTAAAGTATTTTTAAAAAATTTTGACAGTTCATTTGCGTCGCCAACTTCACATTTATATAGCAGGCCGTGAGTAGCTGTAATAGCCGGCAGATCTGAGCGAATAAACATAAATCACTATGGAAACTGTTTACTTACCACACTGCTATGTTTTGAAAACACTTTCAACACACCTGCCTGTTAACTGATTCATTCCAAGCATAGATAGACGCATGCCGTAAAGTAGCTATTTTATACGGCAAAAAAAAATTAAAAATATTGTTAGTAAGCCACTTGACGAGCCGTATTGTGGCCATCCCTAGTATGTGCACAGGTAACAATAATTATGGTAATTAAAAAAAAATATCTGTTAATTACATTTCGCTTAGGAAAGTAAACAAAAGAACGCGTCTTATCATAATCAAATGATACTCGCGGAATTAAAGACATGTCAGTGATGTAAGCAGGCTATGGCACATCGAGCAATATTTTTTGTCACTGGCGGTTACAGACGCTAATGACCTCAGTTGTCGAGCGTCTATAATTGACAATTCATTCATTCAGTCACTGGCGGTGTCTTTCGCAGATCATTTTATTGTATATTAATTCTATTATTAATTAATAACAAAACTTCCGTAGTTTTTTCTGCAAAAATACTATAAAAAATCAACAACTGTAAGTACTAAATCTATATTATTTTCTCGTTAGTAAGATTTTCTTAAAATTATTGTAGGTACTTACCAACACGGCATACTTATTATGATATTAACAACGGCATCGGTATACGCCCGGCTATTTTAAAATAAAATATTAGTAAAAAAAACTTTTTAGAGACAAGCTTTTATTGAAATGTACTAAAAAGGAAAAAATAATATTTAATAATTTAGGTTCATATTTATTATAAAAGCGTGGGTTGTATGAACTCTATGATAGTTGATTAGTCGCAACTCTCGCTTTTATAATAATTATGAACCTAAATTATTAAATATTATTTTTTCCTTTTTAGTACATTTCAATAAAAGCTTGTCTCTAAAAAGTTTTTTTACCAGTATTTTATTTTGTTCATTTTAGTCTTTCAAAATTTTACCCCCCTTTGACACCCGTAGAGGTTGAATTTCGAAAAATCCTTTCTTAGTGGGTGCTTACGTCAAAAAAGGAACCAACTGTCCAAATTTCAAGCTTCTAGCTTCAGCGATTTGGCCTGGGCGTGATTAGTCAAGAAAAAACCTACATTCCCGTTTGAACCCCTTAGAGGTTAAATTTATTTCTAAAAACGATTTATTCATGTATTGTCATCGGTAATACATATGTGTACAAAATTTCAAATCGATCGGATACGTGGAAGTCGTTCAAAATTGACTTGCAAGTTTTGACTTAAACAAACATACAAACATTGCAAGTTAAATAAAAGTTTGTAAAAAAAGCTTGTAAAAACAAAAGCCTATATTTAAAAAAATATCCAGTGAATTTCATTTAAGACGCAATATAGGCGGGTTTTGTTTACCTGGTAGTCATGGAAAACATTAAATGCATTGCAGAAAATCGTTTCACTTAAGGTAGTTGTCGTGCTATGGGCACAGTGTCAGAAAATTCTAAATTTTCGTATACTCATTAAGGATACTATAATGCAAATACCATTAAAATTTGAAGTTGATTGACCATCTCTAACTCGAGATAAACTTAATTAAAGTTCGGATAATTAACACGGAGAGCATAGGAAAGGTTGTGTTTTTGACAAGTTTTTTAATTAAAAAAAAAAAAGTAACAGTCAGAAATTTTCAAAAAACTAACTGTTCATTGATGTTTTTGTTCTGAGTTTAAAAAAGAAAATCCAAAAATTATTGACCTTTTTATTGTTGAGATATAATAACGCAAAGTTCAACAATTTATGAGAAAAGATTAACATTTTTATATAATCCAAGCGTACAAACTAAGTGAAATATGTGTTACTATGTGAACAACAGTTTAGATACAATCTCTAACAACATTTTTTTACATTTAACACTATACTTATTTATTGTTTTACAGCGTATTATGAACGAAACTTTTGGATGTTATTGTAGCACGACAACTACCTTTAAATGCAACATCCGCTGACCAAAAACATGAATAATTACAGTATTTAATTACGGCAAACATTTTTAATTTAAATTTTAAAGTATTATTATTTATTGGTCAATATTGTTAGTGATGTATGTTTTTGTTCGATGGATGTTGAATTTTAGATGAAACAATTTTCTGCTATGCATTTAATGTTTTGCACCAGGTAAACAAAACCCGCCTATGTTGCGTCTTAAGTGAAATTTACTGTATGCATAATGGGAAAGGCACTACACAAGGAATTTTATTATATATTTTTTCTTTTTAATTTGATATTCACGTCGTCTGTGGGTATATTTGCTATTAATTATTTTTAATTTCACATCAAGGGAATGTTTTCATCAATTTGAATAAAAACACTCGTGTCGTCAATTATGTCGAGCCAAAGTCGACCATAACTACATGCTTGTCGGGTCGTCATGGAGGATGGAACTCTTCCAAAATTCACTGTCAGTTGTTTTTCGCACAGACATAAATTTACACCTCCGCAGACTTAGGGCCCCATACTTATATATATATACTTATACAAAGTTTTCTTCTTTATAGATAAATAGAGTTATAGGTAGATGTAATATTAGTATAGATTTAATATATTTACCATTCTAAATAATCGTTTGAAATTCTAAAATAATGCCTGATTCTCTTTTTATACTTAAAAAAAAAAGCCGGAGCTTGAGAATAGTCGAGCGCGTAGCAGTGCCGTTGTTTATGCCTTTATTTTACAAGCCCCCAGTTTCGAGGTTCTACTCCGAGAGCTGATAAAAGTGCCATTTGGGTTTTTAATTTACTATAGGTAATAGTAAATTAAAAACCCAATAGAACATTTCATATTTTCAATTCATTAATAATTAATGAAGGGCAGTGTAGCCTAGTGGATAGCATATTTGGTACCGTAGCCTCTATAGACAAGACTGTCGTGGGTTCGAATCCCACCCGCGCTCATAGATGTTTTGTGATGTTATTTAGTTTTAAGAAAGTTGTTATTTAGTGTAGTTGAAAGACGCTATAATGACCTGAGATATCGACGCGTCTATAATCTACAATAAATAAAATAAATAATTAATGAATTGAAAATATGAAATGTTTCTTCAGAGTGTCGCGACACGCACATTTTTTTTACAAATTTCGAGTTCATATACTCCAATTTGATCTAGTGTAGTCATTGTATAAATTTTGCGGGGTATAATTTATACGTATTATTAATACCTATAGCCAGATATACGTGTTATCAATTTGTGAATACGATTGCAGTACATAATTATTATATCTACTTACACGAACGCTCACCGTACGTGACAAGCAAGTATTTATTCATTTATGCAGATCGGGTGTGTTTCAATTATTTTTAACGAACGTATTTACATATTATAGTTAAGATTATACGTTCTATAAACAAACACTTGGCTTTTTTTCAATCAATGCCGCATAAAAACATTTTTTTTTCGTCGTGATTCTCAACGTCAATTCATTCAAAATTTCGTTTTCTTGCGGGTTTTTCGAATATTTTATAATATGGGTAGCTTTTGCCAGCGGCTTCGCTTCCGTGAACGCCAATTTTGCCCGGAGATTCGATCGCATCTGTCGGTTGTGACGCGAAGCCTAGCTTAAACAGTATGCTATACTTTACCAGTTTTTAACCGACTTCAAAAAAAGGAGGTGGTTTTCAATTCGGTTGTATTTTTTTTTTATGTTTGTTACCTCAGAACTCCGTCATTTATAAAACGATTTGGAAATTTTTTTTTTATTTGAAAGGATATACTTTCAGATTGGTCCCATAGAAATTTCATCAAAATCGGTTCAGTAGTTCGGCTGATTTTAATAAAAGTTAGTAACGGCGTGTGATTCCTTAAGGTAAATGTCACTTTTTGACACATCAGACAGCGTAAGAAAGTCGGTTTAATAAAAGTGAGTAACGGCGTGTGATTCCTTTAAGGTAAATGTCACTTTTTGACACTAAAAAGTAAAAAACTTTTTAACAAAAAAAAAAAACCTCCTTCAAAAAGCCACTAAAAAGAGGAAAATAATGAAATTTTGAGGTCTGCGCCAATTTAATAAAATATGAAGTTGGTTGAAAAGAAGATATTAATCACTATACTATACTTTTTAATCGACTTCATATTTTATTAAATTGGCGCAGACCTCAAAATTTCAATATTTTCCTCTTTTTAGTGGCTTTTTGAAGGAGGTTTTTTTTTTTGTTAAAAAGTTTTTTATATAGGTATTTATAATTAATTAAATATTTAGATAGTATTATTAGTTTATTAGACCTTTTTTTATTCAAATGTTCCATCGAAATCCACTGGGAAAGTTTATGAATGAGGTCATAGTGTGTGTGGAGCTTTAACTTCTACCGGCTACTCTCAATCTTTTAGACTGAGAGCTATACTGACAATTTTTTGGTGTTATTTATTCAAGGTCTTATTTTTATGAAGATGTTGAGGAAGGCATATTAAGGTGCCCTGAGTAAGGGATTTTGCTAGATAGCGGCGGTATGAGAGGGATGCAGACCGCCCCCGACATGTAACAAAAAAAATGGCCACATTTATTATTGCTTCAAGGCTGAAATTGTTTGTATAGCTTGTCGGTGACCCAATAATGCCAATGTAATATTTGCAGATCGATTGGTCAGTATTAAAGAGGTGGCAGATCAACTTAAACGTGTCATGTACCCAACGAAATTAATATTATTAGTTCAAGGTTCATATTTTAATATGTTGTTACGGCGACTGTTTTAAGTAGGTATATATTTCAATTTGCAGAACAAAATGTCGGTATTGTTATTTTTATGTATGTACTTGAAAAAGTCTAAATCTATAGACGAAACGTTGTACATTTAATAAATCAAATATTTTGTCCACTATCCTGCGATTTTTCTTAATTTTATTCTAAATAATATTTATCTTTAAAAACAAAATCGTATTTTTGTGAATTACAGACGCTCGACAACTGAGGTCATTAGCGAAATCGTATTTTTAAAATAAATGCCTACGCAACAGGCAACCCATTTTACACGTTGCAACAATGGGTATTGTTGAAACTAGGAAGTGGGAGACTTGTCGATTACACAATCAAACAATAATAATATTTCGATTGTAAATAGAACAATTACGCTGTGTAAAAAGTAATTTGTTAAAACACACACAAAGGATTATTATTACTTTATTTGTTTGCACTAAATTAAAAGAAGTCTTGTCTGTAACCAGCTTTACTCACGATTTATACACGTGAAGTTGTCTGAACGTCTGTTCTCGTACTACCAATACACACGTGTCTCTTATTTACCAACTTCTCAACTGTCATATGACAGCGCAAATTTTTAGTTTGACAGATTTTCACACCAAATAACCTTCAGAGATAAGGCCCATATGTTCATAATGAGTAAGTTTTAAAACAAATCTATTAAGAAAGATAACGTTTTTTTAGTTTTTTTCTGAAAAAGCCCGCACAAGACGATACTTTGCATACTTTTGTTAAAATTATTTTGATGTCAAGGTTGTATTTTTTTTTGTAAATAGGTATATGCACTATAAAATATATGCACCAGATTTATTTATAAAGAAGTTCATTGTCATGAATGTTTTGGGGTGATTCACGTCATTGTTCTTGCGAGGCGTTATTATTTTTATCGTAAAAACTGTATTTTTTCGATGTCCTTTAACCTTCAATGATGTCATCGTGTTTATATTTACAGACAAAGTTATCTGCGTAATTTAATAAGATTTTGTGTTATAATTCACAGAAATTTGCCTATATTTGTGCATTACTCAATATAAATCCGCAACAATGCATTTTTTTGGTATGTATTTTGTTTTTTCACGCAATTCAAGTCGATAATAATGTTTGTGTGTAATTTCAGAGTCGTTAAAAAACAACATCAATGTAAAATCGTCGCCGAAAATGAAGCCGAATTTCAGCGCTCACGATTCTGCAATAATGCAGTCGATCGACAGTCCATCGTTACTGATGACCGGACGTCTGAGCAACAGTATTCCGGTGACTCCGTCGTCGTATGCACCGGACGTCCTCGGTACCCAGTTTATGTCCTTGCCGTTCGACGAAGACGAAAATGAAAACGACGACAATAGTTTTCTTCTTCTGGACGACCAGGAAAAGTTGAAAGTTGCTTCTGCTGAACAGTTTATCAAAAAATTAAAAATTCCAGATAGTAAAACCAAGTTGAAAGTTGTATCAATATTCGGTAATACAGGTATTGTTTTTGTGTTTTGTTTTTAGTTTTTATAGTCTAAATTCTTTGTTTTAATCCGTTTATACGTATATACGGAAAGATCGCACCAAGAATCCAAACCACTGAACTGATTTTGGTCAAAGTTTGCATGCGTGTCAAGGTCACCTCGAAGTGAAACCGCAAAATTAATCCTAGCTTGAATGTGGGAAAAGTGACCCACTATAAAAATCGGTAAAAGACAGTTAAAAAAACTGAAAAATATTTTGTTTTCTAGAAAACGGCTAGGAAATTCGGGGTCACTTCTGGATAACAATAAATGTTTATAACCTCTTTTCAACAATATGAGATCACTTTCATTAGTGAATTACAGTTTCAGACAACTTTGTTGCCATCAACGTTATACAGGGTGTTTTCGGTCAAAAGAGGTATATGTGGCGTTATCTGAGCTGAGCTTTGCGTTTTATGCCCCATTTTAAACATGGATACTTCCTTGGCACCAAAAAAATGGCATGACTAGTTCCTTCAAGAAAATGCAGAAAGGGAGGCTGTCTGAATGATGTTTATAATCGTACTCTAATATGGGAAAGTCGGGCCCCGAGTTGTGTTGGACCGTTCATTATTTTTATCGTACTTGTTAACAGCATAATTTACTGACAAACTACATAATTATTATGCGATTTAAAAAATGATTTGTTATTTTTGTTTCAAGGACGAATACGCTTTCAGCATATAAATGAGAACAATTGTCTGAATAATTTAATATAATCCATAATTTAAAACGTTTTGAGCGTTTGTTAAAGACGTGACAAAAATGTCTAGAGAGATTTTATATTTCCTAGAGCGAAACTACACGGGCGGATTTTCTGCAGCGTGCTTCTCGCGACTAGATTTCTACTGAATATTACGTACTAACAGAGGATAGTGTGGTCCAGTGGTTAGCGTCGCGGCCTCTGGATCACACTGTCGTGGGTTCGAATCCCGCGTCCGCTCATGGATGTTTTGTGATGTCATTTAGTTTTAAGTGAATTCTTATTTAATGTAATCAAGACGCTAATGACCTAAGTTTTGTCGACGCGTCTATAATTCACAATAAAATAAAACGTACTAACAGAGAATGCGTTTTTTCCGTCGAGTACATCGACGCAAAACTATGCATATTTTTGCTAGTTACAAAATGGATCCCACTGTGTTAGGTTGCGCTACTGTTGTATGTGTAAATTTATTTTTGAAGAACAGAAGGAAAAAACGACGTTGGTGGGTTCATCCAGTATTTAGAGACAGGCTATATAAATTTCTCCGTGTCGAACATTTTACCCAGACTGTACATCCGTCGTTGATCCGTCGCCTCGTCTAGTTTGCCCCGCACTAAACAATGTTTTTTCGTTTCTAGCGTGTTGTGGCGGTGACGATATATCAAACGCAATCAGAAGCGTTGAACTCGCTCACGCCGACGGAATTTAAAAAAACGCGACCTAAATTCCGTTTGTCTCGTTTCATTCATGTGCTTTTGCTCTTATAATTTACTAGTCGTTACCCGTTTCGATTTATGATTTATTATTTCCCCCTCCGCGAGAAATTCTCCCACTGCGAAGCGAAGTCGGGCTGATGGTGTTTATAATATTCCGCCAATACGCTAAAATGCAAAGGAATTTCAGAGTTACGTTTTGTTACTATCCCACAGGAATTATCCGTCTCCCCGCGAGATATTTATCAAAATAAAATATAGCCTATATCACTCAAAGATAGTGTAGCTTTCTATTAGTGAAAGAATATTTAGAATCAGTCAAGTAGTTCCAGAGATAAGAATTCATGAATTTTATGATATATTATAAACATACATACAAGGAATTTTATATATTAGCGTAGATTTAAATAAAAATATATATGAGCACTGTGGTTGGAATAAAAACAAAACAAAATATAGTTACTTCTTACCACAACAGTTTTATTGATGGATGTACATTTCGAAAGCTAAGCTTTCATCTTCAGCAAACACTACATCATGTAGTGTTCGCTGTGGTAAGAAGTAACTATATTTTATTTTGTAGATTTAAATGTCTGAACTTTAGATAAACAAATATTATTTCAAACTGATTCCTTCTAAGCCAAAGGCAAACATTTTGTAATAAAGCGCATGCCTGAACACGTTTGTAATTTTATCATTTTCAAAATATTTACAGAATTTTAAAAATTAAGCTCTATATTGCGACAAGTTAATTATTTTTTTTTAGAAAATTAATTTGTGCCAGGGTCTGGTTCTCTCAGGTTAATAGAACTACGCTCTGCCACCATGTAATAATATACCTAATTAAACAAGCCGTGAGGTGGGTCGTTTATTAGGACTAAAGTGCGACCCTTGAGGTCCACACGACGAACTTCCCAGTTTGATAAATATTTAATAATAATAATTAAATTAGATATTACACAGAAAAGTAATCATTAAAACATAATTATTATTTATTTTTAACAATAATTAAAAAAAAAAAAACGGCTGAACCGATTTTTATAAAATTTATGTCGGATCAAAATGACGTTAACACGCCTCGATTGACACCCTTACGAAGGCGATATAATTTTTTTTCCGCGAGATATTGTGTAAAATCTACTTTTTTGGAGTCTATTTGGTTAAGAAGAAAGAACGGCTGAACCGATTTTGAAAAAATTTCTTTCAGATCATATTTACGTTAATACGCGTCAATTGGCACCCTAACGTAGTCGATATCATTTTTCATTCTTGAGATTTCGTCTTATAAAGAAATGGACTCATACGTACGTACACACACACACACACACAGACATCTTTCTAAAAATAGTGTAGTGACCTTGAAACATAAAAATTTTTTCTCCGATTTGATTTCGATTTTCGGACCCATTACAATAACTTCCAATGGGAAGTTAATAAATTACAGCCCGAATACGCATTTTGATCAACATTTAGCTTGAAAAGCGATCTTTTTCTATGTAGATCAATCATTTGTTTTTGTGTGAGAACAATCTAATGTTCTACATGACAGGAAGTTTTACGACATTAGACTGTTCCTGCATGTATAAAAACTGCAATTATATAGTCACAATCTAAGGTCGTTGTCAAATTAGATTTTTTTGGCAATGCTTTCTGCACCCCAGCATACGTCTTAAGGTCGATTTATATTATCCGGTCAGACACGGCGCGGGAACGTAGCGTATCCGGCAAGACAAACATTTTTAAATGCGTTTCAAATACAAATATTTATACTTAGCGGATCCCGTCCATTCAGACACGTATCATAACTCGTATTTGAAATGCATGTAAAATTGTTTGTCTTGCCGGAAACGCTACGTTCCCGCACCGTGTCTGACCGGATAATATTAATCGAGCTTTAGGGGCCATCCATAAATTACGTCACACAAATTTTACGATTTTTAACCCCCCTCCTCCGTCCTTGTCACAGATGGTCACATTTTTAAAGCCCCGCCCTTGTCGTGACGTCACATATTTTTTAATTTTATAATTAGAAATAATTTAAATAAAACAGCAGTTAAATTTTTTTTTTTTATTTCATAATTTCTTAATAAATCTTTAATAAAATCAACATCAAGTCAAATAATTTAAATAATAGTAGGGCAGCGAGCGTGCACTCGCCGACGACTTAAATCTATACATAAACCTTACAAATATAAATCGAGTTAGTGATATTTTTTTGTTTACATATAAATTTCGCGTTTTAATATTTTAAATTTTAACATGTGACGTCACAAAGCTTTTGATCCCCCCCCTGGCCCTTGTCACACGATGTCACATTTTGTTGACTACCTCCCCCCCCTTAACGTGTGACGTAATTTATGGATGGCCCCTTATTGTCGATAAATAGTGAGAAACGTTTATGCAATTTTTACTTCCCATCTCTACTATGGTAGGGAAGTAATGGATTTAGTCCGAAAAAAATATTTCGAGATTTTAACAGATCTTCACGTTTTCAGACCCTAGCAATCGTTTAAGATCATTTTCTGACTGATGTCTGTATGTGTGTATGTGGTCAATTTTTCACCTTCGATATCTTAAGAACGGAACAACATACGGGCATGCCGATTGTTCTATTGTGTTTGTCAGTCTTTAATTTAGATCTGATTAGATTTTGAGTCAAATCGGTTCAGTGGATCCTGAAATATTCAAAATAACGTCATCAATGTCACGTATTAACATAGGTAAAAAAAAATATAAATGAATTATAGATGTTATAATATGAAAAAAATGTAAATATTTTTTTTCTCTAAAATGTATAGTTTTCGAGAAAAAAAATATTTTACTAAAAAAAATAAAAATTGTACGTAAATCAAGGTAACCATGATTTTTGCTATATTAAGTTAGCCATCAGTAGATCACCAAACAAAAAAGAGGGTCATGCTTTTTTCAAAGAATAAAAATTAAATTGTGTTTTAAAGACCACCAACAGCTAAGGTTATTTGGGCCTAGTCAAAGAATAAAAAAAAAAAGAGTGTTTATTTTTTGCAAATATTTACTAGGTGGGAAGTATAGGACTGGTCATCAGTCGAATTTTTTTTTTAAGGTGACGGTAAATCTCATACTTTGAATTACGCTTTCTTCAACGGCAAAGAAATATTTCACACATCGGATGATCAAAAATCGTGTACGTATGGCGTTTGGGCGGCTTACAATCCGAAACTGAAAGTGATCTGTCTCGATACGGAAGGAATGCTCGGCGTGACGAATCACGAAAATCAAAGGACGAGACTATTGCTCAAGGTGCTAGCCATTTCGGATATAATAATATACTGTACCAGGGCCGAACGACTACACACCGACATGTGCACATTTCTCGGATCGGCTTCGAAAGCGTTTACGAACCATTTCAACCAGCGGTTGCAGGCCGTCGCCGGACAACAAGTTGAACCCGTCAGTAATATTTCAGCTCTAGGACCCAGTGTTATTATCTTTCATGAAACTAGGAATACTAAACCGCTTCAATCATGTAAGTCATTCGATTTTTTTACATTTTTTTTTTTATAAACTCGTAGAGATGGGGTCGTCCCGCGTTTTCTTCAAGACAAACTTTATTAGCCTCGTTTTTTTTCGTTCAGTTACGCATGTCGATCGGACATGCGTAACTGAACGAAAAAAAACGAGGCTAATAAAGTTTGTCCGATTGAAGAGATCGACCAGATCAGTACTTATCGAAAAGCAGCAACGTTATGTTCATAACTATATTGCACGTCTACATAACTAATATTCAGTCGAGCAGCACATCAAATACCTGTTGACCACCAACGATAGAAACTGAATTCTTACTGATCAGGGTTCAAATTAGATTACTAGAACCCCACGTAAACAGAATTACCATGTGCTTTCGGTGATTTCATGTTATGGCAATAAAATTTCACTTGCACCGCGGTTTCATAAGATCGCACCCCTAGTTTTTTTTTTTTTACCGCATCAGGAAAGCTCTTGCCCAACCTAGAATATTTGTAACAGCTATACCGGGTGCTGATTTGTTTTGCGAGTAATAGAGATTTTACATGTTACAAAATCATGTTTATGAATTTTCCTGTTTCCCTATATATTTTGGTGAAAAAAAAACAAATACAAAATCTGTTCATAATAAAAAACTCTACCCGACACGTATGTTTGCAAATTACCAATATGCAGCTTTTAATTGCAAAATAATTATTAAGGAACTGTGATTAAGTTTAAATTAAAAATATTTCATCCGAATAGCCATGACAAACAAAATCGTGGCTATTCGGATAAAATATCACAGTTCCTTAATAATTATTTTGTAATTAAAAGCTGCATATTGGTAATTTGCAGACATACGTGTCGGGTAGAGTTTTTAATTATGAACAGATTTTGTATTTGTTTTTTTTTCACCAAAATATATAGGAAAGCGGGAAAATTCATAAACATGATTTTACATGTAATATCCCTATTACCCGCAAAGCAAATCAGCACCCGGTATATTATGCTCGTCCAATTCTTAATTTGTTGAACATCCCTCATCAAGAGCAAAATAGCAAAATGGTCGTCATAAGATTGTTTCAATAGGAGAGAGAGCGAGATATAGTCAACGGCGATTGGCTGACCAGTGCCTTCTGTAGCGACATTATCTTTAGTTTTTTAAATTACATTGAAAGACACTGTCTTTCATTTCACAATAAACTTCCAAAAATTCGTTTTATAACCCTTTTGCCACTTGATATTCAATCAACTATTTCAAACGAACTGAAACTTAATTTTGTTTAAAGCTTTGAATACGAGTTCCGAGGACACGATTCGTGAATATTTTGCTCAACTGAAATTAAAAATCGATGCCTTCAGTTCCGTACGTTACATCGGTATTCAGACGACAGCGCCGTCGACATCGTTCGCGGAACTTCAGAACGCCATTCAGACTGAACTGGAAAACACGACTGTGAGGTCGCCGAGATATCCTCACGTGGTATTCGACACACTGAAGGTCAGTGCGTCAGTACTAATGGCGTTTTCAGCTAGGGTTACACTTTGTTACACTAGGCCGCACCAGTGTAAACTTTCAGCAAAAACCGTGTTTGACTGGTCAGTGTAGAGCGCAATGCTACACAGGGTAAGTTCGGTTTTACGCTCGATTGATCGAGCCGAGCGAACAGATTTTTGGTCACGTGACAAGCGCGCAAATCGAGCCATCTAAACAATTCCGAACGTAATCTAGCAGATTTTTCCAAACGTCAGAATAAAATGGCCCCAGCAAGTTAAATTCTTATTACTAAAGCCGAAATACATTCTTTATTGCTCCTCATTTTAATTTAATTCAACATTGTTATAATAATAAATCATGATTCACAATTTTTTTCGTTTTTATTCCTTTATTTTAAAATTAATAGTACTACCGGTTGTTGATTTTTTCGACCCATAGATATAATAAATATTGTATTTAATCATTCTGTGCGATATAGACTTATTGGTTATTACTATCCTTTGAATAAATATTATTCGTGAATTTTTACCTATTGAAAAATTACCTCATATAAATAAACTTCGAAATTTATCCATTCTCACAACAAGGGTTTCCGCTCATTTTTGAAATGAATGCTCTGAGGTTGGTTAAATCTGCTTGCTCGCTCGCTTTTCTCGGAGCAAATCGAGCGCGCTCGATCTGCTCCAGATCTTAAAACCGAACGCAGGATAGAGATCTTTCAGAGCATATAAATGTTAAATTCGAACGTATTAGAACACTCCGATCAATCTGAGCGTAAAACCGAACTTACCCACAGTGTATCGCGTTCGGCTGGGCGGCGGTGGGATGCCAGTGTGACCTTCAGTGTTACACTTTTACCAGCGTTGCAGGGAGGTCGTGTAAATAAAGTACAACATGATCGCAGTAATGACCTACACGAAGAGCGTGTACACTACTCAACACTGACACGGTGCTAGTGTTACACTCGTCCAAAACTACGCGCTACCAGTGTCAAAAAGTGCATACCAGCTGAAAACGCAATAAGCCGATAGGATATTTTAAACTATGAGAAATTAATTGTGAAATAACGTAAAAACGATGGTCTGTGGGTTTTTTTCATAAAAAAAACTTTTTAACAAAAAAAGAAACCTCCTTCAAAAAAACACTAAAAAGAGGATAATAATGAAATTTTGAGGTCTGTGCCAATTTAATAAAATATGAAGTCGATTAAAAAGTATAGTATAGTGATTAATATCTTCTTTTTAACCAACTTCATATTTTAATTGGCACAGACCTCAAAATTTCATTATTTTCCTCATTTTAGTGGTTTTTTGAAGGAGGTTTCTTTTTTTGTTAAAAAGTTTTTTATTTTTTACTTTTTAGTGTCAAAAAGTGACATTTACCTTAAAAGAATCACACGCCGTTACTCACTTTTATTAAACCGACTTTCTTACGTTGTCTGATATGTCAAAAAGTGACATTTACCTTAAAGAATCACACGCCGTTACTGACTTTTATTAAAATGAGCCGAACTACTGAACTGATTTTGATGAAATATCTATGGGACCAATCTGAAAGTATAGCCTTTCAAATAAAAACAATTTTTTCAAAATCGGTTTATAAATGACTGAGTTATGAGGTAACAAACATAAAAAAAAATACAACCGAATTGAGAACCACCTCCTTTTTTTGAAGTCGGTTAAAAATACAAGATTAGTATTTTATTAGTATCAGTTGACTATGATTTTATTTAAGAAAGTTTGAATAAACTTTATTTATTATTAACTTTTAATACAAAACGTTTTACGAACAACTGTAATTTTAAATCAATATTTTTATTTATTGACAGTGTAAATGTATCCTTTGAATTATTTCAGATATTGAACGACAAGTTCAGTGACGAAATCGCCAATACAAGTCCCCTGTTGTTCCCCGATCAGTATTTCACGTGCGGGATTCGTTGTAGCGTTTGTGATTCGCGCTGCGAAGGCTCTATGGGACACCTGAAAGAAGGCGTTTCGCACACGAATAATAACAAATGCCGTGCAAATTACCAACTGCAAAATTTCAAATATTTGTGCAAGGTAAATATTTTTCTGTGAACAAGATCACGAAACACAGTGGAGTCCGCTTATAGTGACGGGCGACACAATAAGAAGATGATGAAAATTAGCCAGGCAAACAAACGGTTTAATGGTCAACCCCAAAAGTCTTTTACGAGTGTCGAATTTGACTCGTTTGCTTTAGGTCTTGTAGCGTCTATTTCTTTGAATAACGAATGACCTAACACCATGTTTTTCAACCTGGGGGTCGCAAAGTCTTGCTCGGGGGGGGGGGGTCGCGGTCCCAAGCCAGATGAAAGTAAAAAGTAAGGGTTGTAGGTCCTAAACTACATTAAAAAAACTTTTTAACAAAAAAAAACCTCCTTTAAAAAACCACTAAAAAGAGGAAAATAATGAAGTTTTGAGGTTTGTGCCAATTTAATAAAATATGAAGTCGGTTAAAAAGTATAGTATAGTGATTAATATCTTCTTTTTAACCAACTTTATATTTTATTAAATTGGCACAAACCTCAAAACTTCATTATTTTCCTCTTTTTAGTGGTTTTTTGAAGGAGGTTTTTTTTTTGTTAAAAAGTTTTTTATTTTTTACTTTTTAGAGTCAAAAAGTGAGATTTACCTTAAAAGAATCACACGCCGTTACTCACTTTTAATTAACCCGACTTTCTTACGCTGTCTGATATGTCAAAAAGTGACATTTACTTTAAAGAATCACACGCCGTTACTCACTTTTATTAAAATCAGCCGAACTACTGAACCGATTTTGATGAAATTTCTATGGGACCAACCTGAAAGTATATTCTTTCAAATAAAAAAAAATTTTTCAAAATCGGTTTATAAATGACTAAGTTATGAGGTAACAAACGTAAAAAAAAATACAACCGAATTGAGAACCACCTCCTTTTTTTGAAGTCGGTTAAAAATACAACAATTTCAGTGAGAAGGCTGTGCCTTTTTATATTTTAATAATTTGTCTTCTATTTTTGAGACGCAAATAACCAAATCATTCTCCATCCTATTTCTGTTCTTAGTTTCACTTAGGTAGGAAGTGGCGAATGGCGCTAATAATTTCAAAGCTTCCCCTTGCCAGCTCTGTATATTCTTCTTTTTTCTTCATCCAGAAGACGCCAATCTTTGAAATCACTGACATAGTTTTATTGCGGTCCTGGGGGGTCGCCAGAATTTTAACATTGGAAATGTTTATGTTCGTATATGGGGGCAGAGTTACGAGTTTTCGTTCAAGGCCAAAAGATAACGGTGTCGGGATCAAGTGAGGAGCAATCATGCAAAATTGAACAAGTGCAATTTTTTCGAAATGTGTTTTATATCATGTCTAGTTAATTGACAGGTATTTGCGACGATCTGCGGTGTTATTTTTGAGCAAATGTTAATAAATACTGTAGAAAAATCCATTTAAAAGCTAAGTAATCAAGCAAAAGTGAACGCCTATATAACAGAAGAATAATAGGGTTATTCCTGACAAAACTAAACAGTGCATTGATAAATATTGTGTGTATAATAAACAGTTAATTATGTTTCATATATGCTGTTATCATTTCCAATGTCCTCGATGGTTGCAAGGATTGCGAAATCTGTGTAATTTTTTACTTGTAAAGGGGCCACGTATTCAAGAAGGTTGAAAAACACTGCCCTAACAGATTTGTTCAGTTGATATTGCATTTTAAATGAAACGTTTTTCTCTGATTCATTTTTCCATGACAGCCAGGTGAACAAAACAAGGTTATGTTGCGCTTTAAGTGAAATTAACTGTATACGGACTCCACTGTAAGTTCAATAATTCCAGTGTTCTGAAGTCATCATCCCCCGTATAAAGGTAAAAGTGCTTGTTCATTTGTTTTTGTGAAACTAGTTTAGTGTTTTCTTGTTGGCAGACGTGTTATTCCAACGGACGGGAAGTGATAGCGACGCTGTCGGATCAGAACGACAGCACCGTAAGCAGTTTGATACAGACCGTTTGGTACGGATCGATAGCCACGTGTCCGAACTGCGGTGAGATTTACCAGTCTCGGAAGCATTGGTACGGCAATCCTCCGATAGAGGACGCCGTTCGCATCGAATACGTTCACGTGTGGCCGGAAGTACGTTTTAATCAAAATACAATCGAGTACTGTAACGAGGTGATTTGTTCAACCCTGTTGTACCAAAGAACTCGTCCATGTGTCCCCTCATTCACCCGCATAGCTCTATTTTACGAGCATATTAATGTGTGTGTATGTGTATGTGTGTGTGTGTGTGTACGTACGTATGTGTCCATTTCTTTCTAAGACAAAATCTCGAGAATGAAAAATGATATCGACTACGTTAGGGTGCCAATCGACGCTAATTAACGTAAATATGATCTGAAAGAAATTTTTTCAAAATCGGTTCAGCCGTTCTTTTTTCTTAACCAAATAGACTCCAAAAAAGTAGATTTTACACAATATCTCGCGAATAAAAAATTATATCGACTTCGTAAGGGTGTCAATCGAGGCGTGTTAACGTCATTTTGATCCGACATAAATTTTATAAAAATCAGTTCAGCCATTTTTTTTTTTTAATTGTTAAAAATAAATATTAATTATGTTTTAATGATTAAAATGATTACTTTTCTGTGTAATATCTAATTTAATTATTGTTATGAAATATTTATCAAACTGGGAAGTTCGTCGTGTGGACCTCAAGGGTCGCACTTTAGTCCTAATAAACGACCCACCTCACGGCTTGTTTTGTTTTGTTTTTAAGCGACAAGCGCCATTTTCTGAAGCTTAATGCTTATTTGTAGCTATAATAAAAACAGTAGTAAAAACCCATTTTGCGATTACAGTTCGAAATTTGCCGAGGGCATTTTTTACAATCTGACTGAACAATCACCTCAAAACTATCTCGTTGTTGGTTTCCAAAATACATCAATGCGACTTATCTCGTTACAGTATTTAATTGTACAGTTCGATTAATTTAACAAGCGACGTTGTTGCTTTGAGGGTACTTTTCTAAATCCAATTTATTAAATTGTAGGGAAAAAACTATTTGGATAGCAAAGTGACCGGTCAAAAACTTATGGACGGCTGCAAAGTCGTCTTGAACACGGTTGCCAGTGTTGGATCGCCACCGGCCAAAGCCGTTACGACTTGGATTTCTGACAAAGTTCGTCCGGATTACTGGAGACCCGATCACGAAGTGGACGTATGTTATTTATTTATTTGTTTAATTAGATTGTATATCTAGTAGCGTAATGAGGTATAATACTGACGAGTAGTGACAAAATGTTGAAACTAATTAAAAAGTTATATTTAAATAAAAATTAATTTTTAAACTCAGTTCCGATAACGCGCCGAAAGAATCCGAACGCGTGTGACGTAATTATGTTATCTATGGTCTTTGTATTCGTGGTTACCAAGTTAAAAATTTATTATTTTTGATAGTATGTGTAATACATATACACAAAACCAACAAATGCAGACACATTTTAACATAACGACGTCACAAACATTCCTGGCGCGTTTTGAAGTCACGTGATATTTTTTAAATTTTTATACATTTTAATTAATTTTTAGTAATTTATCTATTGCTTTAAAAAAAATTTTCTTTTCGATTTTCAATATTATTTATGTTAAATTATTAGAAAAAATTAATAATTTTTTTTAAACTTAAATACCTAATTTTCGACATGTTTTCAGAGCTGTCACAATTGCAAAAAGCCTTTCAACCAAAATGCTCAGCAATCCGACGAGAGTCCGGACGGCAAACACCATTGCCGAGCGTGCGGCGAAATCTTCTGCAACAGCTGCTCGAGTCACAGTCGGATAGTTCCGGAGCGCAACTGGCACACTGAAACTCGAGTGTGCGACGCGTGCTTCATCAACTCGAATCACGAGGCGAGCACCGACGAATCGGAAGTGCTCAGTCGGCAAGTCAGCGAAACCGTAGTCGGAACGTTGAAATCTGTCGGCTCGCTATTCACTATTCCTATAAATTATATTAAAGATTCCGCGAGGCCCGCTTACTGGGAACCGGACGATGTCAAAGCGTGTAGGGTTTGTGAAAAGGAATTCGGATCGACTAGGAAATTGCACCATTGCAGAGATTGTGGCAAAGCCGTTTGCGGCGATTGCTCAAAGACTTATAAACCTGTGCCGTCGAAAGATTGGCATTCGCCGGTCAGGGTTTGTGATCGATGCGTCTCTCAAGACTGAACGATTGATTTTTTACTTTGTTATGTACGATTTTTTACTTTGTTTCACCGAAACTTTCATCGAATAACTAGAGATGGGGAATATTTTTAGTAACAGGTACTTCGGAACTGTTCCGCAAACGGAACAGTAACGTGTTGTTACAAGATCTGAAAAATACTGAGAATTTTTTCGGCATTTTTGGACCCAAAAACATTTTTCAACCCCTAAAAAGTACCCTTAAAATGGTCCGATTAGGCCCATTTTAAATAGGCTTCGTGCGGTGATGGATTTCAACGTGCCCACCAAATTTCGTCAAAATCAATTAACTCTTTCGAAAGTTATAGCCCGCACACACACACACACATATATATATATAAACAGACATTTCCAAAAATGGTGCCAAAGTGTTCAGGAGGCTATGAAACGTAGAGAAATTTTGGTCCGACCCCTAGGTCCCGCCATCCGACCGACGCCAATAGTGTATGTGCCATATGGCAAATACACTAATAATATTCTAAAATATACTAGACACAGAAATCCCGTTCATGGTGTTTTACGGACATCACTGTACTCGGCGGTCTAGTCGGTTCGGCTCCAGACTTGTTTTGAATCACTCAACAGGGACCCGGAACGACAGTCTGCAATTCGATTGGCTGGACGTGCGGTTTCTGCAGCGTTCTGGCATGTCACGGTCACCGTATGTTTATGTATATAATAGGTATTTCGAGTGGAACGTGTCACTGTTGTTACAGAGTAAGGGGTCTAGTGTTTTATTGTCAGATAAAAATGTAACAAATCCCCATCTCTATGGATAATTCGAATTTCCCGTTTAACACCTCGACTATCAAATAACTTTTTCTTTCATCGGAAAGATATTTTGTTAAGTAACTTCGATTTTAGTAGTTAAGCTGTTAAACGGATAAGCTTACTAAAGGTCCCATTTTATGAGTCCGGCCGAAAGTGATATTTTATTTTTTAGCCGAAGTCAAACTTAATTTTTTTTTTCGAAGGACTTGTATCATACAAAAGAGTTCAAGATAAACTGTTTTGTTTTTAACAATTCACATTTTACGTGCCAAAAACAGACAAAGTCGTACCTAAACTGACCTACAATTTTTATTATTATTATTTTACCGAAGTTGGCTGAACCCCATTATTATTCGGTCGGACTCTGCATTTCATTTTTCATCTCTCTTTCTCTCTAAATAGTAGTTCGGTCGAATCGGAACAAATAGCGAAATAATTTCCAAATTTGTGCGAGATTTGTCATTTAATTGTTGATGTAGCGGCGAGAAATAGGCGTTAGAAATAGGTAAGGTGGGTTGATTTAAATTGAAAGATGTTATTGGACGCATTCATTTGTTACAAAAAACAGTTGACAGGAGATAAAAACCAAGTATAAACGTTTGACACTTACCTACTAATTACGAAAACAGGCTTGCGCAGTACATTTCTAGTTCAGCCGGTATCAACAATAAATCCGTCATTAATTATTCTAACCTAACTTTCGAAATTTTATGACAATAATTCACAACCAGTCAATAATTATTCTAACCTAATTTTCTTCATTTTATGGCAATAATTCACAGTAAAAACAGAACGCATTCTGTAAAGCTCAAAAAAAAGAGGCTTGGTGTGGGTAAAACCACACTGCTAACTTCCTGTCAGGTGTCCTTAGAGATTAAAGACCAGTCCACCGTACAGAGAAACTATTTGCAATGCAGGTTAACGCGTTTTTTTTTTGTTACAAAAAACCGCCAATTCAAATTTTTTGCAAACCTAATCAGGTGTTCATTATGCAATTATGCGTCGAATGAAATTGGTCCGGAGCTGATATCATTATTTGTTCTCGAGATATGCGAGCCGGAAAAAAGTTCACCAACGTACGACGGTCGTACGTACGTACACACAGACATATCTCTAAAAACAGTAGATTCAGATTGTAGGGACCCTAAAACGTGTAGATACGTCCAAAATTTTCGTTCGCAAAATCGGACCCAACACAACACACAAATGAAAAACAATTGGTCACGACTTTGGAAATTGTTTCAGTTGAATAAAATTTGACTGAACTAATATGAATTTTTATTTTATATTATAGTAAAGTTTCATAAATTATTTTATAAAATTATATGGAAATATCGTATATAGTTTAAATTTGGTACACTTTGCAAAAATCCAATACTTACGACAATTCATGTGATAGAAAAGTTGGAGCAGATAAAAAAATTGCCTACATCACTTTTGTACTGTGAAACAAATAAATTTGCATATATAGAAATGAATCGGTTATTGAATTCTATTGATAAGTGATTTGTTCGATCGATAATCAGATTAACAAGTATCGATACCCTAGGTGACAAAATAATAATTCTCTAAACGTGTTCTTTTGATAGTCGTTTATTTTTGTATAAAGTTACTGTACAAAATATTTAAGTATAATATAAATGAATTGGTGAGATTAAGAAGGTAAAGATTCCATATTTTGTTGCAAATAAAGTGAGATAGCCATTTTATTTAAAAACTGAAGTCGTATCTACTGATGCAAAGACGGGAAAGATTTCAACAATCATAATGTATTGGTGAGCCGTTGTAGTTTTTACTGAGATATAGAACGAAAACATTCCTGGAATGTTTACCTTTTTGATCTCAGTTAAAACTACAACGGCTCACCCATACATTAGGATTGTTGGAATCTTTCCTGTCTTTGTTTTAATGACAAATGTTGAATTACCTACTTATTTTTGAGGAAAACCGTTTTTTTAAATCTCAATTTTTTTTATAATGCTTCAGAAGGGACAAAAAATGCATTTTTTTATTGTAATCATATTCTTTACGAATAAATGTTATTTTCGTGTTTGACAAATGGATTTTTATTATTTTCTAGTAATAAGTAGTGTTCTGAAATGAAATCAAATGAAATCAAAAAGGAAAAGATTCCACTATCTTTTGCATATTATAAATAATATTTTATACAAATTAAATTTTAAAAATGTGAATATAATAATTTAATAAGGCCATAAGGATCAACTTTGTATTTATAAGTTCTTCATTTGACTATTAGTTCTTTAGTAAAAATCTTTTTTTCAATTTCCCGAAAATAAGGTCAAATGGAATCTTTTCCTTTTTAATCTCACCAATTCAAATACAGTACTCTCGTTAATTGTCCCCCACAAAAATAACCTAGTGTCGGATTAGAAGAAGTGTAGGGTAAACACGGTAAAGGAGAAAGAGCGCGTGTAGTTTTGGCGTAAGCGGCGGACTACAGAACGTGGCATACATAGAATCGGCTGATTAAAGATTTTGCATTATGCCTTCGACTAGTTAAAAAAAACGGCGGATTACTAGACGAATAATTTTATCTTTTTTTCACATTCTACGTAAAATTCATTGTAACCTAAAAATTGTGTAACAGTGTAGATATTACTTTTTTCCTGTATCTTTTGTCGCTTTTATAAAAACCTCAGGATTGTGACACCAAAATATTATTTATTGTTTTGTGCAGTTAACAATAACTTGAAAGAAAAAATATATTTGCTGGTTTATTGTGACAACATAGATGTCAGGAAAAAACCATTGTAATGTTAAAGAATAATAGATATTTTGTTATATTTAATATTGGAAACAAAAAAGACAATGGATTGTCGGTAGCTGTTGTTATCTGCGTTTGTGTATAAAATAATCTATTGCAACTTTGTTATGCATTGTTAAAAAATATTTTCGAATGGTGTAGCGACTATAGTATAATACTATGGTGCGCCAACTGGGGAGGTGCACCACAAAAGAGGGTGTAGAATTTGTAATGTTGTTTGTATTTTGAATCTAAATAAATTTTTATCATTTTTTAATTAATTTTACTATTGTTGAATTTTACCATTCCAACTCGAGCAAATAGTATGTCAAATGTCAGCATTTTTGGAGTTGAGAATAGCCAAGCGTGTAGCGATGCTGTTATTTCCGTGGCTCCTCTATTTACAAGCCCCCAGTTCACTGGTACCAATCCAAGAATTGGTAGAAGTATTATTAAAAAAAGAATCAATGGAAAGTATGAATTGGTGCTAGGCCCAAATAATCCTGGCTGTTGGTGATCATAAAAAAAGAATGGAGTTGTCAGACTATGGTTGAATTCAGGTACGATTTGTCCAATCACAAACCTTAATGTGCAAATTTATTCTTTTCAGACGCCTATGACCTCTGTTGTCGAGCGTCTATAAATTACAATACAGTTCAATAACGTGCAATAACTTCTTTTAGTTGGAAATACCTTTGCGGTGATTTTTCTCGTGCAATTTGGTTTTTTTAATTTTTACTACCTTGTAAAAAACTGAATTAGTAAATTATAGTTTAATTCTTTCGGAGTTTATTTGTTGCAGTAAGGTTGGCGAGATTGTTTTTTATTGCTTTAAAATTAATAAAAAAAAATAGCATGGACAAAAATAGGGCAAAAGTACTTTCTGGCCTTAAAGCTGTTATAAAATAAATAATGTGGTAGCAGGCCCGGAAAGACTTAGATAGATATTGTAAATTATAGACGCTCAACATCAGAGATCATAAACATCTGACCGGACAGACTGGGCAAACTCCCCCAGCTGGCCGTTGCCTTATGAGATCACTGAAAAATTATTGGTGTAACATTTTTTGTACTCGTAGAAAAAATTAAACTCGAGCCGGTCAAACAAAAAAATGATTGATTATTAGACAAATTTATATTTTCAGTATTGGGGATTTGTCATCAGGATTTTGAAAAAAAACTTGATAAATCAAAATCATATGTTTTATTGGGAAATTCTCAACATATCTTTATTAAGAAATGTACATAAAACTAACTTAAAATTAATATATCATATTATATTTCTATTTAATAAATAATAATGCTTTGTATTAAATGGCGAGTTTGTGTCCAAACTTTAACAGTTTCTTAAGAATTTACGATTTATTACAATTCCAATAATTTGTTTTTTTTTATTAATAATAATCTGTGATTATATATCATTTGTTTGTCTTTGTACTGATTTTATAAAACTTTAAAATAAATAATTCATTTGACTTTCAGATTTATTTTTTAGAGTTCCGTCCCTCAAAAAAAAAACGGAACCCTTTTGTGGATCACTCGTTTGTTTGTCACAGTCGAATTTCTCAGGACCTGAGTAATAGAGACGCTATACCGTATATAATATAGTAATTTTTGGGGTAATTTATGTAATTTTTGGAGTGATTATGTAATTTTGAGGGTAATTTATGAAATTTTTGGGGTAATTTATGAAATTTTGGGAGTAATTTAGGAAATTTCGGGGGTAATTTATGAATTTTTTTTTTGAGATAATTTTTTTGGGATAATTTTTTTTAGGATAATTTTTTTTGGGATGTTTTTTTGGGATAATTTTTTTTAGGATATTTTTTTTGATAATTTTTTTTGGGATAATTTTTTTTGAGATAATTTTTTTTGGGATAATTTTTTTTAGGATAATTTTTTTTGGGATAATTTTTTTTTGGGATAATTTTTTTTACGATAATTTTTTTGGGATAATTTTTTTGGGGATAATTTTTTTTTTAGGATATTTTTTTTGGGAAAATTTTTTTTTAAATAATTTTTTTTGGGATAATTTTTTTTGAAATATTTTTTTTGGGATAATTTTTTTGTGAGATTTTTTTTGAGATAATTTTTTTGGGATAATTTTTTTTTTGATAATTTTTTTGGGATAATTTTTTTTGATTTAATTTTTTTCGGATAATTTTTTTTGGGATATTTTTTTTGGGGTTAATTTTTTTTGGGATAATTTTTTACTTAAAAGTAGGTCTTACGTAAGTAGAACTTAACGGTAAGAACAACATTAGGTTGCACAGTACACTTTTAAGATGTGGATATGCAGAGTTTTCTAGTTTAATCTTAATAATTTTAGTGTGATTGTGTTGCACACACTTAATTTCTACAGGTGGTACTGATCATTAAGAATCGATTCTTAATGATCGAAATCGATTCTTGATGATCGAGGTCAATTCTTACTGGTCGATTCTTAATGATCAAGGTCGATTCTTAATGATCGAGGTCGATCGATTGAGATAATTTTTTTTGGGATAATTTTTTTTAGGATATTTTTTTGGGATAATTTTTTTGAGACAATTTTTTTTTGGATAATTTTTTTTGGGATAATTTTTCTTAGGATAATTTTTTATTTAAAAGTAGGTCTTACGTAAGTAGAACTTAAAGTTAAGAACAACATTGTGTTGCACCGTTGTGTTGTAAACTTCTCATCAAACAGTAATCTCGTTACACAGGGGCGGATCCAGGAATAAATATGGGAATAATAAATAACAGTTGCACATCAGAGGAGTGAAAATAGTTTATTTTAATAATATTAATCGATAATGTTTATCAATCGTATTGCATCAAACAAGAATTAAAATTATAATAGACTTGAATAATATTTTATTACAATTATTGTTGTGTCAGTTAATATTGTTCAGAATCTGACTTAAAATCTATAATTAGAAAAAAAATGCGTGAGTGACGTGATACTCACGAGAGTTGATGTGTAAACATGTGAGCTCGGAACATCACGCGTTACGTCTGACGGTCGATCTCCCACGAAGCGCGTACCGCGTAAGCGAGAGCTAAGATGTTACACATTAAAAATACTCAGCGGCGGCTATTTCATGCCAGCATAGAAGCCTCTTGCACGTCAGACCTGCTTTAAAAAAAACCCTATTTTTTGACAGACCCGGCAAGTTTGAGGTAACTATTTGACTTTTTTGTAAGAAATTTTATACCCTACAGATTTATCTTTTCGAGGCCAAATCATATGCTATTTTTACTTCCCACCTCTACTATGGTAGGGAAGTAATGGATTTAGTCCGAAAAAAATATTTCGAGATTTTAACAGATTTTCACGTTTTGAGACCCTAGCAATCGTTTAAGATCATTTTCTGACTGATGTCTGTATGTGTTGTCAATTTTTCGCCTTCGATATCTTAAGAACGGAACAACATACGGGCATGCCGATTGTTCTATTGTGTTTATCAGCCTTTAACTTAGATCTGATTAGATTTTGAGTCAAATCGGTTCAGTGGATCCTGAGATATTCAAAAAAACGTCTTCAATGTCACGTATTAACATAGGTAAAAAAAATATAAATGAATTCTAGATGTTATAATATGAAAAAAATGTAAATATTTTTTTCTCTAAAATGAATAGTTTTCGAGAAAAAAAAATATTTTACTAAAAAAAATAAAAATTGTACGTAAATCAAGGTAACCATGATTTTTGCTATATTAAGTTAGCCATCAGTAGATCACCAAACAAAAAAGAGGGCCATGCTTTTTCCAAAGAATAAAAATTAAATTGTGTTTTAAAGACCACCAACAGCTAAGGTTATTTGGGCCTAGTCAAAGAATAAAAAAAAAAAGTGTTTATTTTTTGCAAATATTTACTAGGTGGGAAGTATAGGACTGGTCATCAGTCGAATTTTTTGCATTTATAAAAAGCGCGATTTAGGGTTTACTCAGTTATTCGAGATTTCTACTTGATACTTTTGGGTCATTTTCCAAGGGAATACAACTTCCACTTCTGGCGGGACCCATGGTCCTTATAGTTAAAGCTGAAAAACATATTTTCATGATTTTTTAAGTTTAAAGAGATGACATTTTAGTTAATTTCGCCGCAATTATTTTTAGAACTTTTGGTTAAAACTTTATCTGATATACTTCTGATAATTTTGTGAAAGGTCGAGTTATAAAACTTCCCTATTCTGTCAAAAAATACGTTTTTTTCGGGCGCAGACCTATACGGTATATAACGTGTCGCTGTATGTAACACGCAGGTACCTATGCTAGCAGAAAATTGTCTTTAGAATGACTCCAAATTTTTCTAAAACTAAAACCCTGCCGACAATATAGTGTATTTGCTAATAATTGTGGCTTTATTATGTGAACTTAAGTTTGTTTTTGGACAAAATAAAAAATTTAACCCCTTAATACATCCCTTAAAATAATATTTTTTTTCTTAATTTCAATATTTTTATCAATGCAACCTCGGTACCAAATTAAATACTTCCTTCAGTCAGTAAAGCACTTTCCGCAAACTAGTGTTTTCATAAAATTTGTAAGTCCGGTCCTGTCGGGCCGATTTTATTAAAATTTTAGCAGCACATTTCAATCGTTTCTAAAGGGTTAAATTTCAATTTTGAAACGATTCTGAGAATTTTTTCGGCATTTTTGGGCCCAAAAACATTTTTCAACCCCTAAAAACCACCCTTAATATGGTCCGATTGGGCCCATTTTAAATAGGCTTCGTGCGGTGATGGATTCCAACGTGCCTACCAAATTTCGTCAAAATCAATTAACTCTTTCGAAAGTTATAGCCCGTACACACACACACACACTATATATATATATATATATATATATATATATATATATATATATATATATATATATATATATAAATATATACATATATAAATAGACATTTCCAAAAATGGTGCCAAAGTGTTCAGGAGGCTATGAAACGTCGAGAAATTTTGGTCCGACCCCTAGGTCCCGCCATCCGACCGACGCCAATAGTGTATGTGCCATATGGCAAATACACTAATAAAAGGACAAAGGTTTAAAATAGTGTTTATAATTTATTAAAATTACTGCTGTAAAATGTCGAGCGTCTATAATTCACAATTCATTCACTGCTGTAAATTTTTTTAACCTTTAAGGTTAATTCGAATAAAAGTGGGCATTCTGTTAACAAATTTGGCTACAAATTAACTCTAAATAAATATTGTTATTCAACGTTTCGGCAATCCTACTGTCATCGTCAAAAACTGTTTAGATATAAAATATGAAAATATAATCACATAAAACAGCGCTTGAGGATATTTTTCAACTAAATTAGCAGGTAGACTTCTAATAATTTTTTTTTCAAATTTAGTTTTGCCATTGCCTCTTCCAGTTGGTTTAATATAATAATATACTAGGTTAATTTCACAAGAAATCCATACAAATTGTAGCTTTTCGAAAAGGTGAAATTCTGTTCTATAATATGTCCAAAAATTGTAATTGAATATCGTGAGCAGCACTTTTTGTCGGTTGGTTTGTACGTATGTACGTACGTCCGAGCTCTACAGGTCACAATTCTTGACGAATCGATTTGAATAATTTTTTTTCGCTTTGTTTACAATCAGAATTTGTGCTTTAAAAATCAGCTATCGCTACATTCTTACAGATAAACACAATGTTTAAAAGTTTGTCCTTTTTTTTGGAAACAAATATCGACATAATAATAAAATTATCAAAAATTTTCTTACAGACTTTGCATAAATATTTTATAAAAACTTAAATATTGCTTAATATTGATAACTACATATAATTAAAACGTAATTTCACAATTTTGACATTTATTTTCGTTGGAAAAATTTTAGGAAATAATTTGGAGTTTTTTAATTTAAAAGAGAATATTCGCAATTATAGGTGGCAGCATGGGTAATGTTCTAAGCGGGATGATCTTGTAATTTTAACACGTTAATGGAGTCACCATCCCGCTCTTACCTTTGACGTTACAACTATGGACTTCACTTTGGCTCTGTGTTTTGGCAAAATCAACAAAACATGATCGATTATGCATTAAATTATATCGTATGGACATAGATTGGACTAATTAGTGAAAGTGACATCGAAAAACGTCGAGTGATGTGTGAAGAAGGTTCTAGACTACTTGATTCTAGCTGTCCATATATCGATGGTCTAAGGCTCTGACATTAAGCAACGACCATATTTGTTTCAAGGTCATCCCGCTTTGGATTAATTTCATTTACCGACTATAGAGGTCAGCCCCTTTGAACTTAATCACGAATATTTTAACAGTGGGAAAGAAACTGTTCACGAACAATCGTATATTAATTTATAGTATTATAGCGTTGTGTGTCATAATTCTTTCTTTTAAAATATTGATCATGTTTCTGTTTGCAACAAATTTTTTGAACCGCTGATTGAATAGCTGAGCATATGACCAAACCGTTGTTTCCATGGCTCTATTACAAGCCCCCAGTTCCGTAATCTGAGAATTAATAGAAGTACCAATTGGATTTTCAATTTGTTATTAAAACAAACAATCAATTGAAAATATGAATCGGTACTAGGCCCAAATAACCCTAACTGTTGGTGGCTTTAGAGGATTTGAAGGAGAAGAAGATGAAATAAAAGATTTAGCAACCAATAGCTGATGTAGAAGCACCACGTATGTAGGTCCTCTACTATTGTAAGTGGATTGTGAATTATAGATGCTCGATAAGTCTAGTCTTTAGCGTCTATATTATATAAATATTTCAAAACAAACATAGTTTATGATAGAAGCGTTTACTTTCAGTTCGTTGAAAATCTGAAAAAATGCAGTTACATTTTTTTTGAGGAGAAAATGCTTGATCAGTGGTCAAAATAAAATGTTACAAACAAGGCAACAAAAACATTTTTTTGTTTACATTCTGTTAAAACAACAGAAATCTGTAGTAGACAATCTAAGCTTGCCTTGAAAGTCAATTTTTTATTAAAATTAAAACAAAACAGAACTTTAGAAATTTTGTAACGTTCTCTAAATTCTTCGAAGCCTTGATGTGTCGAATATCGCACGAACAATTAGAAAAAGCTACTTTCCCACAGTGTTGGGAGGCTGATCCATGTCGCCGTAGGAAAAATATTTAATAATTCAATGGGGCAGTGGGACATAAAACCCAAAGCTCAGCTTAGATAACGCCACTAGCTTAAAAGGTCTAATCCATAGACATAACCTTTATGTCTCTATGGTAGCATCATAGACATGGATGCTTGCAGTTTTATGCCCCATTGCCCATTGGCTTGTCAAAGAAAAAAGAGAACGTCGTACATAGAACAAGTTTGTGACAGATTCACAATGCAACAAAAGCTTAGGAAATAACATCCAAAATTTAAAAAAAATTATGCCTGTTATATAAATTTAGGCAACTACGGTATCTGATTGCAAGTCTAGTTTTTTAATAGTTTTTTATAAGTCACTTAATTTACATCATTTTCAAGATGGCATCCCGTTTTATTTTACAAATTGCTGTCTTTTCTTTTTGAAGATTTTCGTCAAAATGAGGTGCGCGCGTGAATTGTACGCATGCGCGTCCACCATTTTGATGGAAATCTTCAAAAAGAAGAGGCAGACAAATATATCAACGATTGACAGTTAATAAGTTAAATGTACGAAATAAAACAACTTGTCACAAATCGACGATTAAAAAGGCAAGTCATTTTAAATCATTTTATAAAATTACAATTAATTATTATTAGATAAGTATTGCCAGATTTCAGTTTCCAGAAATGTAAAGTTTTATTATAATTACCTATTTTAACTACAATAATATTTTATACATACTTCCGAGAATATATAACCATTTTTTCTTCTCATAGCAACTATATTATATATAATAGAATTTTATATACATAACTAGAATGTAAATGCACATAATATATTATGTTTTTAAGTATATAAGGAGTTTAAATGTTAAATATGGATTGGTCCAAGCGTTTACCAATGTAATCAACTTTAATATAGAGGTACCTAATGCAAAATGAAACTGATTTAAAAAAAACTGGCCCGTGTAAATCTCACACGCCTGAAGTGAAACATTTGTAATGAAGTAAACACTAAACAGAAAGGGTCGTGTCAATCGAGTTTCCCCCTCCCGGCATTCGTATCCGCCCGCCAGGCAATCTGTCCCGATTCCCAGTTAGCAAGCTCATTTTCCTCCACTCCCGATGGTGCCCTTTCTCGTTCTCGCTGAAAAAAATGAGAACCTCCTCCCTTTTTTTGAAGTCTGTTAAAAACACAAATATAACAGTTATCAAGGATAAATATTTATTTCGCAAGTTTCACTTCTGTAGCGTGTGGTGCAAACTACACGATCAATTTTTTTATCTACGAATTGTTGCCCAGTTACAAAAAATATGTCAGTTAGAGACCCTGTACGTTAACTCCAAATCCCTTCATTTAAAATACAATTCTTTATTATCACAAGTTTACAATCTTAACTATATTTAGCATTTATTTTTAAAGAATTTATATTATTGATCCACTTTTGAATACAGTTTCCAACATTAATTCCTGTTCATTTTTTGGTCCATTCTTTCTTTTAAAATTTGTTCTATTTCTACTGATCGAACAGAATACGTTAATTATTGGTACATTCTAAAGCGGGCTCCAGACAACATGGCCAACGTAAGCCAATGTTGGCGACCAATGTTGGGTATATCCTGTATCCACACGACAGGATTCTGTTTGACCAAGCTTAGTAGGTACACCCAATGTTTAGCGAATATACACCAACATTAAACAAAATGGATAGCGAAGATGACGCAGTTTTTGTAAGTGCTCCAGAGGAAATAATTTCTTGTGCTCAACTCTTCATACATGTTTCATGCAACTCATAAATCCAATGTTTAGCGAATATACACCAACGTCCAACATTAAACAAAATGGATAGCGAAGATGACGCAATTATTGCAAGTGCTTCAGCGGTAATAATTTCTTGTGCCCAGCTCTTAATACATGTTTTATGCGACTCATAAATCACAATAATATACACACAAAATACCGCGTATCGTCTGGATGAAAACAAAGTTATGTTTGCAAGTCGAGACCATTGTTGGCCAATCACTTTGACGTGTGTTCAAAAAACCGCCCTCAAAGCGAATGTCTTCCAATGCCAACGTTGGTGACCGTTTGGTAAATATTGGCCGTATGAAAACCATCCACACGGTATGGCAATTGCCCGAATGTCAACGTAGGTCGACATTTGCAGTGTTGTCTGGAGCCGGCTTTAATCAGTTTCATTTTGCATTTTAATCTTGTAGATATAATTGTTATGCAATTGTTTTGCAGATATGTTTATTGTTTATAATTAGTACCTATTTAATTGTTGGAAAAAAAAGTAGTTGATGAAACCGTAAATGATGTGTTATTTTCAAATCGACACTTAATATTTTTTTTAATTTTCTCTGCAAAACTTAAAATATAAGTTCTTAGTGACTTAGTCTGCTCTTTAATTGGTTTTAAGCTTTTGCCACAACCAGTCTTCCTTGAAAAATAAACTAATAATGTTATTAATAATTATCACTGATACAAAATTGATCAAGTCATAAGAAATAATCCATTGTTGTGCAATAAATAAATAAATTGTTACAAAAAATTTTTGTTTTCAGTACCTAAAAATTTTAATAACTGTTGTTTTCTCTATTTTAAAAGTTACGAGAGTAAAGTACCTAAATGTTGGAAATTTTTCGAGAAAAATCAGAATTTTTGTTTAAAACAATACATCACGTATCAAAAATTCAATTCAACAATTAATAAAATGTTCGAAACAATTTTTTCTTTTCTTCTATAGGTTTTGGAGAGAAAATAATACAATAAAAAGTAAAAATTTTGAGGTTAAAACACTTACCTACTGATAAAATGTCGGAAACGTAGTAACGGTAGCCATTTTGATTATGAAACAAATGAAAGGAGGAATGTGGTACACGAAAACTATACAATATGTATGATCACAGTAGCAGGTGAGAAAGAGGCACAGAGAGTTTTTATTTTATTTATAATATGATTATATTTACAACACTTAAAATGTCGAGTTTCTTAAACCCTTTTTTATTATACAAAATCGATGTAAGTGAACTTATTATCGTAAAATGTCATAGAGATATCATAAATAGAGGAGGGAAACCACCCAAAAAAGTGTCGATGCAATAGAATAGAAGTGTACATCTATCTTCTTCTATCACAAATACATAACCATGGTTACAGATGTAAACAAACGGAAAAAATTCAAAATCTGTAAAGTCTTAGCTGAGGTGGGGGTTAAAAAACACATTCGAGTAGCGGGTTGTTTCGGTATTTCCTCCGAAACCGCCCGAATTAGAAACATTAATTTTACATGAGTGTTCTTTGTTAAAATACCTGTTCGACGAATTTTCGATATTCCTGTCCCAAGGGGTGAAAACGAGAATGGAAACTTCTTTTTGAAGAGTACGCGTATCTCTGATATCGCTTGAACTAGAAACGCGAAACTCGAGAAAAATACTCTTCCACAGTTTTTCGGAAAGAACTACCCGCACGGATGAACGGCGTGGGGGAGTGCGTTTTTCGAGATAGTATTTTGAATGATCGAAATTTGGGTGTTCTAAACTTCGCTCGAGCGAAGCCGGGTAGAACAAATATTAATATAATAAGCTGCTGACGATGCAGAGGATATTGGCCATTTTACTTGGGGATTTCCCCACAAGTGATTAATTATTCTATTTAAATGGATTTTTCTGATGAATAAAAATGACGGTACTTAAAAAATTCGTCCCGGGATTTGGAAAAAAATAATTGTGTTTTAAAGACCACCAGCAGCTAAGGTTATTTGGGCCTAGCACCAATTCATCATTTTTTTTTTTTAATAATAAATTGAAAATCCAATTGACATTTTTACCAGCTCTCGGGCTAGAACCCGGGAACTGGGGATTTGTAATAGAGGAACCATAGCAACGCCATGTAAACAACAGCATTGCTACACGCTCGGCTATTCTCAAGCCCCCCGGGGTTTGATTTTCATATTTCAACAGTAGTAATAAACCATAATCTGATCTATTAATTAATTTAATAGTCTTCTATTTATTAACATCAATATCGATGAAGAGATATTTCTGTTCCAATAGAAAAAGTTGTTGTTTTTGACAAGATCTTTCGATCCCACCCGTGTTTACTCCAGTAGCGGCGCTAGGGTTTTTTTGCTAGGGGGGGGCCAGTGTGATGTGAAGGTGACCCAATAACATTTATTTCCAAAATTTCAGTTCTCGATAAAATTTTAGCCCAGGTTACTTGCTATAGAATTTACAAGAAAAATTGTTGAAATTTCGAGAGTTAACAAACGTATTTAAAAGATAACCTAGAGATTGGGGATTCTGCCAGGGTGGATCAAGACAGTTTAAAGTGGGCCATGTCCCACACAGCCCACCTTCTGGTTTACTCTGGGCAATATTTGAACACAAATCAAACAATATCATTTTTATTTTGATTAATTTTCAAAATCGTAGAGAAACTCGTGTTTTTCAGCATTGTAAACATGACCATTTCGTTGCTAAATCACTAATTAACGCAACGTTTTCAAGATATTTCGCTAAAATCTAATGATCTAATACTAACACAGGATTGGTCCCGCATGCTGTTACCAAATTTGAAGTTTATATCGAAACGGCCATTCGTTCAGTAGTTACAATAACTTGAATGTTTGAGCATAATAAAAATTTAATTAAATTGTGTGTTTTTAAAGACCACCAACAGCTAAGGTTATGTGGGCCTAGCACTAATTCATATTTTCAATTCATTATTATTTTTTTTTATAATAAATTGAAAATCCAATTGACACTTTTACCAGCTCTCGAACTAGAACCCGGGAACTGGGGACTTGTAATAGAGGAACCATAGCAACGTCATGTAAACAAGAGCATTGCTACATGCTCGGCTATTCTCAAGCCCAATCTAATTGAAAATCTAATAAAAACCCGACATAGTATTAATTTTAAAATTTAAAAATAATCTGTCTTGTAGTGTTGAGTTTGCGGGTTCTTTCTATTTAGCGATAAGTGTGTGAGACTAATGATCGGTTGCAGAAAGCATTGTCAAGAACAGTCTAATGTTGTTGTCAAACTCCCTGTCATGTAGAACATTAGATTGTACTCACACAAAAATAAATGATTGATCTACATAAAAAAAGATCGCTTTTCAAGCTAAATTTTGATCAAAATGCGTAGAAAAATGTTGTTTCGAAGTGGAAATTGTACAAAAATTTATGTTAAATAGATGTATACACAGTTTTAAAAATTTATCGTTTTAATCAATCAATTATTTTTTGAGCAGGATCGATTTAAAATTCTACAAATGCTTTTCTTATGGAGAAATATGTGGTCACAATCTAACGTCATTATCAAATCAGATTTTTTGACAATGCTTTCTGCAACCGAGCATAACTTGAACCCACGAGCCCAACGGTACCTACTATTTTTTTTACAATAGCTTTTATTGAGTTACATCTGTCTTTCTCGAATCAACATTCCCGCAAAAATATTTTGTCGTGTAAAGAAAATCACATCAAAATCGGTTCATCCGTTGAAGAGCTATGATGCGACAGACAGACAGACAAACATAGGAACCAAACACAACGCCCTCTTTTTGTTGATCGAGGGTTAAGAAATACAAATATTTCGACAGTTTTACATGAAAAACTGGGTGAACGGCGAGGAGGTGGGTTTTTCTAGATACTATTTACTTCACTCGGGTGAAACCGGGTAGAACTGGTATTATACGATATGTTCGGATCTAATTTTAAAAATCTCTCATTAAATCCGTATCACTTTGAGAAGAATGCAAGAATCTGTTAGGGACTTAGTTTTGACTGAATATTTTCAATGTATGGTAATGTATGCTAATAGCATACGCGATCATCCTGTAGTATGTAATGTTATTAATAATATAATATTTAACTATTTATTTAACTGCGTATTTATGTAATCCTAATAGTAAAACTTGAAGAAGTCGACTGCCCTAAAGAAATGATCAAGCTTTGGACCCTATATCGAACCTCTACTAAGAGACAAGCTCTATTTATATTATATTATGTTTACAACAATATTTATAATATTTTCTTTTTAAATATTATACAAAGAATATTATAAAACAATCACAATTTTCCCTAAACAATCTCAATCTGACAACAAAAAATGAATTAAGTCTTCATGGTTTCCGGGCTTGTAGGCCGTGGACCGGTGGTATTTCTACCTGACGTTCCGTCTACAACTGCGGTAGACATTCTCAAAGGCGATGCGGCAGCGCTCGAAGTGTCCTCCTTGGCGGCTCACAGATCAGTGTGTCGGTGACTGGTGTCCTTCCTTCTTTTATGCTCAATACCAGTGTGTTTTCTGGAGACGGACTACGACCGAACAGAGAACACACTGGTACTAGGCATAAACGAAGGGAGGACACCAGTCACTGACACACTGACCTGTGAGCCGCCAAGGAGGACACTTCGACCTGTGCCACATCGCCTTTGAGAATGTCTACCGCAGTTGTAGTCGAAACGTCAGGTAGAAATACCACCGGACCACGGCCTACAAGCCCGGAAAACATGAAGACTTGGAACAATGCCGGCCGTGAAAGCTTGCACACCTGGATAAAAATGAATTAGTCTGCCACCGATAATTGATGTTTTTCATCATATTATCTGTTAAATTCAATAAGAAATTTCAATAGTGTAGTCCAGTAGACTTTTGTACGGTGGGAGCTTGGAATTTTAGAACTGTGTAATTAATAAAGCAGAACACGCAAAAAAAACGGAAAGATTTGGCGCGTATATTGAAAATAGCAACAATGAACAAATAAATACAAATTCTTAATATAAATCACAGACAATATTCAAGATTGTAACTTGGTGCTTCAAAATGCAAAATCACAGACAATTAATGACGGAAACGCTACACTTGGAATGTTCCAGAATCGAGAGTTTACTGTATTAATAAAAAGAGAATTTCGTACAGCTTTCCATTTGGTGTTTGAAGTTTTAAAGTAGTGATGCGCGAATACGAGATGTTTTAGTCGATTGTCTTGATTAGTCAAAGATCTCGATGACTCTCGATGGTTGTCACTTGGACTCGATTGTTGTTGTTTCATACTTCACCGAGACCGAGTCGCATAGTACTGAAACGTACACTGTCGAGAGCCACATAATATATAATCGTTCATCACTTGACAACTGTGGTCGAGTCGATGGTCGATTGTGCAGTAATCGCGTAATACGAATGCAATAGTGAAGAGATCACAGAATATCGACTGAACAGTGTGAACAGTGAACAATCAACGAGTCGCGTGAACGTCAGTGGACTAGTATATAACCTTGAATCGCGATTATATATGTATTCTCATTCGCTGCTATTGCTATAACCTATGTGGCAAATAATCGACTTGAACAATCGAACATTTCGATTGTAAAATCAAACTCCGAATCGATTGTGGACTCGATTGTTATTATGAACGATTACAATTGTTTCGATTGTAAAAATATCTCGCATTCGCCCATCACTATTTTAAAGTTATTTCGAATGTAAATTTATAACGAGGGGTTTACACTTGAGTAAGATTATAATACCGCGACTATAGTAATAGTATGGGTGGCGTCTGTTATGAAATAAATGCTACACGAATGATGGCTAGCATATTTTTATTCGTCAGATAGCGCTAGTGGCAAATAAGGTATACGTCAAGCACTTACATTTTTTATTCGTCAGATGGCGCTAGTGGCAAGCAAGGTATGTCAAACGTTTAAACTGGTTTAGAGATTAACAGTTCTTACTTGGTCGTTTCATTTATCCATTATTAAAGAATAAATAAAAAAAAACACTGCGATTTAGCCGTTAAATAATTGAATGACAGATCACTTGCTAGTGACGGCATCAGATGGCGGAAAATATAAACAGTACTGACATTTGAATGACATCAAAGTCCTCTGGATCAGACTGTCGTGGGTTCGAATTCCGCCTCCGCTCATGGATTTTTTGTAATGTAATTTAGTTTTAAGTGAGTTGTTATTTAATGTAATCAAGACGCTAATGACCTAAGTTATCGAAAATTTACAATAAAGACATCAAAGTGACGTATACGTCACTTGCCAGTGGCGCTATCGGGTGGTAGAAAAAAGTGGTAGTCCTCATTGAAGGAATATAAGTTGTACATACCGCTAGCGGATCGCTTAAGCGCCAGAGACGAGTTTCGCCCAGACAAATAGTTAGTTATTTCTAGGTTAATTTCGCAAGAAATCCATTCAAATTGTAACTTTTCGAAAAGGGGAGATTCTGTTCTATAAAACAGAACCATTTTTAGGTTGATTTGAGTTCATAATTACTCGTAAAATTGTATTTGAAAACTGCTAACAACAGTTGTCGGTTGGTCTGTACGTACGTCCGAGCTCTACACGTCGCAATTCTTGACGGTTCGATTTGGTTTATTTTTTATTCGCTTTGTTTACTATCAGTATATAACTCTATTGAAATTCATTGTTTAGTAGTTTAATTGTTACAAACAAAAGTCTGATGTAAAAAAGTAATTTTTATCATACAGTGGCAACCTTATCGGGGCTCACTTTTTTTTTTTTATTTAGAAATAACGAAAAGAAAAACAAAACAACATAAAGACATGTGCATCAACTTACGAGGAGTCCACTTTTGATTTTGCCGATAATTATAATTTCGTTTGTGGCGACTGGCGACCTCTGTTGTCGAACGTCTATAATTTACAAAATCTATATCGTTTGTGGCAGCAGAGAGATGTTTAAAAATTGTGACTGTAATTTACAATATCAATAAATTATCAATTTCCAGATAGCAATTGCAATTATTATTATTTAATAATTAATGAAAAATTGTTCTTACCTAATTAAATAAATCTTCAATGTACAATAACCTACAATAATGTAATAAACGGTCAATTTACAGACACTGTACAAGTCAAAAAAATGTACAATAGTTTTATTATACTAAATAAATTAAAAATAATATTCACAGATTTGTGATTAAAAAAATTAGGCCTTACAATTTTCGTTTTTTCTAAAAAAAAAAAAAAACGCGGTTCCCTGGACCCAATAGTTAACGTTGGAAACATTTTTAACGGCTGGTTTTGATCTCCCATAACTCGAGATCCATAGCTAAGGACGTGTTATTGAAGTTATTTAGTGTCAAGACCACTACATACAGGCGAATTTAAAGTTTGTAGCGTTTCTAAAAGTACGCAAACAATATGATTGGGTAGATCCGAAATGACAAGATTCAAGGATGTTCCCATAACCGTTTCCAACGTTAAAAATGTTCTAACAATTATTCTGTTCTGTAGACACAAAAAAGAAATAAAAGAAAGTTATTGCTAATATCAATAAACAGTAGACAATCAAAAGGAAACAAAAGATTTCTTATTATTAAGCTACGTAATATCTATTTTTTCAGTATTAAGTTGTCGGCGATAAGTAATTTTTGGTCTAATATTTTCATCTATAATCAAAATATCTTACATGTTAAATGAAAATGATACAAAAAGTTATAAATATCGAAATTCTTAGCATCGTAGTTTGGAAATATTTTATCATTTTGCCTTCAATCGATTTTGCTCGATACTGGTCTTAAGGTACGTGCAGTATGCAGCTGGGATTCTAGATGGTAGCATGTATGGTAGACGGTGGCTGAAATTATAAGCGCTTATAGGTTTGCACAACGAAGCTTTGATACTAGCATTGATACAAGCTTAAATCGCGTTTGAAATGTCAGATAGCGAAGACGAATATTTGTGTTCTTCTGCTACAAAGTGGTATATTTTAAATTCAAATTTGGGTAGGAGCTATCATGTCCACCCTATTAATAGAAAACGATCTAAACATGGCGAATTTCATCATTTATACCAAGAATTAAAATTTTACCCAAACCGGTTTTTTGAATATTTACGTATGGAACTTTTAAATACGTCTTAGAAAAAACTCAAACAAATTAAATAAAAACTGGCAAAATTTCACTTATTAAACTAGTCACATCCATTGCGAAACTTGTAACGGCCATTTGACAGTTGTCACACGTTGATTGTAGTAGTCAGCGCGCTGAAAGAATGGTGAGATACATTCTTGAATCTAGCAGCTCTTGTAACAGCCCTTATACCTGCTACACTCACTGCTTCGTTGTGTACGCCCGCATATATAACAATGCATTAATTTAAGCAAGACCTGCTATGATCTATGCTACCATCTAGAATCCCAGCTCCATACTGCACGTACCTTAATGCAGTGGCGTAGATAGGTTTTTGCACTTAGAGGTGCGTCCATTTTCTTAAATTTTGATCAATCTATTGTTGACACAAAATATGTTATTTATCAACAATAGATAATCTACAGTTGAAAAAAAAATTTTTTTTTGAACAATAGATACTCATTATGTCTTCCTTGTTGCACTCATTAATTTTCTATAAAATATTATGGTACAGAGACGTGCCTACCAATATTATAATCACAAAAAAGTGGTAAATGCACTTTGAATGTTTTATGTCAGCTGTATAAATAATTAATAAATGCCTTTTGTAAGAATGAAATTTGAAAAATCGAACTAAATTATATTGTTCTGGACCATCCCGTATCTATGCCACTGCTCTAATACATGCTACAGTGCAGAGATATTATTTTGAAAATTTTTGTTGGAAAGTAGCCAATTATATAATTGATTCCAAACATACTGGAAAAAATCATTTTACCAACCATAGTCACAGTCAGAACTCTAACCTGAACCTTTCCACTTGAGTATTGTAAGCTCATTCCGCCGCGAAAGTGGAAAGGGTTAGGTTAGAATCCTGACTGTGACTATGGTTGGTAAAATGATTTTTTCCAATATGTTTCAAATCAATTATATAATTGGCTGCTTTCCAACGAAAAATTTTCAATTGCAATTCAGCCGTATAAATCTATTAATTTATAATATTATTTTGGTTTGGAGTTTTGTTTAGGCAACAATAGAAAGTAAGCTTTAGAAAAAAGTAATTGTTAACATTTCAAACTTAAAATGAAATTTGTATCATTTTCATTATTAAATTTTTTTTTCATAAAAAAAGACCGATATCTAGTATAATTATTTTAATATATTATAGACTTAATATTAATAAGTACCATATTTTATTTATTTTACTAAATTCAAAAATTGATAATCAGTATTTTTCAAAGGAATTTTTTATCATTTAATGATAAATTTATAAACTGGATATGTTTTATTATACTTATATATATTTTTTTCCGACTCGCTGAAGCCTTGGGCTCTTTTTATACCAGCGCAAGCGCACTGCGCAATGCTTACATTTTTACGTAACAATAGTTAAACTGATCTGTCTTTAAGAAAACTGCAAATATTTACGCCAAGCGAAATGAACAAAATTCGTGTGGGTTCGATTCTGGTTGCAGGGCCGTCCCAAGGGTTTGAGCCTCCCTAATTTTTAAGGAGGCGCTAAAAAAAGATAAACACTTGGGCACTGTATCGCGATTAAATGAATGGATATTTTTCTGTTTCAAAATTTAAATTATATCAATCGGTTTTGACACCTTCGGAGGGGGCGCCTGGCGGCGTTGGGTCAACTTGACCCATTTGATCGTCTCTAGGGACGGTCCTATCCTGTTGTACCACAGTGTTTTCCATAGGACTACGTCTTTTGAAAAAAATGTTTTCAAATTTTAATATTTTATAGTAAACTTGATCGAAATCTATTCAACGATACCAAAAAGTATATAATTTCAAGATAATGTCAAAATATACGAAATTTAGTGGCAATTTGTGCTGCCATTTTTCGATGTTTTTTTTAAATTGTGGATAAATAAACTAACAAACGCACATCATAGTAATTTATGCAACTAGTGTCTTAAGTAACGGATTATATGACAGTCGCGATTTTGCGATACGAGCCTAAGGTTGTTGTATTTATACCAGAACGAGTTCTGGTAGGTATAAATGCAACATAACCTTAAAAGAGTATTGTAAAATCGCGACTGTCAGATACGTCACTTTAGACACGCGTTACATACAATATTTTTTGTAACAACTGCTTCAAAAGTAAGCAATTAAAACACAATTTTGAATAAATATTTTATTAGTGACATTATAGCAAAAGTAATCTATAAAGTACTTTATTACGCACGTGTGTTATAAAGTAAAACAAAACAGTATTACTTTATAGAACGGAGTGCGTTAAAATTTACTTTAAACACTACCGTTCGAATGCAGTAGAAGCTTCCATAAAGAATCACTTTTCAAACGGTACACAGCCATCTAAAATTGTACTTTAGATGCAAGTGTTGCAAAAAAAAAAATTAAATAACAATTGAACGGGACTTCTTTGGATTTCAAATGACACCTCAAATATCGTTATATCGTTATTTATCTAGGTTATAGCCATTCTGCCTGTTTCATAAGAAGCATTGCATAAGTAAGTCGAAGTGAATGGCGTATACCCGCGAACAAAAACGTAGTCCTACATTAAAGATAATTATTAATAGAGTAGGTACATAAAAAAGAATAATGATCCCAAAATATAGCTTATAGTCTATTCAATTTCAAGATAGAGTAATTTGAAAAAATACATTCCAACAGTGTCACTTACCTAGCTTACAACAAAATAAATAGGTAAATACAGTCCAGTACATTTCCAAAATTTGAAATTTTCCCGACCGACCAATCACAACTCAAGAAACAAAAAGAACATGAGCTGATCACACACACAGATCACTCTATCTTGGAATTGAAAGTATTTTTTATAACGGCGTAGTATACAAAAAATAAACGGTATAAAATTATAATGGCGGTGCGGCAACTCCACAAAATGCGCAGTTTGCATTGCGCAATTGTGTTGCGCAGTTTGTATTGCGCAAGTGTGTTGCGCAATTCCCGTTGCGCAATTTGTATTGCGCAATTAGTGTTGCGCAACTTGTATTGCGCATTTTGTGTTGCGCAATTTGTATTGCGCAGTTTGTATGAGTGCGCGTGCGTGCTACGCATAGACAGACCAATGCTTAACTGACCAATCAAATCATTTCAAATAGCCACAGGATCGTCATGATCGTATTTTTATCGTAGGCTATCAAGTCCTCGGCGCCGTGACGAACACAATCATTGTTTTTTGAGGAGCACGTTATTTGGAAAAAAAGTATCTATCTTTGTTATGCCGGATGAACCGCTATTGAGGGCCGCTGTCATACTTCGTCTTCGAGGGCCCGAACGGGAACTTGTTGTTTTTGTGCAACTGCATTCAATACGTACACCAATTGGTCTAATTTCTTATCCATTGTTGACAGCTGTAAATAAACAATTTATTTATTTATTGTAGATTATAGACGCGTCGACAACTTAGGTCATCAGCGTCTTAATTACATTAAATAACAACTAACTTAAAACTAAAAAGACATCACAAAACACCCATGAGCGGAGGTTGGATTCGAACTCCCGACAGTGTGATCCAAAAGCCGCTACATTAACCGTTACACCACACTAAATACACCACACAGTAAATAAACAAATGCATTAAAATAGCAAATTGTATATCTAGTGTCGTAATGAGGTTTGTATTTAATTCTAGAATATTATACCGATTGATTTCATAATCTAATCAGCTCTTCTCCTCAGAAAACTGCGTCGAATGCCGCTAAGTGGATCAAAATCGGTTAATCCGTTCGAGAAATTACGTAGTCAACAGATTTCGAAAAAATTGATTTTTCAAAATAACTTCGAGATTTCTCAACCAATCGATTTTGTACCTCTTACAATATTTTTAGAGCTTAAAAAACCGCATCGAATGCCGTTTTAAAGATCAAAATCGAGCAACGGGTTCATAAGTTATAGCTTTTCAAAAATTAAAATAGTGTTGTTATCAGCAATTTTCAGATTTTTTACTTTTGGGTATATTATCAAGTGCTTCGAACTCAAAGCGCTTGAAAATAGCGGGAAGTTCCAGGGATGGCCTGCAGGGTCAATCGATTTACAGATTTTTTTGAGTTATGGGGGGACGAAAGTAGCTCGAAATGGTTCGTGATGGTCAGTGTTTGCTGAACTTGGCGGACACACTAACGTATGTCTAGATTTTTAACCAGTAGATAGAATTTCTAGATTTGACTAACCTGTTGCTCCACACGATAAAGACGAGCGCCAACAGTCATCGGTTTAACGTTTCCTACCCGATCGATACCGGCAAGATAACTGCCTGGTTTACCGAGCGTTTGATCTAGCCTTCTCTGCAACTCTTTGACCCTCACCATCATGTTCAAATGACCTTGACTGTACTGTTCAATTACGTCACGAACATCGTAAGGTTTTCTTGCTTGTTGGAATTTTCGTCTTGCGACAAAATATTTTATTTTTCTGATCGCACGAATTGCGTTTCGATGTGCTTCCGTTAATCTAAGAAAAAAATTGTTATAATTTAACAATTTTTAAAAAATCCAGGTGGAATTCCGTAGTCCCTTGACGTAGGACTATGTCTTTGTTCGCGGGTATATGTCGACTTACTCAGGGGCGGATTTAGATTTTTGCCGCCCTTGGACTAAATCAGTATTTGCCGTCCCCCCTTCATTAAATTTTTCTCAGCCATCCTATCTTCCCCAATTTCTTCCCTCGTTCTATCTTAAGTTTAAGGGTTTGATAAATTATCATGATAAGTCAAAAATAAAAATAAGTAAATAGTTAATATTAAAAATACCAAAAATTTCGTGTTCTACTGAATAAATGTATGAAGTATAATAGACCGAGAGCTGATGACAATTTTTTGGTGTTATTTATTCATGGCCTTATTTTTGTGAAGATGTTGAAGAAGGCATATTAAAGTGCCCTGAGTAACGGATTTTGCTAGATAGCGGCGGTATGAGAGGGATGCAGACCGCCCCCGACATGTAACAAAAAAAATGCTGACAATTATTATTGCTTCAAGGCTGAAATTGTTTGTATAGCTTGTCGGTGACCCAATAATGCCATTATAGTATTTGCAGATCGATTGGTCAGTATTAAAGTGGTGGCCTAGATCACCCTAAACGTGTCATGTACCCGATGAAATTTATATTATTAGTTCAAGATTCAAATTTTAATATGTTGTGACGGCGACTGTTTTAAGCATAATATATTTCAATTTGCAGAACAAAATATCGGTATTTCTTTTGTTACATGTTGGGGACGGTCTGTTTCCATCCCATACCGCTATCTAGCAAAATCCCTTACTCAGGGCACTTTAATATGCCTCCCTCAACATCTTCACAAAAATAAGGCCTTGAATAAATAACACCAAAAAATTGTCACCAGCTCTCAGTCTATAATTTCGTGAGGTAAACAGTCCATTTTTTTAAGAAATCACGTGGCAATTATAGGAATAGTTTTCCAATGAATTTATACAATTATCTGGATGTTACTTACTGGGTAACTCGGGGTAATTCCGTTTCTATATCACAGTCGATTTCGTCGCTAGCTGCTTCGGTGACAGAACTTGTCTGACTCATAAACATTGAACCGCGTCCGCTTTCGCCACCCCCTCTTCTTATCCGACTTGGCGTTCCTGCTGGACATAATTATTTAATTCGCAAATGACACTCCAATCATTAATGCTAACACAAATAATTGCAATAGACTACAGAAGTAGGCGGTCCTAATTTGAGCACGAAATTTAAAGTGGAGTCGATTGGCGTACAAAAATGCATGGAGTTTAACGGAATATTCATTACTATTCTCTTAAAACACATTTCTTACCAAAACATTGGCTGTTTCATAAAAATAACTAATAAATCCCGTCATTATTGGCTACTATTATTTCGTGTGAAATAATTTTTTTTTTATTTGAAATTAAAAATTTATGAAAAATGAGTGTCCTAACTTGATTCAGCCAGTGACGTTTATTCTAACCTAACTTAACCTCGTTGACGTTTGTCAAGGTATAATTTAAGCAATTATAATTATAGAAATTGAGTTTGTTCTTCCTATTTGGAGTTGAAAAAGTGTTCTGAAGTCGTCTGAGCTACGCTAGATCAAAGGAGGGTAAGCTGAAAGGATAAAAAAATGTTTTCATCAATTAGGTATTGGATATCTAGGTGTAATTTAAGCTTTTTCCTCAGTCGGAAATTTAAACTTTTTGCAATCATAATTTTCATTATAACTGCAGTCAAGTACAAAACGCCACCCCATAACAAATTGCTTTAATTATTAACGACGACGTGTTTAAAAAAACGAGGCTATGTCAGTAGAATGAATGAAATTTGACAGTTGTGTCGTGTCAATGGGCGAACGTACGTTTAACGCAGATTCTAGTCAGAAGGAGACAGTTGCGACTCTGCCATGCCTTCCTTTCCTAGGCTTTTCATTTTGTAAAGATTCACACATTGTAATGGGCCGATTTTGCGAATGAAAATTTTTGACATAGGTATCTGGACGTTTTGAGGTCCCTAGAGTCTGAATCCATTGTTTTTAGAGAGATGGCTATGTGTATGTGTAAGTACGCTCGTTCGTTCGTTCGTACGTACGTTTGTTTGTTTGTGAACTTTTTTCGGCTCGCATATCTCGAGAACAAAATATAATGATATCGATTCCGGACCAATTTTTTTTAAATAGGGGGTATATATTTAGAATTAGGTGGTATTTAATTATTAGTTACCTGCATTTCCAGATTTAGGTTCTTCCGTATAAAAAACCACATCGCCTTCGGACTCTCTTCTTGTCGCCGGATTCGGGGACGGCTGATCCGATTGAGGTTGTTGAGGAGGAACGTCCATTCGATTACGCGACTTCCGCCTTTTGAGCACAGACGCTTTCTTTGCTACCTGAAATATCAGGGACTGACCCAACCCACGTTGACTCAATAAACACCCAACATAGATCATCTATAAGCTAGACTATGACGCTATTCGACATGCACACTGACAAGCAAAAAACAATACCGTGAAAATGGTTCCTAAGTACCTAAATACTTAGCGAATACTGATTTACATGACATCGGATCTAGTATTATATAGTCACAACACTGTAAGAATGACACCGAGACGTCTTCACTCGACAACGGCTATTGTTCCGTTGACCGGTCTCCACCCTTGAGTATGCGGGTGGAGACCGGAACAGAAACGACTCCACTCACTTGTACTTCGTCTCTAGATTCCTGTCTAAGGTGTAGACACAATACTATAAGAATGACACCGAGACGTCATCACTCGGCAACGGCTATTGTTCCGGTCTCCACCCTTGAGTATGGGTGGAGACCGGAACAGCAACGATTTCGCTCACTTGTACTTCGTCATTAGATTCCTGTCTAAGGTGTAGACACAATACTATAAGAATGACACCGAGGTCCGAGACGTCATTACTCGACAACGCTTATTGTTCCGGTCTCCGCCTACTTGAACGCAGTCTATGGTAAAAACTAGTGATGGAATAATTCGAATTAAAAATAATCGATAATCCGATTTTTACAAAATCTTATTCTTTATTCTTGCAATGTATGTTAGTTTGTGTGTTTGTTTAAACTTGCAAGTCAATTTTGAACGACTTCCACGTATCCGATCGATTTGAAATTTTGTACACATATGTATTCCCGATGACAATACATGAATACATCGTTTTTAGAAATAAATTCAACCCCTAAGGGATTCAAACGGGGATGTAGGGTTTTTTTTTGACTAATCAACGCCCAGGCCAAATCGCTGAAGCTAGAAACTTGAAATTTGGACAGTTGGTTCCTTTTTTGACGTAAGCATCCACTAAGAAAGGATTTCTCGAAATTCAACCCCTACGGGTGTCAAAGGGGGGTAAAATTTAGAAAAACTGAAATGAACAAAATAAAATATTAGTAAAAAAAACTTTTTAGAGTCAAGCTTTTATTGAAATGTACTAAAAAGGAAAAAATAACATTTAATAATTTTGGTTCATAATTATTATAAAAGCGGGGGATGCGACTAATAAACTATCATAGAAATTATACAACCCACGCTTTTATAATAATAATTATGAACCTAAATTATTAAATATTATTTTTTCCTTTTTAGTACATTTCAATAAAAGCTTGTCTTTAAAAAGTTTTTTTTTATTAATATTTATGGAAATAATTCGAATTATATATAACTTGAATGATATATAATCTTAATTTTAATTATAATAATCGGAAACATAGAGATAAGAGATTGTTATGATTGAAAATTCCAATGAAACGTACTATATCTACACTACACTCTCTCTATACTGTTTGACATCGATGCAACAGCGAATGGCTACTGAATACTGGCTAGTGAACTCTTAGGTCCGCCTATTACTTATATGAATGGCAGCTGTACTCATAATTCAAAAGAATTGTTTGATATAATTCGAATGAAACATCCGGTTATTAGAATCATTCATAACCTAAGATACCGATTATTGAAATAATGCGATGTTGCCCATCACTAGTAAAAAATTCACAGATTTCGCAATCCTTGCAACCATCGAGGACATTGGAAATGATAACAGCATATATTATGAAACATAATTAGCTGTTTATTATACACACAATATTTATCAATGCACTGTTTAGTTTTGTCAGGAATAACCCTATTATTCTTCTGTTATATACGCGTTCACTTTTGCTTGATTACTTAACTTTTAAATGGGATTTTTCTACAGTATTTATTAACATTTGCTCAAAAATAACACCGCAGATCGTCGCAAATACCTCTCAATTAACTAGACATGATATAAAACACATTTCGAAAAAATTGCACTTGTTCAATTTTGCATGATTGCTCCTCACTTGATCGCGACACCGTTGTCTTTTGGCCTTGAACGAAAACTCGTAACTCTGCCCCCATATACGAACATAAACATTTCCAATGTTAAAAACCATTAGAGCGCAGAGTAACGACTGTCAAGCAGACAGTTCGTTGCTAAGTGAGGCTGATGTCATTCTTAAAGTAATCGAGCTCTATCTCATATTAGACACGCCATTTTATAATATGTTACAGAATGTAGGAATGGTAGATAAATACTTAGTGATTATATAGTATGATGTTAAAATAATATAGTTGATTGTACGGAACACTTGCCGCGCGAGTGTAACTCACATTTGTTCAGTTTTTATTTATTAACTTCCCATTGGAATTGTGGTTGTAATGGGTCCGATTTTGCGAATGAAAAATTTGGACATATCTTCACGTTTTGAGGTCTAAATCTACTGTTTACAAAGAGATGTTTGTGTGTGTGTGTACGTACGTTTGTTCGTACGTTGGTGAACTTTTTTTCGGCTCGCATATCTCAATAACGAATAATCGACTCCGGACCAATTTTATTCGACGCATAATTGCATAATGAACACGAATAATTGTATAGGCGATTTTTTTATAACAAAAAAATCACAGTAAAACGGTTGTAAAATTTAACCTGTATTGCAAATAGTTTCTTTACGGTAGACTGGTCTCTAATCTCTAAGGGCATCCAATGGGAAGTTAGCAGTGTGGTTTTACCCACACACCAAGCCTCTTTATTAGAGGATTTTAAAATGGCGTAGATTTTCGTCGCTTTAACTACTGTATTTTGATGACATGAAAATGTAGTCAAATCTTTGTTTATTATTAATGTTATTCTTTTTACAAAAGGTGAATAAACTATTCTCTGCTACTATTAAAATACAATCACGATATTTTTTTATCACACTGTTAAATGACGGGTTGCTACGGTAACGAAACGCAGCAACCAATGAATAATGTGGTTAACAATGTGATTAAAAAAACATCGTGATTAAAATGTGCGATAAACTGACCATAAGTTTTTTGCATTTTGATTATGGATAAGTACGAAAGATTTTGCGTCTGAGATAAGTCAAGCAACTTTGAGTATACTCAAAATTATTGTCAAGCAAACTTGACTGTGGTAGATTACAGGTTACAAACGCTCGCCAACTAAGGTCATTAGCGTCTCTATTACTTGACTGTGAGTACCATTTTTTTTGTACTATAACTTCAAATAATTGTGACAGTTGGTGGTTTTTATTAAATAAAATAATAATACAATTCTAAATAACACAAAATTAAGAAAAATCGCAGGATAGTGGACAAAATATTTGATTTATTAAATTAAATGTACGACGTTTCGTCTATAGAATTAGACTTTTTCAAGTTCACTATCCTGCGATTTTTCTTAATTTTATTATAATCACGATGGACACGATTTCTAATCTAAATCACAACTATTTGTGAAAATTTGAAAGAATTTTTCGGACAAAGAATAGTTTATTCAGGTTTCGAAAACAACATGGAGAAAATAATTAGATTGCAGAACACATCGTCAGAAAACCTGGTTTGACAAAAAACTTAGATTTGTGACCCCACAAAGTATGTTCGATACGTCCGCTTTAAGTGAGATATCTAGTAGGCTTAAATTGAGGCACTCGCTAAAGGGACTGACGCATACACAACGAGATCTCGTTGTGTATGCGTCAGTCCCTTAGCTCGTGCCACAATTTAAGCCTACTAGAATACCTCACTTCACGCATACGTATCGAAATTCGAAAATAACTATTTTTATAGAAAGAATTAGATTACAAACCTTATCTGATTATTATCATTTTAATTTTGTGAACATTAATGCCTTGAAGAATATTTGAACATTGCCCACATACAAAACACATTTTTAATCGCTATCAACTATCCATATTGATATACAGAGTTCACTAGTTAGTTGTTACGTTCGTTTGTGTGTCTGTGTGTGTCAAACGACATCAAGATAGGGTATTCGACCAATCAGAATGGACCCTGACTGCAGGACCTAGTCGCTTGTCCCATAGCCAGACAGCAGCTGCACGTAGCAGAGCATGGATATTCACGTGATTACTGTATCTGTTGGTAGGAAAGACACTGTTCTTCTGTCAATAAATGTGTATTGTCACAATCTAAGGTCATTATCAATCTAGATTTTCTCAGAATGCGTTCTGAAACCTTCTGAAATTACTGCTGGACAACGAACAACATTTACACGACTTCAAGTTAGTTAATTTTAATCACAATAGACGTCTTACAATATTAATATTTTTAGTTATATACTAGCAAGCAACTAGCCTATTAGTCCTAGAGCCAACCGGCGGATTTCCAATGTATCGAATGTAAAGACTAATTTTGTCTGGGTGGGTTAGGTATTGGGGCAAACACATAGGGAGCCAAAATAATTATTATTTTTATTCTGTCGACAGTTGACAAAGATAAAGAGAGGTATGTCTATGGAAAGAGAGGAATACTTCCTCGTCAATCGTAACTCGTGAAGAAACTAACCTAAGTTATAACTGCCGGCCTGTCACTGTGTATCAGTGTATTATATTCTCTCTTTATCTATGTTTAGTCTGTCGACAGTTGAAAAAGATAAAGAGAGGTATGTCTATGGAAAGAGAGGAATACTTCCTCGTCAATCGTAACTCGTGAAGAAGCTAACCTAAGTTTTAACTGCTGACCTGTCACTGTGTATCAGTGTATTCTCTCTTTATCTATGGATCAGTGGACGTGATTCAACTACAGCAACCAATCAGAAAAGGCTGGCTATGAATGACGTATTTCGTGGCGGTATAATTCTATGTTTAAAATTACAATGAAAAATACGCACTTTTGGGAATTTTTTTCTTGTAGAAAAAGCTTCCGAAAAATTCTCAGAAAAATTGTTTTATTATCTACTAGCGGCCCCGTCTGGCTTCGCCCGGGTGTTAAGAAAGCCCGGGTGCATTTCACTACTCACTCGCTTCGCTCGTTCGCTATATATATAAACCTTCCGTGAAAAATTATCTAACTGATGGTGAAAGCCGCATCAAAATCCGTTGCGTGGTTTAGGAGGAGCTAGCGGTTAAACAGACAGACAGACGCGGAAAGCGACTTCATTTTATACCATGTAAAAAGATTTGTAAAGTAGATTTTAACCATAAAAAATGTGGGACGACCCTATTGTAAATAATATTTCACATAATAATTATAATTGTGCCCCCCTATCTGTCATGCCTCAATGATTGCTAACCCATCCAAATATATCTTTCGATACATAGGAAATGTAACGGTGGGCTCTTGTCTAATATTATACTATACCTTAGTGAGAGGCGTATAGGAACCGCTGTTCATGTTTTGGTTGATTTGGTTGTCTTGGCAGTAGAGCTTCCACGTAGCTGTTGAATTGAAGCTTTTGTCAGCCGCGTAGCATCGCCACAGACACTGAATCAACATGGCCGCCGCCGGAATTTGCCGATTGAAGTGTTTTTGTCGTTGTTTTTGTTGTACTTTTAATGCAAACCCCGAACCCAATATCCCCTATAAAATGAACGAAATATCATATTTATTACAAACCCCCAGTTTCCAGGTTTTTTTTCAATTTATTATTACGAACTTCTGGTAGGTATTTTTAATGCAAATCCCGAACCCAATATCCCCTATAAAATGAACGAAATATCATATTTATTACAAACCCCCAGTTTCCAGGTTTTTTCAATTTAATATTACGAATTTCTGGTATAGGTATTTTTAATGCAAATCCCGAACCCAATCTCCCGTATAAAATGAAAGCTATATCATATTTATTACAAACCCTAGTTCCCAGGTTTTTTTCAATTTAGTATTACGAATTTCTGGTAGGTATTTTTAATGCAAATCCCGAACCCAATATCCCCTATAAAATGAACGAAATATCATATTTATTACAAACCCCCAGTTCCCAGGTTTTTTCAATTTATTATTACGAATTTCTGGTAGGTATTTTTAATGCAAATCCAGAACCCAATATCCCCTATAAAATGAACGAAATATCATATTTATTAAAATCCTTTCCTCTCGCCTAAAAACGCTTACAGCTCTCCCGACGCTATTTTTAAGTTACTTAAAGGGTTCGGGTAAACCCTAAATGAAGGATCAAGAATCACACTACAGATCCTACCGGCGAATTTTTTGAAAAAAGTTTTGGTTACGCGTGAAAGATTACGTAATTTTTAAAAAGCTGCAAGTTTTTCCACGAAAATGTTTTTCAATTTTTCGCTTATAGGATTTGTAGTGTGAATTTCGATCCTTCATTTGGCGTTTACCCGAATCCTCTAGCTTTAAAAATAGCGTCGGGAGAGCTGTAATCGTTTTAAGGGAAAGGATTTGTGATGAAGAGTTCAGGGGGTAACTTCCTGTAGAGAATACTCCAGGGGCGGATCTAAGTTTTTCGAGGTCTAACGCTTATTGAAGTCCAATGGGATCCCATTTTACCCGACTACGAAAAAAAGGAGGGTTATGATTTTTACTGTAGGTACGATAAGTGCTCATCGTTAATAAAAAAGTATCAAAAATGTAGGATGTGTGCTTATTTTTGAGGGCTTTTGACATTTGGGGGCCCAGGGGTGCCCTATTAGTCCCTATATGTAGATTCGCCTCTGGCTTCGTCAGATCTTAAAATCCAGGTGTGCAAGCTTTCACGGCCGGCATTGTTCCAAGTCTTAATGGTTTCCGGGCTTGTAGGCCGTGGTCCGGTGGTATTTCTACCTGACGTTTCGTCTACAACTGCGGTAGACATTCTCAAAGGCAATGTGGCACCGGTCGAAGTGTTCTCCTTGGCGGATCACAGGTCAGTGTGTCAGTGACTGGTGTCCTCCCTTCTTTTATGCTCAGTACCAGTGTGTTCTCTGTTCGGAGACGGACTACGACCGAACAGAGAACACACTGGTACTAGGCATAAAAGAAGGGAGGACACCAGTCACTGACACACTGACCTGTGAGTCGCCAAGGAGGACACTTCGACCGCTGACACATCGCCTTTGAGAATGTCTACCGCAGTTGTAGGCGAAACGTCAGGTAGAAATACCACCGGACCACGGCCTACAAGCCCGGAAACCATGAAGACTTGGAAGATCTTAAAATGATTGATTTTACTTACGGCTGGTAAAGCGAAAAACGAAATTGCAAAGACACTGAAGCACGAAGCGACGATTTTTCCCACCCAAGTTTGGGGCACCGTGTCACCGTAGCCAATCGTCGTGACGGTGATGACGCCCCACCAGAGAGCGTCTGCGTAACTTGCGAAATCTGTCGCTCGTCCGTCTGGACCGACCGCGTCTTTTTCCGCCAAATACACGAAGTAACTGCTGAATATCAAGCCAAGAAAACCGATGTACAACGTCGTTATCAGCTCCTAGAATAACAAGAAAAGTGCGTTAAAGAGCCTGTAAACATCATTTTTAGGGTTTCGTACTCCGTATGGAACTAGGGTTACCACACTGTAAGAAATGAGAATGCCGATTACACAGATTATCGCGATGGTCCATTTGTAGCCAGCGATTAATCTGGTAATAGGCACACAAAGAGACAATGGCGTCGCAAACAGGTATCGCCTGCACATCGCGTAGATTGCATAAAAACACATTGCGAATGCGTGGTTACTAATTTTACATTAATTTGCTTTGTATTCATCCATTTTATATATGTAACTATACATTTTATTTTGTAATTTTTACACATTTTATTGGAATATTACACAAATTACGTAATTTTAATTTACTTTATGTAAAAATCACAAATCTGTTTAACTTTACAGTAAAAGTCCAAGTTTTTATGAAGTTTTCTGTGTAAAAATAAATAATAATGTAAAATCACTTAGAAAATCGAGCGAATTCTACTTTAACTTTCAAAGTATTTTTACATCCATTTTTTATAATGCAGGTCCAAAAATATTTAGCCGGACATTTTGCCCTAAAAGCCGGACTACGCTATATTAAATAGAAATAAAGTCAGTTAGTTATTTTCAATCGTTTATTATACTAATCAATGAGCCATTTTCCTGAGAGTAATTCTTTCGATTATCCACTAGAGCACTTGTGGTAGGTACAAACATTATTTATTCCCCATTAGTGTCGTGTCATTTTAGTGGTATAACTTAATTATTTAATTAATTTAATGATAATAATAATTTAATAATTAAGATATACCACTAAAATGACACGACACTAATGGGAAATAAACAAGCCGTGAGGTGGGTCGTTTATTAGGACTAAAGTGCGACCCTTGAGGTCCACACGACGAACTTCCCAGTTTGATAAATATTTAATAATAATAATTGAATTAGATATTATACAGAAAAGTAATCATTTTAACCATTAAAACATAATTATTATTTATTTTTAACAATAATTAAAAAAAAAAACGGCTGAACCGATTTTTATAAAATTTATGTCGGATCAAAATGACGTTAACACGCTTCGATTGACACCCTCACGAAGTCGACATAATTTTTTATTCGCGAGATATTGTGTAAAATCTACTTTTTTGGAGTCTATTTGGTTAAGAAAAAAGAACGGCTGAACCGATTTTGAAAAAATTTCTCTCAGATCATATTTACGTTAATACGCGTCGATTGGCACCCTGACGTAGTCGATATCATTTTTCATTCTCGAGATGTCGTCTTAGAAAGAAATGGACACATACGTACGTACATACGTACACACACACACACACACACACACAGAGACATCTTTCTAAAAATAGTGTAAAAATAGTGTAGTGACCCTGAAACATAAAAATTTGTTATACATTTTGATTTCGATTTTCGGACCCATTACAAGAACTTCCAATGGGAAGTTAAAAAAAACAAATTATTTTGTTAAAAAATGTGGCCGCTATCGGTTTAAAAACGCCATATAATTAATATAAATCAAAATAGACCAAACCGGGACATTTGGATGTCCCGAAAAGTTTATTCGGGACACTTCTTAAGGTTCAAAATCGGGACAAACCCGATTAATCGGGACGCCTGGCAACCCTACTTTGAAGACTATTTATTAACTTCCCATTGGAAGTTCTTGTAATGGGTCCGAAAATCGAAATCAAAAGGTATAACAAATTTTTATGTTTCAAGGTCACTACACTATTTTTACACTATTTTTAGAAAGATGTCTGTGTGTGTGTATGTGTGTGTGTGTACGTATGTACGTACGTATGTGTCCATTTCTTTCTAAGACGAAATCTCGAGAATGAAAAATGATATCGACTACGTTAGGGTGCCAATCGACGCGTATTAACGTAAATATGATCTGAAAGAAATTTTTTTAAAATTGGTTCAGCCGTTCTTTTTTCTTAACCAAATAGACTCCAAAAAAGTAGATTTTACACAATATCTCGCGAATAAAAAATTATATCGACTTCGTGAGGGTGTCAATCGAGGCGTGTTAACGTAATTTTGATCCAAATAAATTTTATAACAAGCCGTGAGGTGGGTCGTTTATTAGAACTAAAGTGCGACCCTTGAGGTCCACACGACGAACTTCCCAGTTTGATAAATATTTAATAATAATAATTAAATTAGATATTACACAGAAAAGGAATCATTTTAATCATTAAAACATCAATAATTAAAAAAAAAAAACGGCTGAACCGATTTTTATAAAATTTATGTCGGATCAAAATGACGTTAACACGCCTCGATTGACACCCTTACGAAGTCGATATAATTTTTTATTCGCGAGATATTGCGTAAAATCTACTTTTTTGGAGGTTATTTGGTTAAGAAAAAAGAACGGCTTAACCGATTTTAAAAAAATTCCTTTCAGATCATATTTACGTTAATACGCGTCGATTGGCACCCCAACGTAGTCGATATCATTTTTCGTTCTCGAGATTTCGTCTTAGAAAGAAATGGACACATACGTACGTACGTACGTACGTACGTACACACACACACACACACACACACACACACACAGACATCTTTCTAAAAGTAGTGTAAAAATAGTGTAGTGACCTTGAAATATAAAAAAATTTTTTCCTTTTTGATTTCGATTTTCGGACCCATTACAATAACTTCCAGTGGGAAGTTAATAATGTTTGTACCTACCACAAGTGCTGCCTCTCGTGGATAATTGAAAGAACATCTCTTAGGAAAATAGCTCATTATAAGCGATTATAATAATATTAGACAAGATCAAAGCAAGTCGCGTTAAAACACAGAAGCAGGGACTAAATATTTCGGCACCAGCGCTGCTAAGCGCCGTTCGTATTGTTAATCCAAAGCTTAAACTAATTAAAATATGCTTTGTATGAAATAACATCGGATTAATTAGAAATGTAACGCGGTGCCCCGCTTCTCTTTACGAATGCTTGGAGCGTCGCGTCGTTGCACAGGTAAATGAAATGATGAGGCAGTGCCTCATTCTGTTTCCGATTTTTAACCGACTTCAAAAAAAAGTCGACGCGTATATTTTATTTTTTTTTATGTATGACCGCGCATATCTTTTTACAAAGTAGTCCGATTTTGATGATTATTTTTTTATTTGATAGGGTATACCTCGAAGCTGGTCCCATATAAATTTTACTTGAATCGGTTCAGTAGTTTGGCTTTTAATGAAAGTGTGTAACCGCTGTGATTCCGTTTAGGTAAATGTCACTTTTTGACACAGCGTAAAATGTTTGTAGAAGTAGTGAAATTACCAATATCTGGCGGATAAAAGCACCAAATTTGGTACCTTAGGGTATACTTATAAATGTTAGTCTAGAAGCCCTCTCGGATTTCTAAAAAACAACTTTTGGCGGCCGAAAAACCAGGAAATATTACCACCTTTTTTCCTTTTTTCGAAATATCTCAGAAACGGTCGACTTAAGCAATTCTTCCAATATGTAATGTTTTAAAGAGGATTGCATTTCCTACAATTTTCATTCCTACAACTTTTCTGTGGTACTAATGGTAAGCGCGCTACAGCTTCTTGAATAGCATGCACTTTTTGTAACCTTTTCAATAGCTTCATTTTGGGTGCATTCCACTTGGCGATCGCAACGCTTACAACGACCAAACGTAATGAACGCGGCCATAAGGCGCGAGCGTAATGGGCGAAATGGTCGCCAAGTGGAATGCACCCTTATTGTGTTCTTCATTGAACTTTAAATTGAAAATACACATGTTCATAAAGCAAGGAACGCCCTAAACCGTCCTTTTTGTCCCATATCGATATCTTTTACAATTGAGAACTTAAAGGCAGCCAAAGTTGACATCATCACAGAGTTTTGCGTGTTTTTTTAACACGCGTTTCGAGTACCTTCCATACCGAATAAAAAAAATCCGTCTAGAAATCCATAGGAAATTTAATGCCCTAAACGATGTTTTTTGTGTTCCTCTCTCTTTCAACTGGTGTTCCTTCGTTGGTCAAACTGTAGTTCTCTCTTGTTTCTACTGCAGTCCTATATCGAAAGTAAGAACCGCAAACCCTTGGGTTTTGTCTGACTCTGACAGCACACAAACCGAGACAGCAGACATGTTGTTCAAGACAGACAGTAGTGATGCGCGATACGAGATGTTTTAGTCGATTGTCTCGATTGTTTAAACATCTCGATGACTCTCGATGATTGTCACTTGGAATCGATTGTTGTTGTTTCATAGTTCACCGAAACCGAGTCGCATAGTACTGAATCGTACACTGTCGAGAGCCACATAATATACAATCGTTCATCACTTAACAACTGTGGTCGAGTCGATGGTCGATTGTGCAGTAATCGCGTAAACACGAATTCAATAGTGAAGAGATTACAGAGTAGTGAGTACCGACCGAACAGTGTGAACAGTGAACAATTAACGAATCGCGTGAACGTCAGTCGACTAGTATAAACCTTGAATCGCGATTATATGTATTCTCATTCGCTGTCAATGCTATAACCTATGTGGCAAATAATCGACTTGAACAATCGAACATTTCGATTGTTAAAATCAAACTCCGAGTCGGTTGTGGACTCGATTGTTATTATTTCTCTCTACTGTGATTATTATGAACGATTACAATTATTATAAATAATAGTTTTATACGGCTGAAATGCAATAGAAAAATTTTTCGTTGGAGAGCAACCAATTATATAATTGTTTCGAAACATATCGGAAAAAATCATTTTACCAACCAGTGGTCACAGTCAGGATTCTAACCTGAACCTTTCCACTTTCGCTGCGGATGAGCTTACAATACTCACACTCGCATGTAGTGAAAATCTATTGATTCTGAAGCATATAAGGAGAATACATATTAGTTTAGCAATCATGTCACGGTTGAGTATTGTAAGCTCATTCCGCCGCGAAAGTGGAAAGGTTCAGGTTAGAATCCTGACTGTGACCACTGGTTGGTAAAATGATTTTTTCCAATATGTTTCGAAACAATTATATAATTGGCTGCTCTTCAACGAAAAATTTTTCGATTGCCATTATTGTTTCGATTGTAAAAACATCTCGTATCGCCCATCACAAACAAACAGTGTTGCAACCGTTTGCCTGCAAGTTCACCTGCAAAACACACAACTCTACCGACACCCAGCTAAATTAAAATGTACCACTCGTTTACGCAAAGAGTGGATTTTCTTTTAATTACTTCTCGGATCGTACAGCGTTGTTCTGCTTCAAAGGTTGGGAAAACGTCCAGAGGCGACGCGAGGCGTCGGCGAAATGTGCCTCGCCAACAGCTAGATTTAAACATTGGAAATGTTTATGTTCGTATATGGGGGCAGAGTTACGAGTTTTCGTTCAAGGCCAAAAGACAACGGTGTCGCGATCAAGTGAGGAGCAATCATGCAAAATTGAACAAGTGCAATTTTTTCGAAATGTGTTTTATAGCATGTCTAGTTAATTGAGAGGTATTTGCGACGATCTGCGGTGTTATTTTTGAGCAAATGTTAATAAATACTGTAGAAAAATCCATTTGAAAGTTAAGTAATCAAGCAAAAGTGAACTCGTATATAACAGAAGAATAATAGGGTTATTCCTGACAAAACTAAACAGTGCATTGATAAATATTGTGTGTATAATACACAGTTAATTATGTTTCATATATGCTGTTATCATTTCCAATGTCCTCGATGGTTGCAAGGATTGCGAAATCTGTGAATTTTTTTGTTAGATGAGCCAGTGTTTGGCATAGTGATGGGCGATTACGAGATATTTTTACAATCGAAACACTTGTAATCGTTCATAACAACAATCGAGTCCACAATCGACTCGGAGTTTGATTTTACAATCGAAATGTTCGATTGTTCAAGTCGACAGTACTATGCGCCTCGGTCTCGGTGAAGTATGAAATAACAACAATCGAGTCCAAGTGACAACCATCGAGAGTCATCGAGACAATCGACTAAAACATCTCGTAGCGCGCATCACTAGTTTGGTATGGCGATCTGAAGGTGAGTCAATAACATTTATTCCCAAAATTTCGGTGCTCGATAAAATTTTAACCCAGATTACTTAAGCTATAAAATTCACAAGAAAAATTGTTGAAATTTCGAGGGTTAAAAACGTATTTAAAGATAACCTAAAGATTGGAGATTATGTCAAGGTGGGCCTTGGAGGCTTCCAGGTACAAAAAAAAATAATGTTTTACCCATCCTTGCACACGCTTATAATTAAAACTGACACTTATCAGTAAATGGTTATGTTGGCAACAATGAGTATAGCCAACTAGAAGGATTTTAATTATTGTTTGGTTACATGGTTTCTCCGGATACCGCTGCAGGTCACCTGATCATATTTTGTCTGTGCAGCTGCAGCTATTTATAAAGTTTACAGTTTTGTAAACCCATACAAGTTTTTCATAACTTTATTTACAACTATAGTAATAATATCATGGAAATATTATAGATAGAATAGGGAAACCACCCAAAAAAGTGTCGGTGCAAATACATAACCATGGTTACAGATGTAAATTAACAATACCTACTATATAAATTTTTACTTCCCACCTCTACTATGGTAGGGAAGTAATGGATTTAGTCCGAAAAAAATATTTCGAGATTTTAACAGATCTTCACGTTTTGAGACCCTAGCAATCGTTTAAGATCATTTTCTGACTGATGTCTGTGTGTGTGTGTGTGTGGTCAATTTTTCAGCTTCGATATCGTAAAAACGGATCAACATACGGCCATGCCGATTGTTCTATTGTGTTTATCAGCCTTTAACTTAGATCTGATTAGATTTTGAGTCAAATCGGTTCAATGGATCCTGAGATATTAAAAAAAAACGTTCTCAATGTCACGCATTAACATAGGTAAAAAAAATATAAATGAATTCTAGATGTTACAATATGAAAAAAATGTAAATATTTTTTTTCTCTAAAATGTACAGTTTTCGAGAAAAAAATATTTTACTAAAAAAAAATAAAAATTGTACGTAAATCAAGGTAACTATGATTAAGCTAGCCATCAGTAGAGCACTAAACAAAAAAGAGGGCCATGCTTTTTTTCAAAGAATAAAAAAAGAGTGTTTATTTTTTGCAAATATTTCCTAGGTGGGAAGTATAGGACGTTGGTCATCAGTCGAATTTTTACGTGAGATTTGCATCTACCGGCATCGTTATCATGCCAGTGTCGTGTCGGCAAGTGTGAAAACGCCCCATCTCGAACATAGGATGACGTGCCGAGCTAGTAGAAAACGTTCCATGTGTCCTAATTGACCGAATCACATTTTGTTGTATTTTAGTACCAAATCTATTATAATGTAAAAAAGCTACTCGTCACCACTTGGTGGTTATTTTTCACAACCGCACATAAATAGATGCAACACGCTGAGATATTTATCGTGAATAAACGATGATTAATGACGGCCATTTTAACTAATATAACACAAAATAAGCAAGTCACCTTTGCTACTCTCCCGAACAAAATAATCACGCACGCACTAATTAATTTGTGGCTTACAAAACAGATTCATTAACTTTTTCCTTTTGAAAATATTAATCTATAGCTAGCTTTCAGTGTATACAAAAAATAACTTTGAACTTCGAAATATTGTCTGCCGTATTTTGTATGAAGTAAATTACTTTGCGTCTTAATAAAGCTATAAAACTCGTTCAATGGGACAAGATCAAGACAAAAGTGAACTTAAAAAATTATAAAAAAAAGGGTGTGGGTCTCGGGACCCCCGACAGATGTGAAACATCAAATAAAACGTTATTGAACTCGGTGGTATTCTCTATGTAGTAGTATATATTTTTTCAAAAGCAGCAACTAACTGTTATGCTGGTGTAATCCTATATACTGCACTGTAACACACGCGGTTGCGGCATTTGAGCTGGCCTGAGCCAGAAATGCAACTAAATACACAGCGAAGTATCTATATTACATATACCTACACGTGTATACATATACTTTTGCTTTACAGTACGTTCGTATGTATACTCTCTCTCTCTCTCTTCCCGTGCCCGAGCGCGCGGAAGCCAAGAGAGAGAGAGAGAGAGAGTTCCGAAGTGGTGGGGAGAACAGCAGCGAAGAAGCGGACCATACATTTCGTTGCATATTTCCCCTCACGCGGCTGTTCACAGCCCGACATAAGATGTTTCACATCAAAAAAACTTTTTAGAGACAAGCTTTTATTGAAATGTACTAAAAAGGAAAAAAATAATATTTAATCGACTAAGATAATGAATGAATTATTATTTCTCACCTGTCTATGGATAAAAACAACCGATCCAAGTAGTCTCCAGGTACCGCCTTGTCTGTCAACATGGAGCATGCGCAAGATCTGCAGGAAGCGGATACCTCTGATGGCGGACGTAGCGAACACTTGACCGTTGGACCCGACAGATAGCACCACTATCGATGCAACAACTACGATTAAATCTGTAACAATCAGAAATACGCATTTTTAGACACGGAAAAATAATAATAATGTATGTTCATTGATAGATAAATTGTAGATTATAGACGCTCAACAGCTGAGTCCATGGCCCAATTTAAACTGTCTTCGCCCACCCTGAAATTATCCCCAATCTCTAGGTTATCTTTTAATTACATTTTTAACCGTCGAAATTTCAACGTTTTTCTTGTAAATTCTATAGCAAGTAACTTGGGTTAAAATTTTATCGAGCACTGAAATTTTGGGAATAAATGTTATTGGCCCAAATTCAGATCACCGCCCAACTCTGGGCCACCCTAGCAAAAAAACCTAGCGCCGCTACTGCATCATACATGAAATAATAAAAAGATGTTCCAAGATAAGTATTGGAAATGAGTGGTTATCATATTATGCCTATAAATCTAAAAATAATTTCCCTCGGGATAATACAAAATTCAGATGGTCGTGAAACTTTTGATAAAGCGTCAAATTATATTTTGTAAGGTTGTCATACTGAATTAAATACATCCCTTTTCAAGTCAGATAAATTTTAAATTCAAAAAACTCCGACCCAAAACCACTAAGTATACACCGTTTAAAAAGTATGAATTAATTTAATATTGTTTTTACGTATTTATATATTGGGTTGATATGGTAATTTTAGTTTTTCTATTTTAATTCGTTTTTACTTTATTTAACATTTAAAAGCCAAGTAAAATAAAAATAAATCGACATAAAATAGGAACATTAAAACTACCATAGCAATTGGGTTTTTAAATGAATTTTTTTTTTACTTAAATGGAAGGACCACATACAAGTTTTATAGCAAAACTGTTTTTTTTTAATTTTTTTGCTTACTAATTAAAAAGTTATATTTAAATAAAAATTAATTTTTAAACTCAGTTCCGATAACGCGCCGAAAGAATCCGAACGCGTGTGACGTCATTATGTTATCTATGGTCTTTGTATCCATGGTTACCAAGTTAAAAATTTATTATTTTTGATAGTATGTGTAATACATATACACAAATACCAACAAATGCAGACACATTTTAACATAACGACGTCACAAACATTCCTGGCGCGTTTTGAAGTCACGTGATATTTTTTAAATTTTTATACATTTTAATTAATTTTTAGTTATTTATCTATAGCATTGTTTAACATATTACTAGAAGATTTTGATCCTTATGAGCGTAAATGAGGCCACTTTTTATAGAGGCAGCTAGACGTCGCACTATTGGCCATCTGTTGACTAGCATCCTAAGTTTTATTATTTAATCTTTGAGTACAGAATAATTGTAGAGTTTTAAGAAGTGAGTTGTGTTGACAATCGGCCATCTGGTGACTAGCATCGTAATTTTATTTAAGACAATCTTGCGTCATTGGTTCATATTGCATAATATTTCGCGGTTATATTAATAGACAACCCCTAACGTTCTTTCGAAACGCCTCTTTTTTGAGATGTTTATATTCACGAGGAATATTATTATAAGTATATAGAGGCAGAACCATAAGTAAAAGATTTTTTATAAAAATTTGTTTCATGGAAGCTAATTGACAATGTTGTATCTTATGACCTTGTATTTTTATTATGTTAATCTGATAAATATTTTAAATTGCAATTTAGATAATCTGGCTGCCCGGTTGTGATCAAGTTGTCTACGAAGTATGCAATATGTAAATTTATGTTGTATACAATATATCTGAAGCATGCATTTTAAAATTTTTGGATAAGCTGCGATGTTGACTGGTTTATACATGGTCCGTACACAATATCACAATAATTAAAAGATGATAAAATGAGCGATTCCACTAAGTATTTGTCTATGTATAATCCTAAATTTTTGCAGTAGTCTACAGAATTAGTTTGATGACCAGACAGCGTTACGGCACTTTAGCCAACTGATTCCGGCTTTCTATAGACATTATATTGAATTTAATTGGATTTAACATTAGGGCAAGACTTTTGGACCATTCTGATATTTTATTTAATTTTAAACTTAATAATGTTAATCATTATTATGTCAAACTAAAAATATTCATACATAAGAAAATTAGATAATCAAATTCATTAAAGGGGCCTACACACGATCAGTTTAACTGCGCAGTTTAACCCTTGTGGCGTCATGTCTGAGCGATAAACTGAGATAACTGCATAGTTCCGACAAATTTTAACGCAGGCTTTTGGCCTGCGCATTTGACTCTACTTTGCACCGATAAACTGCGAAGTCAGCTCAGTTAATTGAACAGTTGGCACAGTCATGTGTAGTCTTTGGGTAAGTTCGGTTTTGCGCTCAGATCAATCTGAGCGCAAAACCGAACTTCCCTTTCTAGTCGTGTCTAGCCACGCACGTCAGCTCTTCAAACTGAGAACAATTGAGGAGCAAACTGAAATAGCCCACACACGGTACAGTTCACACAACTGTGCAGTTTGACTGCACAGATAAACTGCGAAGTTAAACTGATCGTGTGTAGGCCCCTAACGATTGGAAAAATTGTGAAAGATTTATTTTAAATTCTTTTATTTAACAACAAATTTTACAATCTTAATGAATTTGATTATCTAATTCTCTTAAACTGCTTGCTTTTGTTAACTAATTAGTATAAGTTGCTATGATAGACTAAGAGCGGATAACACTTTTTTGTGTGTTTTTAGAAGACTTGGAACTTTTTTTAAAAGATAACTTTTAAATATCTCTACAAGGGGTAAATAGTCTGTCATTCCAAACGCGGGGCAAAACTTTTTCTAGACTTTACTAATGATAAACACACATAAGTCTTTTTTCGCAAGAGTGAACAAAAAAATATGGGGTGGTTTTTCCCCGCGTTTGGAATGACAGACTATATACCCCTTGTAGAGATATATAAAATTCATCTTTTAAAAAAGTTCCAAGTCTTATAAAAACACATGAAAAAAGTGTTATCAGCTCTTAGCCTATGAATACATCAAAATATATTTTACGAGTGTTTGAACAATTTTTATTCAGAAACAAAGAAATATAAAATCAGATAGCGTTAACAGATAAATTATGTAACTAAACTAAGTTCACTTTATATAAGTTTTATACAGTCTCAACAAATTTCAAAACATTAAAATAATGTCAGCTGCGGCAGTGATGTAAATATCTTATATCATTATTTAGGATCAGTTAGAGGTAGCATTGACAATATCTGAGCTGTTAGTTCAACAATAATATAGGTGGAAGCACAAGTCAACAATGAGTTTGTGGGCCAGGGGAATGAAACGTAAGCGGGCAGCTATAGTATATTTTTCAGTACATGGAATCACTATCTTCCCATATAATATGTTAATCAATGTCTATAGCTTTAAAAAAATTTTTCTTTTCGATTTTCAATATTATTTATGTTAAATTATTAGAAAAAATTAAAAAATTAATAATTTTTTTTAAACTTAAATACCTAATTATACAATATAAATACGTCAATTATGAGTCATGGCTCGTTCTGATCCAATCATTTTTTCCCAATGCTAAATGTCCATTTTTACAGTGTTGGGTCTCCAAGTCACTATATGAATAATAAGAAGTATTAGAAATATCTTGTGTCCGTCTTGTGACTTCACGTGTTGTTAACACAACGCGTTTCAGCAACGCGTTGCCACCACACCTGAAGATGGCGGCTCGTTGCTGAAACGCGTCGTGTTAACAACACATAAAGTCACAAGACGGACACAAGGTATTTCTAATACTTCTTATTATTCTAAATGGTGTACACCTTGTTTACATACTGTAGAGTGGAAGTACATATAGGGGAGGGCAGTATAGCCTAGTGGTTAGCATGCTTGGCGCCGCAACCTCTAGACTGGACTGCCGTGGGTTTGAATCCCACCTGCGCTGATGGATGTTTTGTGATGTTATTAAGTTTTAAGTTAGTTGTTATTTAGTGTAGTTGAAAGACGCTAATGACCTTAGATGTCGACGCGTCTATAATCTACAATAAATAAAAATAAAATAAAAGTAAGTAAGTACATAGGAAATTTAGCATTGGGACAAAATGACTGGATCAGAATAAGCCATGATATTCTTATTTGCCAAAGCCTACTTGTGACTAAATTTTCTTCTTATGGAAAAACAATGTTAAATATTTACATCAAAATGGGACACCATGTATAATAAAATGTCCTTACTGCGGATCTGTGCACAAACATCCTGATTAAAACAAAATATATAAGAAATGAAAACAAAATATAATATACATTGTTCGACGGGGCGTGACTAAACGGGGTGAAAAGATGAATAATTATATTAATATAATGGAAAATGCTGTTTATAATATTATCCATTATAATAGTAAACACTACTTTGTATCTACTATATTTAAACATAGCCTTGTGGCTGCACAAACAAATATATGGAGACGACAAGTTATCAACTACCTGTCTACTACCTATACTAAAAAAACCGCTTCCGGATTCAGGGTCGGCTCTGTCTTTTTACCGTTCCAACCAAATCGAGATTATATATGATAGTGTTGCCGTCTAGACAAGACGCGACTTTGAAAGTCTTGTCTTGTCTTGAAATATCAAGACTTCACTAAGTCTAAGTCTAGATTAACAAACTCTCGTCTTGTCTAATATCAAGACTCTAGATTATTTTCAAGAGTCTAGATTAGTAGTAGTAGGTAAAGTAAACCTTTACATACTACTACTTAGTTTATCTAGACCAGGGGTCGGCAAGTAATTATAGGTGGGGTCCAGATACTGTTGAAAATTTTTATCGAGGCAAAAAAAACAACTCATATTCTTTACTAATTTTTTATTTTAATTTTCACTCACAAAATAATATGAAATACAATAGATAGGCATAATTGTATTCAAAAATCAATGGGAGAAATTACATTTGCGGTATTGAGTCAGTTTTTTTAAGTTAGGTTCACGCGGGGGGTGGTGTGAAGTTAGCCCCGCAACTTTCGAAAAAATTATTTTTTTTCGGAGTTCTGGATTCGTTTCCATGAGTTCTGGAGTTCTTTGTAGGTTTAAACAATAGTTCTGGCATTTATATAGCGATTATTCGAACTTGAAAATATGAGGGGCTAGGTTCACGCTGCCCCCCAAAGTTGAAAAAATTCAATTTTTTTAGGAGTTCTGAGTAGCCCTCCAATAGTTCTGGAGTTCTTTATAGTTTTGAGCAATAGTTCCGTTCGTTAAAACGTACAAATTGAAAATTTAAAAGTTCATTTTGAAAAAAAAAATTGCCCAGCATTCCTCTAATTTTGCTTGGATCAAAAAAAGTCATTTGAAGTATAGCTAGAACTCTTGGAGGGCTACTCAGAACTCCAAAGAAAAAAATCGAAATTAAAAAAAAAAAATTTTTGTTATCGAGCTAGGTACCTAGCCCCGCAAAGTTAAAAAAAATCAATTTTTTTTGGAGTTCTGAGTAGCCCTACAATAGTTCTGGAGTTCTTTATAGTTTTTAGCAATAGTTCCGTTCGTTAAAACGGACAAAATGAAAATTGAAAATTTCACTTTGAAAAAAAAAATTGCCCAGCATTCTTCTAATTTTGCTCGGATCAAAAAAAGTCATTTGAAGTATCGCTAGAACTCTTGGAGGGCTACCCAGAACTCTGGAGAAAAAAATCGAAAAAAAAAAAAAAAATTTGTTATCGAGCTAGGTACCTAGCCCCGCAAAGTTAAAAAAAATCAATTTTTTTTGGAGTTCTGAGTAGCCCTACAATAGTTCTGGAGTTCTTTATAGTTTTTAGTAATAGTTCCGTTCGTTAAAAGGGACAAATTGAATATTAAAAATTTCATTTTGAAAAAAAAAAATTGCCCAGCATTCCTCTAATTTGCTCGGATCAAAAAAAGTCATTTGAAGTATCGCTAGAACTCTTGGAGGGCTACCCAGAACTCTGGAGAAAAAAATCGAAATTAAAAAAAAAATTTTGTTATCGAGCTAGGTACCTAGCCCCGCAAAGTTAAAAAAAATCAATTTTTTTTCGAGTTCTGAGTAGCCCTACAATAGTACTGGAGTTCTTTATAGTTTTTAGCAATAGTTCCGTTCGTTAAAAGGGACAAATTGAAAATTAAAAATTTCATTTTGAAAAAAAAAAATTGCCCAGCATTCCTCTAATTTGCTCGGATCAAAAAAAGTCATTTGAAGTATCGCTAGAACTCTTGGAGGGCTACCCAGAACTCTGAAGAAAAAAATCTAAACAAAAAAAAAAAATTTTGTACTCGGGCTAGGTACCCAGCCCCTCAAAGTTGAAAAATATCAATTTTTTTAGGAGTTCTGAGTAGCCCTCCAAAAGTTCTGGAGTTCTTTATAGTTTTGAGCAATAGTTCCGTTCGTTAAAACGTACAAATTGAAAATTTAAAAGTTCATTTTGAAAAAAAAAATTGCCCAGCATTCCTCTAATTTTGCTTGGATCAAAAAAAGTCATTTGAAGTATCGCTAGAACTCTTAGAGAGCTACTCAGAACTCCAAAGAAAAAAATCGGAATTAAAAAAAAAATTTTGTTATCGAGCTAGGTACCTAGCCGCTCAAAGTTGAAAAAAATCAATTTTTTTTGGAGTTCTGAGTAGCCTTCTAATAGTTCTGGAGTTCTTTATAGTTTTTAGCAATAGTTCCGTTCGTTAAAACGTACAAATTGAAAATTTAAAAGTTCATTTTGAAAAAAAAAATTGCCCAGCATTCCTCTAATTTTGCTCGAATCAAAAAAAGTCATTTAAAGTATCGCTAGAACTCTTGGAGGGCTACTCAGAACTCCAAAGAAAAAAATCGAAACAAAAAAAAAAAATTTTTTTGTCATCGAGCTAGGTACCTAGCCCTTCGAAGTTGAAAAAAATCAATTTTTTTTAGAGTTCTGAGTAGCCCCACAATAGTTCTGGAGTTCTTTATAGTTTTCAGCAATAGTTCCGTTCGTTAAAACGGACAAATTGAAAATTACATTTTGAAAAAAAAATTGCCCAGCATTCCTCTAATTTTGCTCGGATTAAAAAAAGTCATTTGAAGTATCGCTAGAACTCTTGGAGGGCTACTCAGAACTCCAAAGATAAAAGTCGAAATTAAAAAAAAAAATTTTGTTATCGAGCTAGGTACCTAGCCCCGCAAAGTTAAAAAAAATCAATTTTTTTTGGAGTTCTGAGTAGCCCTACAATAGTTCTGGAGTTCTTTATAGTTTTTAGCAATAGTCCCGTTCGTTAAAACGGACAAAATGAAAATTGAAAATTTCATTTTGAAAAAAAAAATTGCCCAGCATTCCTCTAATTTTGCTCGGATCAAAAAAAGTCATTTGAAGTATCGCTAGAACTCTTGGAGGGCTACCCATAACTCTGGAGAAAAAAATCGAAACAAAAAAAAAAATTTTTTTTGTCATCGGGCTTAGTACCTAGCCCCTCAAAGTTGAAAAAAAAAATTTTTTTTTGGAGTTCTGAGTAGCCCTACAATAGTTCTAGCGATACTTTAATTGACTTTTTTTGATCCAAGCAAAATTAGAGGAATGCTGGGCAATTTTTTTTTTCAAAATGAAATTTTCAATTTTCATTTTGTCCGTTTTAACGAACGGAACTATTGCTAAAAACTATAAAGAACTCCAGAACTATTGTAGGGCTACTCAGAACTCGAAAAAAAATTGATTTTTTTTAACTTTGCGGGGCTAGGTACCTAGCTCGATAACAAATTTTTTTTTTTTTTAAATTTCGACTTTTTTCTTTGGAGTTCTGAGTAGCCCTCCAAGAGTTCTAGCGATACTTCAAATGACTTTTTTTGATCCGAGCAAAATTAGAGAAATGCTGGGCAATTTTTTTTTTCAAAATTAAATTTTCAATTTTCATTTTGTCCGTTTTAACGAACGGAACTATTGCTAAAAACTATAAAGAACTCCAGAACTATTGTAGGGCTACTCAGAACTCGAAAAAAAATTGATTTTTTTTAACTTTGCGGGGCTAGGTACCTAGCTCGATAACAAAATTTTTTTTTTTTAATTTCGACTTTTATCTTTGGAGTTCTGAGTAGCCCTCCAAGAGTTCTAGCGATACTTCAAATGACTTTTTTTGATCCAAGCAAAATTAGAGGAATGCTGGGCAATTTTTTTTTTCAAAATGAAATTTTCAATTTTCATTTTGTCCGTTTTAACGAACGGAACTATTGCTAAAAACTATAAAGAACTCCAGAACTATTGTAGGGCTACTCAGAACTCCAAAAAAAATTGATTTTTTTCAACTTTGAGGGGCTAGGTACCTAGCCCGATGACAAAAAAAATTTTTTTTTTGTTTCGATTTTTTTCTCCAGAGTTCTGGGTAGCCCTTTAAGAGTTCTAGCGATACTTCAAATGACTTTTTTTGATCCGAGCAAAATTAGAGGAATGCTGGGCAATTTTTTTTTTTTAAATGAACTTTTAAATTTTCAATTTGTACGTTTTAACGAGCGGAACTATTGCTCAAAACTATAAAGAACTCCAGAACTATTGGAGGGCTACTCAGAACTCGAAAAAAAATTGATTTTTTTTAACTTTGCGGGGCTAGGTACCTAGCTCGATAACAAAAATTTTTTTTTTTTAATTTCGATTTTTTTCTTTGGAGTTCTGAGAAGCCCTCCAAGAGTTCTAGCGATACTTCAAATGACTTTTTTTGATCCAAGCAAAATTAGAGGAATGCTGGGCAATTTTTTTTTTCAAAATGAAATTTTCAATTTTCATTTTGTCCGTTTTAACGAACGGAACTATTGCTAAAAACTATAAAGAACTCCAGAACTATTGTAGGGCTACTCAGAACTCGAAAAAAAATTGATTTTTTTTAACTTTGCGGGGCTAGGTACCTAGCTCGATAACAAAATTTTTTTTTTTTTAATTTCGATTTTTTTCTTTGGAGTTCTGAGTAGCCCTCCAAGAGTTCTAGCGATACTTCAAATGACTTTTTTTGATCCAAGCAAAATTAGAGGAATGCTGGGCAATTTTTTTTTTCAAAATGAACTTTTAAATTTTCAATTTGTACGTTTTAACGAACGGAACTATTGCTCAAAACTATAAAGAACTCCAGAACTATTGGAGGGCTACTCAGAACTCCTAAAAAAATTGAAATTTTTCAACTTTGGGGGGCAGCGTGAACCTAGCCCCTCATATTTTCAAGTTCGAATAATCGCTATATAAATGCCAGAACTATTGTTTAAACCTACAAAGAACTCCAGAACTCATGGAAACGAATCCAGAACTCCGAAAAAAAATAATTTTTTCGAAAGTTGCGGGGCTAACTTCACACCACCCACGCGGGGAGCAGCTTTTGCGAAGAGTGTCTTCAAGGTGGGCGGTCGTTAATCTTGAGTGATATTGGTTCTTCAAAATATGCCTCTTTGTTACCGCCACAAAGCACTCGAAAATAAAACTTTTCTAGCGGAAAGTACAAAAAAGTATTTTTTAAATAATTCAAAAAAATTTTGGTGGTCCAGTTTTTGACCTTCCGCGGTCTGGACTTGAACCGCCGTCCGCCAGTTGCCGATCCCTGATCTAGACTCTTGAAAATTGTCTAGAGTTTTGGCAAGTCTTGATTTGACTTCTCGAGATTTGGAGGCCCCCCAGGATCAGAGGCCCGGGGCGGGCCGCCCCCCCTTAGTCCGCCACTGAGTACAGTTACTTTTGAATATTTATGAGGTGCTATTGTATTATGGAAGTATTGATTAATGGCGGCATTTGTCACCTGGCTAACGATAAATGTTGCTGGAATTCTGTAGTCTGATTTTAATCACCTGAATTAGAACTTCACATATAGCATTGGAATCATCGATTTTGCGTCAATCATTGCTGTAGAAAATAATGTAGCCTGTACGTTATACAGTATAGTACTGCCGTCCTAACCTAAAAAGAAGTATCTCACACAAATTGTTAATGAAAATCGACAAAAACACAAAATCCAAGATGGCGGACAGTTCCCATAATAAATTAATGGGCCAAAATGTTATTTATTCGGGGACACCTAACTGTGTCAAAAGTTTTAATCCGACAGTTAATCTTTTGAAAAAATCTAAAATGATTGGGCTACAGTACAAATTTTAGGAAAGGCTGTATTATGTTTTGTTGAGCTGATAAAAGAAATTTTATACTTGTATAACATCTTGTGTGTGTATTTTTTAAGCAACTGCAACGCGAAATGCTACGTGTAGGAGATCGTCACATCGTGTGTCTGTACTGCCAGCAGGACTATAAAAGGAGTCCTGCTTGAAGGACACGCTTATGAACGGGAATTTATCCTTCTAGCAGGACAGTATCCTATGTTCAAAAGTGGGTATGGCAAAAAATACCATACATTTCTCGTGCGTAACGGTATTACGACTCGTGTATAACTAATAACAAAAAAAAACCTCCTTCAAAAAGGCACTAAAAAGAGGAAAATAATGAAATTTTGAGGTCTGTGCCAATTAAAATATGAAGTTGGTTAAAAAAAAGAAGATATTAATCACTATACTATTCTTTTTAATCGACTTCATATTTTAATTGGCACAGACCTCAACATTTCATTATTTTCCTCTTTTTAGTGCCTTTTTGAAGGAGGTTTTTTTTTTGTTAAAAAGTTTTTTAATTTTTACTTTTTAGTGTCAAAAAGTAACATTTACCTTAAAGAATCACACGCCGTTACTTACTTTTATTAAAATCAGCCGAACTACTGAACCGATTTTGATGAAACTTCTATGGGACCACTCTGAAAGTATATCCTTTCAAATAAAAAAAAATTTTCAAAATCGATTCATAAACGACGAAGTTATCCGCGAACACACATAAAACATAGCCACATAAAAAATATATACGGTCGAATTGAGAAACCTCTTTTTTTTGAAGTCGGTTAAAAACTCGTCGTAATATAGTCCATTACACATCTAGATATACAATTTACTATTTAGTTTTATTTTAAAACGAACGCAAAATTAAAAGAAAAAGTAATACACAATGACATGTACTTACACAAAACTCAAACTTTATTAAACAAAGTAATTCACAAACTCACGATGCCCAGGAAAGCGGTTAGCATACTGTATGCGTGCTTCTGCAGAATATACGCCAGCTCCACCGTGTAATAAAACCATGTCTGTTTTTTCATTATTCGTAAAATGACTGTTTTATAAATAAAGCAGAGCAATCAATAACTGATCATAAAATTATGTATTTTATAGAAGTGTTATAACAGTTACATAATCAATGAGAAAGGTTTGTATTTAGAATCTTTAACGAGTGCGTACCATGAAATTTAATTCGTCAATGGCAGATATACAATTTTTTTAATAAAACTATTTAATTTTTTCTCGAAAATGAACCTGCCGGTTTCTTCCAAATTTTAGGATAGTGATTATTTAAACCTATTTGGATAGATTGTAGATCATAGACGCTCAACAGCTAAGGTCATCAGCGTTTGTGTGTGTATTAGAAATCTGCCAGCCGGCATACACAAACCGACGGGTACGAGCTCGGATATACCTGGGAGCGCTAATATCCAGAAAAACATATCATTCCAATGTTTCCCCTGAAGGATTAAACGTATTTGATTTGTGGAAATTTTTTTCGCATCTGTTTCTGAATCAACATGTAGGTATACGTAGAGGACAGTGTGGTCCAGTGGTTAGCGTCGCGACCTCTGGATCAGACTGTCGTGGGTTTGAATCCCGCCTCCGCTCATGGATGTTTTGTGATGTCATTTAGTTTTAAGTGAGTTGTTAATCGACTACGTTCGGGTGCCAATCGATGCGTATTAACGTAAATATGATCTGAAAGAAATTTTTTCAAAATCGGTTCAGCCGTTCTTTTTTCTTAACCAAATAGACTACAAAAAAGTAGATTTTACACAATATCTCGCGAATAAAAAAATATATCGACTTCGTAAGGGTGTCAATCGAGGCGAGTTAACGTCATTTTGATCCGACATAAATTTTATAAAAATCGGTTCAGCCGTTTTTTTTAAATTATTGTTAAAAATAAATAATAATTATCTTTTAATAATTAAAATGATTACTTTTCTGTGAAATATCTAATTTAATTATTATTATTAAATATTTATCAAACTGGGAAGTTCGTCGTGTGGACCTCAAGGGTCGCACTTTAGTCCTAATAAACGACCCACCTCACGGCTTGTTATTTAATGTAATCAAGACGCTAATGACCTAAGTTGTCGACGCGTCTATAATTTACAATAAAAAACTAAAAATGTAAGTATACGTCAGATTTTCGTCCTACAATTTTTTAAGTTATGTGATACAATATTGTTTTTCAACTTTATATTTTTTTACATTTTTAAAATGTGATAAAAGTTGACTATAAAAAAATAGTTTGAATACAAAGAAGAAAAACATAAAATTCCGCGGCTGCAAAACTTTTTCGATATAAATTCTTCAAACGAAGTAAAATAGTTTTCTAATTTCTAACAAGTATAGCGGAGCTTGTTTATTAAGAATTTCATTATACAGGGTGGCACATCTTAAACAATGCAGTGAAATATCTCGTAAACGGTACAAACCATAAAAAAATGTTTTATACAAAAGTTATAGAGTGTCAAGGGGTACAGAACACTGTGCAGATATCAGATTTAACATAGGTGATGCTGTGAAGGTCAGGCGAAGGTCAGCTTCGATTTTTTAATTGCAACAATGAATTTTTATTCCAGAATACGATACAGTATTTAATAGTGAACAGTAAATTATTAAGGTACATATGAGCTAAAGTTAATAAATATTGAAATATTTACAAATTAAATAGCAAATTTAATTTGTCAATTCGGTTCTTTTATGTATTGAATTCAAGCCAAGAAGACCGGTGCGTAATAGCATGGCTATCTGCTATGCCATAGTTTATCTAATTGTCGTTCATTTAAGCTGTTATTTAATTTCTAAATATCTCAATATTTATTAACTTTAGCTGATATGTACCTTAATAATTTACTGTTCACTATTAAATTCTGTATCGTATTCTGGAATAAAAATTCACAGTTACAATTAAAAAATCGAAACTGACCTTCGCCAGACCTTCACAGCACCACCTATGTTAAATCTGATATCACAGTATTCTGTCCCCCTTGACACTCTGTAACTTTTGTATAAAACATTTTTTATGGTTTGTACCGTTTACGAGATATTTCACCGCATATACACTGTATTCAGTTTTTGTCATTGTGAAACTAGATTTTCTGACAACGTTTTCTGCAACCCAGCGTTGGTTATGTGAAAATATGCTTTGGTAAAATCAGTAACCAATCTTGAGAAGGAAAACACGAAGTAAATAAAAAAAGTTCTGCGTTTACAACTGCTAATGACAACATTACACAGTTGTTAGAGTGATGTGGGGCGGCGCCCTATGCAAGGCAAGTGGTTATTCATGTCACATTATGTAACATGTGCACACTATTAGGGTCACTATACAGGCCTTAACATCTACAGGCCTAGTACATCTACAGAACTACGGATTTGTCGAGGAGTACACTGTGTAAACGATTTACCGAGCATATAGGGAACATTTACAGTTTTGTAGTAGGCTATGGGCCATAAGGTCCATTGTAAATATGTTGTGGATTACATAGAAACAAGCCGTGAGGTGGGTCGTTTATTAGGACTAAAGTGCGACCCTTGAGGTCCACACGACGAACTTCCCAGTTTGATAAATATTTAATAATAATAATTAAATTAGATATTACACAGAAAAGTAATCATTTTAATCATTAAAACATAATTATTATTTATTTTTAACAATAATTTAAAAAAAAACGGCTGAACCGATTTTTATAAAATTTATGTCGAATCTAAATGACGTTAACACGCCTCGATTGACACCCTTACGAAGTCGATATAATTTTTTATTCGCGAGATATTGTGTAAAATCTACTTTTTTGGAGTCTATTTGGCTAAGAAAAAAGAACGGCTGAACCGATTTTGAAAAAATTTCTTTCAGATCATATTTACGTTAATACGAGTCGATTGGCACCCTAACGTAGTCGGTATCATTTTTCATTCTCGAGATTTCGTCTTAGAAAGAAATGGACACATACGTTCGTACGTACATACGTACACACACACATACAGACATCTTTCTAAAAATAGTGTAGTGACCTTGAAACATAAAAATTTGTTATAAATTTTGATATCGATTTTCGGACCCATTACAATAACTTCCAATGGGAAGTTAATAAAGTATCAAATAAATGGCGTACTTTATAAAATGCGTATTTATGTTTGGCCTTGGCAACACCGCTCTCATACATAAACATTTTTAACATATTATTACAGCCCACTTTTGAGAACTAACCAATGAAATTGATAGATTTTTCCCCCTTCAAATACGACAGTGCCATCTCTGTTATATTAGTATGCTGTCGTATGTATTATAATTTATATCTGTGTGTTGGTGTGACAACCTGTACTGGGGTAAAAGTCTTAGCTAAAATATCCAGTATGCTGGTATCTTAGTTTCTTAGATACATATTTGTGCCTGTGACTATACGTGCCATACTTCATTAAAACTTACATTTGAAAGTGATTTTCAAATATTTCTTGACATTTACAATAAGTAATACTGTAAATGTCTTTTTGTAACAGAAAAAAATGTTTTTGTAATCGACTCTCGCATGTAGTGGATTTTTCAACCCCTGTAACTATATATACGAGTGTGGAAGAAGTACGTGCAGGCAGTATAATGTGTCTCCTCGGGCGCGGTGAGCGTTGGTGACTTTAGGTAGTTGGGGCTCATTTATAGCTACCTGAGGACTACCCTCGCACACCAGTTTGTACTGTGGGCATGTTAAGGCGGAGGTTCCGTGCGACGCAATCTCACTTATGAACCAGTCCAGTAGGTTGTTAACATTATCTGTCTTTTTTGCATTTTGAAAAAAAAAATAACGTTCGCAGTTCAAATTTTTTTTTATTTATTGTAGATTATAGACGCGTCGACATCTCAGGTCATTAGCGTCTTTCAACTATAAAATAACAACTTTCTTAAAACTATGTATAAATAATATCACAAAACATCCAAGAGCGCAGGTGGGATTCGAACCCACGACAGTCTAGTCTAGATTTATTTATTGTAGATTATAGACGTGTCGATATCTCAGGTCATTAGCGTCTTTACGCTTTACGAGAGTTAAAAAAAATGGGTGTGTGGTTATGACCACACGACAGAAGTGAAAACTTCAGATTTTCTAATTTTTGGTGTCATCTATTATAGCTAAAAATAATTTATTACTAAAATACTAAAATTGTATTTTTTATTAATTCCACCTTGGTTTCAAAAAAATTATTATTATTGTCAAAGAAAGAATATAACAAAAAAATAAAAAAATATATGAATAAATATCATGTAGAATTTAGAAAAAAAAACGCCAAAAATTCTACTCTGCCACCAGGTCTCGAACCCAAGTTTCTATGCATAGAACGCAAAGACGTAACCAACTGCGCTATGAGTGGAAGTGTGTAGACGGCCGTTTTTATGATACAAGTATGTTGCGAATTCTTACGGTCAGGTTGCGAATTCTATACGGTGCGAATTCTTACGGTTATTTGCGAACGCTTCACGTTATTTCAGTACCCAGGCAAAAAGTGCTTAACGCGCCTAAGGAAATTTTCACTTCAAAAATGCGCCGAATCGATTCGAGAAAAGGTAGGCTAGGCAGTGTTCGACTTGGCGGAATACTTTTCAGATACATCCTGTATAAGTAAAATGTGGTACCTATTCACAAAATTGTTTTTATCAAAAGGTTATATAAACACAGTCCTGTCAACACGTACTCTATGTAAACGACGGTACAATGAACCTAGTGGGGTTCCTGGTGGGGTTCATATTCGAATCAAACTAAAAACAGTTTCGACTCGAAATATTTTCTTAAATCTGATAGGTAAGTATATAGTAATTTAACCTACATGTTCTGCAAATTGAAATATAAGTATGCTTAAAACAGTCGCCGTAACAACATATTAAAATTTGAACCTTGAACTAATAATATAAATTTCGTGGGGTACATGACACGTTTAGGGTGATCTGCCACCTCTTTAATACTGACCAATCGATCTGCAAATATTATAATGTCATTATTGGCTCACCGGCAAGCTATACAAACAATTTCAGCCTTGAAGCAATAATAATTGTGACCATTTTTTGTTACATGTTGGGGGCGGTCTGCATCTCTCCCATACCGCTATCTAGCAAAATCCCTTACTCAGGGCACTTTAATATGCCTCCCTAGACTTCTTCACAAAAATAAGGCCTTGAATAAATAACACCAAAAAATTGTCACTAGCTCTCGCTCTATATTGTTTATAAGTTGATTATGTAACGCTACGTTATTGTGCGGTTATCTTTAGCTGTAGAGTAAAGTGGGCACTTTAAAGCAGTGGTTTGAAGCACGTAATATTTACCTACTTATGTTGTGTAGTATTAACAGTCGATATCGCATAGTGGTTACCGGGACATGACAATGTTAATCTCTTAACTGTTGACTATACTCCTGTGCATTTTATTTGCTTCTCTTAACTATTAACTATAGAGTTAGAGTTTTATTGGTTTTAAGTTATACATATGTTAAAAAACAAGTCAAAAAAGTAAATACAATACAAAAACAATTTCTATGGCACATTTTTAGTATCTAAAAATTCTTTGACAGAATAGAAACACTCCTTAAGTAAGTACTTACTCCTATACACTTCATTCGCTAACATTCGTACATAGTTCATTTGAAAACTTCGGGGAGGACAGTGTTGTCCAGTGGTTAGCGTCGCGGTCCTGGATCAGACTGTCGTGATTTCGAATTCCGCCTCCGCTCATGGATGTTTTGTGATGTCATTTAGTTTTAAGTTAATTGTTAACTTCCCATTGGAAGTTATTGTAATGGGTCCGAAAATCGAAATCAAAATGTATAACAAATTTTTAGGTTTCAAGGTCACTACACTATTTTTAGAAAGATGTCTGTGTGTGTGTGTATGTGTGTGTGTGTACGTACGTACGTACGCATGTGTCCATTTCTTTCTAAGACGAAATCTCGAGAATGAAAAATGATATCGACTACGTTAGGGTGCCAATCGACGCGTATTAACGTAAATATGATCTGAAAGAAATTTTTTCAAAATCGATTCAGCCGTTCGTTTTTCTTAACCAAATAGACTCCAAAAAAGTAGATTTTACACAATATCTCGCGAATAAAAAATTATATCGACTTCGTAAGGGTGTCAATCGAGGCGTGTTAACGTCATTTTGATCCGACATAAATTTTATAAAAATCGGTTCAGCCGTTTTTTTTATGTTAAAAATAAATAATAATTATGTTTTAATGATTAAAATGATTACTTTTCTGTGTAATATCTAATTTAAATATTATTAAATATTTATCAAACTGGGAAGTTCGTCGTGTGGACCTCAAGGGTCGCACTTTAGTCCTAATAAACGACCCACCTCACGGCTTGTTTCGTTTAGAAATTAGAGGCCTGTAACAGGCAGACAGACAGAAACACCTTGTACAAACACGAAGTCAATTTGATTTGCAATCGTAGGTAACCGTGTCCGGCAGCTCAAGTAAGATATATAAATAGTGTACTATTTAAAGACTTGCCTATGATGCAAATGGGTTTCCTGATAAAACGGAATCTTCCACAGCAGCCCATGTACTTGGAGCGACATCCGGCCGACCACAGTCTCACGATGTATTCCACGCCGAAGAACACCACCAGGCATATTTCCTGCAATAAAACAGAAAATTATCAAATTGGAAGCTACGCAGAAGTCGTAGATTATAATTATATAGACGTAAGACGGAGAAAAGAGTTATACAGGGTGTCATACAAAAGTTGTATAAATTTTAATGATGTATAAGTATAACCCAAAAATATTTACAATTATACAGCCTATCTCATTTAAGCGTGGCAGATCAAAGTTATGTTTTTTTATAATTATTAAATAGACAGTAGCCATTCCACAAGCAAATACTTTTCTTAACGTAATCAGTCGGCAACCTGCCATCGTGATGTTAAACGTCAAACAATTAAGATATACAAGGAAAAAATCAGAAGTCTCTGTCAGGACTTGAACCCGAAATTTCCACACCTGAAGATGGCAACTCGTTGCTGAAACGCGTAGTGTAAATTCATAAGAAGTCACAAGACGGACATAATACAAGCTATTTCTAATACTTCATAATATGCATTTTATTTAAATAGTTATAGGCACTTACCATCCAAAACAATGTCTCGTTGGCGAACTCCTGGTACTGGTCTATTGTTGACAGGACGCTGAATATCAGACACACGAGCACCAACATAAATCTGTAACAAAAAAAAAACATTATAGCAATTTGTCATTGCGCATAATATACCATTGTACCAAAACCCCATACGCCGCTGGCGACAATAGAAGCATCTAGAACAAGTAATAATGGTGAGGCGTGGCATGATATCGAAGACACAGGTAATCACCAGAATGTTCTGGAAAGCGCGCGAGCGTGGGGGGGTCAAGCTGCTAGCTCTATATAAGCAGGAGAAGTCACCGGAGAGAACAAGGAGTGTCGATTTGAAATAAATACAGCATATAAATTGTCCAGTGTTATTAAAAGCGCTTCAGTTCGTTAAAGAATTACTGTTCGTGTTATTATATAAACAGTGTTGACTGTTAAAATTAAGATATAATTGTTACATTTTATTGTTATCTATAGTGTTACATTTTTTAATTGTTGTAAATAAATAATATATTCCACCCACGTAAGAAAACAGTTTTGTTACACTATTTTATTTATATTTATATTTAGGCATGTGTGCCTCCAAAGGAGAATAAGACTAAAGACAGGGTAGCTGCCTCCTCTCCAAAACCGACATGAATGTAATCGAAGCAACGGGAAAATTTTTGAGCAGGCTTTGTTTGAAGTAATAAAAGAGTAGGGCACTTTACATAATGATGTTTTTGTATGTTAGTTTGTATGTTTGTTTAGGTCAAAACTTGCAAGTCAATTTTGAACGACTTCCACGTATCCGATCGATTTGAAATTTGGTACACGTATGTATTCCCGATGACAATACATGAATAAATCGTTTTTAGAAATAAACTCAACCCCTAAGGGGTTCAAACGGGGATGTAGGGTTTTTTTTGACTAATCAACGCCCAGGCCAAATCGCCGAAGCTAGAAACTTGAAATTTGTACATTTGGTTCCTTTTCTGACGTAAGCATCCACTAAGAAAGGATTTTTCGAAATTCAACCCCTATGGGTGTCAAAGGGGGGCAAAATTTTGAAAGACTAAAATGAACAAAATAAAATATTAGTAAAAAAAACTTTTTAGAGACAAGCTTTTATTGAAATGTACTAAAAAGGAAAAAATAATATTTAATAATTTTCGTTCATAATTATTATAAAAGCAGAGGTTGCGACTAATAAACTATCATAGAGATTACAACCCCCGCTTTAATAATAATTATGAACCAAAATAATTAAATATTATTTTTTCCTTTTTAGTACATTTCAATAAAAGCTTATCTCAAAAAAATTTATTGTTAAGTACTAATATTTTATATAATTAACAAAAAGCAGTTGTATTGATTTGCAAAAATGTAGTCGACGTAAAAAACGGTTTCTGTTTTGGTACGTAAAATTCAGCGGAAAACTCGTCGCGAGAAACAAGCCGCGGAAAATCCGTCCGTATGTAAGTTTCGCTCTTAAAATTGTTAAAACGGTTGACAGCTAACCGTCATTATTTGCCGACGATAATAAAAACGTTTTTATTACATAATTCATGGGCCCAGGTTGGCAAAAAACGCGTTTAATATAAACCTACATGTTGATATGTTTTGTGCCGAATGATCCAATAAATAATTCACGGTGCACAAACGGCGTACCGGGGGTGGCGTCTACTTATAAATATTTAAATCTATAGCCGACAGATGTCTATGTTTACAAAACTCGACACAATGAACATTAAATCAGTAAAGACCGGAAATTACCAACTTAATAAAAATATAATAAATCGATACGCAACAATTGAACGCACATTTTAAATCCGTGACGAGCAAATTTTTTAAAGTGATTAATATTATATTTGACGTATAGCCCAATAAACCTGTTCAAAATTCCCTATCTTCTCCTACAAAAATTCCGACCGTAAATTTTTTGACGCAATTATTTTCTTTTAAATGTATTAAACCTAAAAACACCATATTCCCAAAATATTTGTTTGTGCGTTTTTCACCCCCGCGATTTTTATGGGTGAGTTGGTTTTTATTGAATACCTCCCGTATTTTTACCCGACTGCGCGACGCAAAGGAGTGGTAATGTGTTTATCAGCCTATGTATGTATGTTTGTATGTTCCTTTGAAGCACTATACAGACCAAACGCCTGGGCCGATTTTTATGATTCACACGTCAATCGATTCCCCTTAGTCCGGCGAGTGTCACTAAAGACATGACGTTAGTGAAAATTCAATATGGCGACTACAGGACGCCATATTGTGAAAATGAAAAAAATGAAAGTCAACAAACTATGTCAAGTGGGGTATCGTTGAATAGGTATTTAAAAATCATTTTTAGTTTTCCCTCAACATTTTTCGATTCTACTGACCGTTTAGGATCTATATCGATTTATTTTTAATTAAAAACATTTGAAAAAATCACATAATTTAAACTTAAATTCCAGTGCAATTGTGATGTAGTACTGATGCTGATAGGAAATCCAGTCTGGTAATAAATAGCTAGCTAGATACTCATAACTAAAAAGTATAAAATAAAAAAAAATAATTTCAAAAATCAAAAAACCCGACTGCGTAACTGAAAAGAAAAAAACAAGCACTTAGATGTCCGGTGGTCTAGAATTCTATAATATATTATTGAATGAATACTATTGAAGAAAATAAAATAGTGGAACATAACAACTGAACAGTCGGGATCCATTATTCGACAGCCAATCAAATTTTTCAATGGATCCGAATGTTCAGTTGTTATGTTCCACTATTAGAATATATTTCATTTTCTTCAATAGTATTCATTCAATAATATATTATAGAATTCTAGACCACCGGACATCTAAGTGCTTGTTTTTTTCTTTTCAGTTACGCAGTCGGGTTTTTTGATTTTTAAATTATTTTTTTTTTTAAGTTGACGGCAAACTTCCAAAAGGGAAGTTGACGTTGTAGAGCATAATATTTTCTATATTATACGTTGTTTTACATTATTGTAAAACAGTTATTTAGTGCAAAAATACCGCCAAAAAGGCCCAAGGCAAGGGGTTGAAAAGCGCTTGTTCGACTTTTTACCCATTTTAGCGGCAAATTAGGTGGCACATTTAAATGGGAAAGTTTTTCGTCACTCAATTCCTTACAAACTAGTATCTTTAAGAGTGTAGGTTCGATGAACGGTTCTCGCTCTGGAACGCGCTAAATAGGCCTGCAACTCACCTCTACTTTTTTATTCAACTGGCAACTTCGAGATAACTCGTTCTTTCGCAAAATTATCGAAAGTGTATCAGGCTAGGATACTCTGGACCAAAATAACTCAAAATAACTGCGGCGGAACCTCCCCAAATAGCGTTCTCAAAGTGAAAAAAAATCGTTAAAAATGTGTTTTTTCAACTCTCAATTTGTGTGAGAACCACGCTAGATAGGACAAAATTGCATTCTAGTAATTTTGTAGAGTATATACTTTATGTCAGTGTAGGATGTCGATGGCGTTCCACCTTATTCAGATATTTAAATCGTATGCATCGTTAGCTCTTTTTGTCGGCGCCTATTATATTATGTATACACTTTTAACCAGGATTATAGAATTATTAGCTATGCATAGACAAACATGACCTACATCTGAACTACTTGCATCTACAGAAGCCCGAATAAAAAAACTAGGGTTCGGTTTTAACATTGGAAATGTTTATGTTCGTATTTGGGGGCAGAGTTACGAGTTTTCCAAAAGACAACGGTGTCGCGATCAAGTGAGGAGCAATCATGCAAAATTGAACAAGTGCAATTTTTTCGAAATGTGTTTTATATCATGTCTAGTTAATTGAGAGGTATTTGCGACGATATGCGGTGTTATTTTTGAGCAAATGTTAATAAATACTGTCGAAAAATCCATTTAAAAGTTAAGTAATCAAGCAAAAGTGAACGCGTATATAACAGAAGAATAATAGGGTTATTCCTGACAAAACTAAACAGTGCATTGATAAATATTGTGTGTATAATAAACAGTTAATTATGTTTCATATATGCTGTTATCATTTCCAATGTCCTCGATGGTTGCAAGGATTGCGAAATCTGTGAATTTTTTTCTAACCATACGATGCAAGTGAAACTTTTTGCCATAATAGACCGAGAGCTAGTGACAATTTTTTGGTGTTATTTATTCAAGGCCTTATTTTTGTGAAGATATTGAGGAAGGCATATTAAAGTGCCCTGAGTAAGGGATTTTGCTAGATAGCGGTATGGAAGGGATGCAAACCGCCCCCAACATGTAACAAAAAAATGGTCACAATTATTATTGCTTCAAGGCTTGTTGGTGACCCAATAATGCCATTATAATATTTGTAGATCGATTGGTCAATATTAAGGGGTTGGCAAGTCACCCTAGACGTGTCATGTACCCGATGAGATTTGTATTATTAGTTCAAGGTTCAAATTTTAATATGTTGTTACGGCGACTGTTTTAAGCATATATTTTAATTTGCAGAACAAATGTCGGTATTAACCCCCTCTCTTAGAGGGTAACTTGCTCGCCTAGGTGTTTATATCGTTCTGCAAGGGGGTTAATACCGACATTTTGTTCTGCAAATTGAAATATATGCTTAAAACAGTTGCCGTAACAACATATTAAAATTTGAACCTTGAACTAATAATATAATTTTCGTCGGGTACATGACACGTCTAGGGTGATTTGCCACCCCTTTAATACTGACCAATCGATCTGAAAATATTATAATGGTATTATTGGGTTCACCAACAAGCCTTGAAGCAATAATAATTGTGACCATTTTTTTTGTTACATGTTGGGGGCAGTCTGCATCCCTCTCATACCGTTATCTAGCAAAATCCCTTACGTAGGGCACCTTAATATACCTCTCTCAACATCTTCACAAAAATAAGGCCTTGAATAAATAACACCAAAAAATTGTCACTAGCTCTCGCTCTATTAGTGTAAATACGAAAAAAATCAAGCCTGTTCAGTGTTCACATAAGCGAAATTGAGGGTTACAGCGACATAAAGTTGAACACTTTTTAACCGACTTCAAAAAAAAACGAAGGTTCTGGTTTTCCCTAGTATATATGTCTGTATGTGTGTGTGTATATGATCGATTTTTTCAGAAACTACACGAATTGTCAGTCTAATATACCAGTTGGGTAAAAATATAAATAAATATCAAGTGGAATAGTTAAAAAGAACAAAAATTGATGATTCCGCTGTTCGGGCTAACCACTCAAAAAACAGTAGTCAGTTTGTCAGACTGATGACAGCCCTGCAAAGAGAACTATCCGGCCGTTGTTGAGACAGTGTCAGTAATGTTCATTTGTTCATTAGAGTTCTCTGGTAATTAACAGACAACATCAGAGCTAATGGAAGCCGGCAGGAGTTCTGCAGTTATATTATGCAGCGCACAGACAGGGTGCAGAAAGTACGGGTCAACTGTGATGTAATAGAAGCGGTTATTAGTGTATTTGCCATATGGCACATACACTATTGGCGTCGGTCGGATGGCGGGACCTAGGGGTCGGACCAAAATTTCTCGACGTTTCATACCCTCCTGAACACTTTGGCACCATTTTTGGAAATGTCTGTTTATATATGTATATATATATATATATATATATATATATATATATATTTATATATTTATATATTTATATATATATGTGTGTGCGGGCTATAACTTTCGAAAGAGTTAATTGATTTTGACGAAATTTGGTAGGCACGTTGAAATCCATCACCGCACGAAGCCTATTTAAAATGGGCCAAATCGGACTATTTTAAGGGTGGTTTTTAGGGGTTGAAAAATGTTTTTGGGCCCAAAAATGCCGAAAAAATTCTCAGAATCGTTTAAAAATTGAAATTTAACCCTTTAGTAACGATTAAAATGTTCTGCTAAAATTTTAATAAAATCGACCCTACAGGACCGGAGTTACAAATTTTATGAAAACACTAGTTTACGGATAGTGCTTTACTTGCTGAAGGGTGTATTTAATTTGGTACCGAGGTTGCATTGATAAAAATTTTGAAATTAAGAAAAAAAATATTATTTTAAGGGATGTATTAAGGGGTTAAATTTTTTATTTTGTCCAAAAACAAACTTAAGTTCACATAATAAAGCCACAATGCCAATTAGCAAATACACTATATTGTCGGCAGGGTTTTGGCACTGCGACCCGAGTTTTTTTTTAGAATTGATACTGGAAAATAACCGGTTCTACAAAACGGTTCTCAGAATTATTCTGGACATATATAACAGCTCTTTAAGAACAGGTAGGCACTTAAAGAGCAGATTTTTATAAAACAAGTTCTTAAAAAAAGGTTCTCATTACCCTCACTATAAAGAAGTTCCACGTCAAAAAACATCGTAAAAAACTTTTCAGTTAAACTGTTTTATTTTAAATCATCAGCTTTACCAAAAACTAGAAAATAATTAGGACACAAACAAAATAAAATATAGTTACTTCTTACCACAGCAGTTTTATTGATGGATGTACATTTCGAAAGCTAAGCTTTCATCTTCAGCGAACACTACATAAGAAGGTATTTTGTTTTTATTCCAACCACAGTGCTCATATATATTTTTAATTAGGACACAAACCACGGGACACTTTGTGTCGCTGCGTCAGCGGAATAAGTAATAATCTGGGACTTTTAACAGACTAAAAAAAAACGTGGGGCGCATAAAAATCTGTATAACGACTGTATAATTATTAAATAAGAACGGCTTGTTTAGGAAAATGTATTTCCAAGCCCACCAACAGAAATATTTCAAATGCGCCCCAAGTTTTTATTTTAGTCTGTTAAAAGTCCCAGATTATTACTTATTGCGCTGACACAGCGACACAAAGCTCCTTGGTTTGTGTCCTAATTATTTTCTAGTTTTTGGTACAACTTATGATTTAAAATAAAACCGTTTAACTTAAAAGTTTTTTACCTATTTTTTTCAATTTCAAATTAACTGAATACTTTGACTACATAATATAAAAAATTCGACTGATGACCAGTCCTATACTTCCCACCTAGTAAATATTTGCAAAAAATAAACACCCTTTTTTTATTCTTTGAAAAAAAACATGGCCTTCTTTTTTGTTTGGTGATCTACTGATGGCTAGTAATATAGCAAAAATCATGGTTACCTTGATTTACGTACAATTTTCTTTTTTTAGTAAAATATTTTTTTTCTCGAAAACTATACATTTTAGAGAAAAAAAATTTAATTTTATTCATATTAACATCTAGAATTCATTTATATTTTTTTTTCCTGACATTGAGAACGTTTTTTTTAACATCTCAGGATCCACTGAACCGATTTGACTCAAAATCTAATCAGATCTAAGTTGAAGGCTGATAAACACAATAGAACAATCGGCATGGCCGTGTGTTGTTCCGTTCTTACGATATCGAAGGCGAAAAATTGACCACATACACACACACACATACACAACACACATACAGACATCAGGCAGAAAATGATCTTAAACGATTGCTAGGGTCTCAAAACGTGAAGATCTGTTAAAATCTCGAAATATTTTTTTCGGACTAAATCCATCACTTCCCTACCATAGTAGAAGGTGGGAAGTAAACATTATTAATTGTAAGATAAAACTATAGAAGTACCTAGTTCCTACGTCTTCGGTCGCGCCACAATCGTAATTACTGTGTCACTTGTCATTTTTTTTGAAAGGCAAAGTTTGAGAACCGCTGTATTAAAGCACTGCCTGCGGTGACTTGTTCTGTGTTACGTGCACTACTTACAAATGCAATTTCAGAGCCTCCGGCAGGCGACAAAGTGAAGATTTATTCAATGAATAGTAAACAGCTAATTAAGAAATATTAGACGCATCATATATAATTTTAAAGTTGCCGCCCGGTTACTTTCATTCAGCTCTTGTAAAACAATATGGTGGAAGAAAAGAAACAACGTGGTGGAAGAAAAGTTCCTACTATAACGGAACGTTTTGTCAAAAAATCTGGACCTTAGATTGTGACCATATAATTTTAGTTTTTTAAACGGTTTTAGTTAGCTTGACCCCGTATATTTGTTTGTATGTTTGTTTGTTACTATCTTTGTTTCAAATCTTGCGACAGCTTTTTCAACTACTTCTTACTTAACCGATTCTTATGAAACTTTGCACACACATTGAGTTCCCGTGACAATACAATATTATGATAATTTCAACTTGGTAACGAGGGTCTGATGATGGAATCAGGAGGTGGACAGTTGAAAGGATGAGGAGTTTGCATAGTGATACGGGGCAGCGACACAAAGTGCCTCTTGGTTTGTGTCCTAATTATTTTCTAGTTTTTGGTACAGCTGATGATTTAAAATAAAACCGTTTAACTTAAAAAAAATTTACCAATTTTTATTTTCTAGTTTTTAGTTTGATTTCTGGCCCGTATCATTAAGCAAACTCCTCATTCTTTCAACTGTGCACCTCCTGATTCCATCATCAGATCCTCGTTACAGCTGATGATTTAAAATAAAACAGTTTAACTTAAAAGTTTTTTTACCTATTTTTTATACACGTAAATTTTATATTACTAAGTCATTAGATTGTACTCACAGAACAATAATTGCCAAATCTACACAAAAAATATCATTTTTTCATGTTTTAAAGTTTTGGGGAAAATTACTACATTAATAGGTACTTATACTGACGTGACGTCACAAGCGGTGTAAAATACTATCTACACGTGGGACTCCTATCTGTCAATTCATTCATTTATGCGCAAATACGGTACGTTATTGAATATACAGAGTGTCAGAACTGGACAAACACCGAACCTAAAAACAGCGAGCACTTTAAAGGATACACAAAATATGTTTTATCGCAACCAAAAACAATTATTGTTTAAAAAAAAATTAATAAACAAACACTTCATCAGGAGTTTTAAAGTAAACTCCTGATGATGGGATAGAAACCCGAAACGATCGTTGAGATGAATAAATGTGTAGAATTTTTCAAGTGTTTGTTTATTAATTTTTATTCAATCATGTTCTGCTAAGTGCCTAGCGATAATTCTATAGAACTTAAATTATTGTTTTATTTAATAGGGCATATCTTCGGGGTGGTCCCATATAATTTTTACTTAAATAGGTTCAGTAGTTCGACAGATTTTAATAAAAAGTGAGTAACGGACTGTAATACCGTTAAAGTAAATGTCAAATATCAAGACAAAAGTCAGTTAACGTGCAAACTACGTATTGTAAAGCCACTAAAAAGTAAAAAATAAAAAACTTTTTAACAAAAAAAAAACCTCCTTAGAAAGCTACTAATAAAAAGAGGAAAATAATAAAATCTTGAGGTCGGCGCCAATTTAATAAAATATGAAGTCGGTTAAAAAGTGCACTTTAAATAATATTTATACTTTTTAACTGACTTTATATTTTATTAAATTGGCGCCGACCTTAAAATTTTATTATTTTCTTTTTTTTATTCGTTGATTTTTTGAAAGTTTTTTTTTATCCAGGTGTGCAAGCTTTCACGGCCGGCATTGTTCCAAATCTTCATGGTTTCCGGGATTTTAGGCCGTGGTCCGGTGGTATTTCTACCTGACGTTTCGTCTACAACTGCGGTAGACATTCTCAAAGGCGATATGGCAGCGGTCGAAGTGTTCTCCTTGGCGGCTCACAGGCCTACAAAGCCCGGAAACCATGATGCTTTTTTTTTGTTAAAAAGTTTTTTTTGAGGATTAAATTAAATTAATTGTAGATTATAGACGCGTCGACAACTCAGGTCATTAGCGTCTTCAACATAACAAATAATCAATTTGTGTATTAGAATCCGCCAGCCGGCATACACAAACCGACTGGTACGAGCTCGGGTCCCTGGGAGCACTAATTCACAAAGAACATTGGAATGCAATTTGCGATAGCAACCACATTCCAATGTCCCCCCTGGGTTTTTTTTTGAGAAGATTTACATTTTTATAAATACCTAATTCTGAGTAGGACTTTACGGTCCGGGTCTAGGTTTCAACACTCGATCAACGTCAATAGTGTATGCGTCTATATACTATGTAATTAAAAATACCCCACACTGGATTCTTATTCATAACCTTCTCGGTATAAAAGTCATTTGTATAGGCAGGTCTTTTAAAAAATTCGCTCGTGTGCTTTTTAGCAGTACAATAAATAACGTAAAACGTCTTTATAGCGCTCCGCCCCCGAAGAGGGTGGTGAGTCCAACAACCGTCGCGTCGGTAGCGGCGTGATCCATCTTCATTCTTCACCCGGTAAGCAAAAGCACGCGCTGTTAGCGTGGCAACTGGATGACATTTAAGACTGTCACGCTTTCACGGTTCTAGCTAAACCGGTGCTTCAAACGTCTCCCGTCTCCAGTGTATTTATGTTATACTAGCTATGGCGCGTGCATTTTGGTTTATTTGACGTGAATAATAATTGATTAATGTATTAAATATATGCGCTGTAGTCAGTGGGCCGTGATGTTTGGCGCGTCAGTCTCTTGAAAGGAAAAATATTTATTCAACCAACTTCAAAAATTTATTGTGAAGCCATTCTAAGTGTTAAGTAGACAAAAAAAATACAGATGCGTTGTTTACTTTAAATGGAGGGGAGCTCATTCCAATCTAGGTATATACAAATCTTATATATAAAAATTGTTTATAATCGAATTCTCTGCAACTTTACTAGAAACACTTTTTGTCATAAATTGAATAATTAAAAAAATATTCTATCTTCTATAAAGCATAATATCTTTTTAACTTCCCATTGGAAGTTATTGTAATGGGTCCGAAAATCGAAATCAAAAAGGAAAAAAAAATTTTATGTTTCAAGGTCACTACACTATTTTTACACTACTTTTAGAAAGATGTCTGTGTGTGTGTGTGTGTGTGTGTGTGTGTGTGTGTGTGTGTGTGTACGTATGTACGTACGTACGTATGTATGTGTCCATTTCTTTCTAAGACGAAATCTCGAGAACGAAAAATGATATCGACTACGTTGGGGTGCCAATCGACGCGTATTAACGTATATATGATCTGAAAGGAATTTTTTTAAAATCGGTTCAGCCGTTCTTTTTTCTTAACCAAATAACCTCCAAAAAAGGAGATTTTACACAATATTTCGCGAATAAAAAATTATATCGACTTCGTAAGGGTGTCAATCGAGGCGTGTTAACGTCATTTTGATTCGACATAAATTTTATAAAAATCGGTTCAGCCGTTTTTTTTTTTTTTTTTTTTTTTTTTAATTATTGATGTTTTAATGATTAAAATGATTACTTTTCTGTGTATTATCTAATTTAATTATTATTATTAAATATTTATCAAACTGGGAAGTTCGTCGTGTGGACCTCAAGGGTCGCATTTTAGTCCTAATAAACGACCCACCTCACGGCTTGTTAATTATTTAATTACGACAAAAAGTATCTCTAGTAAAATTGTAGAGAATTCGATTCTAAACAAAAACCTATCTACAGATTTTCTGTAAGATGTATCGTTACGGAGATACAGTACAAAACCTGTTAGCACCCCTTTTTCAAAATGGCGGCCAAATAGGGTGGCCGCCGACCCTGAAAACTCAATTTTAAACTTACACCGGGCCCCTCTATACGCAACGGTAAAAAAAATCTCGTCCTACCCAAAATGCAAGCCTAATGTAACATTTCAATGGACTAGTCTCGCTAAAACTCAAAAACGGCTCGACCGATTTGAATATTTTTTTTTGTTTTGTTCGCTCTAATACAGGGGTGGTTTAAAAACCAAAAAAATTAAAATCGGTCAAGCCGTTTTTGAGTTTTAGCAAATCATAAATTCATCACTCGGGAGCGAACAAGCGAAGCGAGTGAGTAGTGTATTAATAAAATTCGAGCGAACGAGCGAAGCGAGTGAGTAATGTATTAATAATATTCGAGCGAACGAGCGAAGCGAGTGAGTGATGTATTAATAATATTTGAGCGAACGAGCGAAGCGAGTGAGTGATGTATTAATAATATTCGAGCGAACGAGCGAAGCGAGTGAGTGATGTATTAATAATAATCGAGCGAACGAGCGAAGCGAGTGAGTGATGTATTAATAATATTCGAGCGAACGAGCGAAGCGAGTGAGTGGTGTATTAATAATATTCGAGCGAACGAGCGAAGTGAGTGAGTGTTGTATTTATAAAATTCGAGCCTAGCAGTCAAGTCTATGAACTGCCCACAGACCGAGACGGCTACACAATTGGCGCCCCTAGCGGTAAAGTCTGGCAGTGTCCATCTCCATTAGACAACTTCCTCCTTTTTTGAAATCGGTTAAAAATAGATTCTTGTATCTACTGCGATTAGAAAAGTGGACGCCGAGCTTTACGCAGTTCCTTAACGTTTGAACAAACTCCACATGGACACGATAGAGACATTAAACTGCCATAAAATAAAAAATAGCGGCCATTTTTAATTAACTAACAAGAGGAGCTGTTAACAACTGCCCTCTGGTAAATTGCCAAATTTATGTTCGCGTGCGTTTACTAAAAATTAATTCTACAGGAGTTCCAAGTATTTATGACTAATAAGAATTTGATTATATTAATAAAATACTTATATAAAACAATCTATAATTTACAGTGAATTTCACTTAAGACGCAACAATAGGCGAGAGGGCAGTGTAGCCCAGTAGATACTTGGTACCAGCCTCTAGACTGGACTGTCGTGGGTTCGAATTTCACCTGCGCTCATGGATGTTTTGTTATGTTATTTAGTTTTAAGTTAGTTGTTATTTAATGTAATTTAAGACGCTAATGACCTAAGTCGTCGACGCGTCTATAATCTACAATAAATAAATAAACAATAGACGATGTTTGTTTATGTGGAATTAACTTCGACATCCAGATGTCGTTTTTTCTTCGCCATATTGGTTGACGACCAGTCATTGGTTCCAAAATTACTCTGGGTTCTTCCGTATACAGATTGTATCAAATTAAAGCTGTGCATAGGACGTTCTGTGTGTAAGACAGAGATCGATACATAAAGCAATAAGTAAGAATGAGATAAATGATCGCTAATAGGAAGTTTCTGTAGTTACTATAAGACTGAAATTCTTTTGCTGTCGCGTAGTCGGGTAAAAAGACGGTAAATTTTTAACCATACACAGAAATAATTAGCACTGCCTGTAATTTTACGTGATGGACGATGACTAGGTATAATTAAAACAATAATATGCTGTTTTATTTCCTCTTCTATGAAAGTGACTATAATTGTTCTAATTACATTTATGGTTTTAATTTAATTAAAATAATTTTGTTAAATGCTGTACTCCTTATACAATTTTAATTTATTATCGTATGTCTATTTTTCAATCAACTTAATCGACTGTTATATTAAATACTAGCTTTCGTGTTAAATTGTGTTTTAAAGACCACCAACAGCTAAGGTTACTTGGGCCTAGCACCAATTCATATTTTCAATTCATTATTTTTTTTTTTAATAATAAATTGAAAATCCAATTGACACTTTTACCAGCTCTCGGGCTATAGAACTCGCGGAACTGGGGACTTGTAATAGAGGAACCATAGCAACGCCATGTAAACAACAGCATTGCTACACGCTTGGCCATTCTCAACCCCAGTTTTCGAGTTGAAGGAGAAAGTGAACCGATGCGTGTTTTGTTCTGCTCATTTTTGCGGCAGCTGGGTTGTTTTTATCTCTCTCACTTGCTTTAACTGGATAGCTAATATATAGAGGGCAGTGTAGCCTAGTGGATAGCGTACTTGGTACCAGCCTCTAGACTAGACTGTCGTTGGTTAGAATCCCACCAGCGCTGATGGATGTTTTGTGATGTTATTTAGTTTTAAATTAATTGTACTTTAATTTAAGACGCTCATGACCTAAGTTGTCGACGCGTCTATAATCTACAATAAATAAATAAATGGATAGCTATAATGCGTGGAAAGTGTTCACGTGAACACTGGACACCCTGTATATCAACATTAAAATCATACCTGTCTATGGAATAGGCGATTGCATTTTTTATTAGTGATGCGCGACACGAGATGTTTTAGTCGATTGTCTCGATTGTTCAAACATCTCGATGACTCTCGATGGTTGTCACTTGGACTCGATTGTCGCTGTTTCATACTTCACCGAGACCGAGTCGCATAGAACTGAATCGTACACTGTCGAGAGTCACATAATATTATACAATCGTTCATCACTCAACAACTGCGTGGTCGAGTCGATGGTCGATTGTGCAGTAATCGTGTATTATAAATACGAATTCAACAGTGAAGAGATCACAGAGTACCGAGTGAACAGTGAATATTCAACGAGTCGCGTGAACGTCAGTCGACTAGCATACAACCTTGAATCGCGATTATATGTATTCTCATTCTCTGCTATTGCTATAACCTATGTGGCAAATAATCGACTTGAACAATTATTTCGATTATAAAATCAAACTCCGAGTCGATTGTGGACTCGATTGTTATTATGAACGATAACAATTGTTTCGATTGTAAAAACATCTCGTAATCGCCCATCACTATTTTTTATGACATGTGTATATTATGAAGATTGATGGAAATATTATTATACAAAAGTTATTTTTTGATTGCTTGTCGTAGAATGATCGACGCGCGCTTTCTTCAAGAGATCTAAGTTTAGAAGCTTAAATATATAACTTTCTACTCAAAACAAATGCCAAGCGCAATGTAAAAGTAAAAAGTTGATTCGACGCATATTTTTATTAAACACTTTCACTTCAATGAAAATAGTTGTGGAACTATTTATGTTAACTTTAAGATATAAATACTTTATAATCAAATATAACGTATTATTAAGACCATAGATATAAGAAAATAAGTTTTTGGTTAATTTTTGAAGTGAACACTTCTTTAGGCGCACTTTGCGTTCTTTCTGAATAGTGAACGAAAGTGAACCGTCACGCTCGGGTCGGTGACGCTGAATCGGGTTTACTCGGCTCCACTCGACATCAAGCGCGCTCGGGTTTGTGACCATGTTTACTGTCTAACAAGGAGTGCATCGTTTCAAGAATTACGTTTTTATTATTACGTATTATAATAATAAAATAATATTATATTTTATGTATGTTTTACATATAATCAAGTTTTCACTTCTGTCGTGTGGTCATACGCCCATTTTTTTAAGCAAGCTTTTAAAAAATATTTCTTTTGACGTACAACTGCGTCTTTCCCGGCGGTTATATAGGGAGTAAAATGATACATTATAAAAAACAGGGTGTGGGTCTCGGGACCCCCGACAGATGTGAAACATCGAAGAAAACGTTATTGAACTCGGTGGTATTCTCTATGTAGTAGTATATATTTTTTCAAAAGCAGCAACTAACTGTTATGCTAACGTAATCCTATATACTGCACTGTAACACCGCGTGTGTTACAGTGCACGCCTGAGCCAAGAGAGGGAGAGAGAATGCCGCAGTGGTGGGGAGAACAGCAGCGAAGGAGCGGACCAAACATTTCGTTGCATATTTCCTTTCACGCGGCTGTTCACAGCCCGACATAAGATGTTTCACATCAAAAATGTGTGACAAAAAATGTGTGACGAAAACTACAATAGTTACGCAATTTGTTTGGATTTTGTATCATGTACCTATGTCATTTTATGTGTAGGGGCATTTAAAATAAAATGATACATCGAAATATTAATAAATGGATTCTCGGTACTTGAAAGGCCATCCGAATATAATAAAATCATTTTCAGGCAACTAGTGACGTACTTTTGAAAAAATGATTGAGAAAATCTGACGTCCCTGTAGCGCCTCTTCCGACCACTGCAAAGCGCTACTCCACAAGATGATTTTGTAGTGGGGGGCTCGAACTCTCTATGTAGGAACATCCACCAAGCAAAGTTGAGCAATGATCTATTGTCGCCGTCTCTAGCAGCTATAAGAGTAGGTAAATTGGAATAATGTTTTGACAAAGTACTAAATAATGTACGAAATATCAATAAAAGGACACGGCTTAAGTGCAATGTGTCGATTGTGCTTATCAAAAGGCGTTGTTCTACTAGACATCTTTCATTTTTCGGCGAAAATGAGAAATCATCTATCGAACATAATAATGAGGTGTGCTCCCGTTCACGTAAGTTCGCTTCCTTTCAAGGACTAATGTTATAGCATATCTAAATGTAATTATATTAATTTTAAATAGCAAAATAGCTATTATTATAAATAACGGTTCACTAAAATAGGGCATTCATTAAACAGATAAACCTGAGTTCTATGTACAAAAGTAGATGCAAAAATAAAATAAGTATCATAAGCTAAAACTGTATCGTCAAAAAATGTGTCATTGTTAGTGACATGAAGAATACAAGATTTTTATTTTAATATTTTGACAAGATTAATAATATCAAGAAATAATTGCTAAATAATAGCTAAGTGAATAATAAAAAATCATATAAGTACAGTTAGTATCATCTAAGCGCATGGAATCTTTTTATTTAGTATTTGGAAAAAAACAATCTCTGGATTTTCAGATAAGAAGACTTGATGAAATGCCCAATTTCATATGCCGCTGTTGTTACACTCAACTCAAGAAATTTCACCAGTTCCAAACGCAAATTGTACAGTCTGACAAAACACTGCGACGCTATCTACAGCAACTTGGTTCTGACAAACAAATCAAGACTGAATGTTCCACTCAGAAGTCTTCGGAGGAACATTTAATCAATAAAACCAATGACTGTGATGTCACCGTGAAATGTGAATCTATAGTAACTCATGATATATTTGACGGAGACCTCGATAGGGAAGGAACTGCGTCTATAATTAATTATGATTCTGCAGACAAAATTAATGAAGAAATTTCTTTAAAATTCGAAATTAAAGACGAACCATCGAATGATAGTTCATTAAATCTAACGGAATGTGGTGATGGTACTGGAGACACTTCATTCGAGGGTTATGGTAGTGAAATTGTCTGCGAAGACACAAAGGTCGGTTTTAGCGACATTAAATTGAGCGAAAACGTTGATATTAGCGACAAAGAGGAAATGTTTAAATCAGCGAACATTAAATACGAACCAGCTGATGATAATTCAATGAATCTAACAAAATGCGCTGATGATACGGGAGAAATTTTACGTAGGACTGACGGTAGCGAAATTTGCTACGAAAACTCAAAGATCGATACTGGTCATACATCGGGAAACAATGTAGCTGAATGTCTGGATAAAAATGAAGAGCGGAAGAAAAATATTTCGGTAAATAATGACAAACATAAGAACACATTTCCAAAGAAGTATCACTGTGACATTTGTAATAAGACATTTACCCTATCTTGTAATTTGAAAACTCACATTCGTGTGCATACTGGTGAGAAACCATATCGGTGTGGCGTTTGTAATAAGTATTTCCCACATATAAATGCTTTAAATTGTCACAAACGCACACACACTGGTGAGAAACCATATCAGTGTGACGTTTGTAATAAGTGTTTCAGCCATTTAACCAGTTTAAATAATCACAAACGCAAACATACTGGTGAGAAACCATATCAGTGTGACGTTTGTAATAAGTGTTACACACATAAAACTGGTTTAAATTATCACAAACGCACACACACCGATGAGAAACCATATCAGTGTGACGTTTGTAATAAGTGTTTCAGACAATCAATTGTTTTAATTACACATAAACGCACACACACTGGTGAGAAACCATATATGTGTGACGTGTGTAATAAGTGTTTCAGGAGTTTAAGTGTTCTAAATAGTCACAAACGCACACATACCGGTGAGAACCTATATCAGTGTGACGTTTGTAATAAGTATTTCACACATATAAATGCTTTAAATTGTCACAAACGCACACACACTGGTGTGAAACCATATCAGTGTGACGTTTGTAAAAGGAGTTTTGTCCAATTAATTCACTTGAAGATTCACATGCTTAAACATACTGGGGAGAAACCATACAAGTGTGATATTTGTAATACTTGTTTCAGACATTCAAGTTCTCTAATTATTCACAAACGCATACATACTGGTGAGAAACCATATCAGTGTGACGTTTGTAATAAGTGTTTCAGACATTCAAGTGCTTTAATTAGCCATAAACGCACACATACTCGTGAGAGACCATATCAGTGTGGCGTTTGTAAAAAGAATTTTGTCCAATTAGCTCATTTGAATTCTCACAAGCTTTTACATAATACAGGGGAGAAATCATATTAAGTGTTATCTGCGTACGTAATAATATAATGTTTTCGATAGCCTGGTCCAAGGCTGTCTAAAATCTCACAAGTTTACATGCTTACTAAAACATGTTCCTTAATATCGATGAGAAATTTAAATACTATGTGTGACATTGACTGGGCGTTTTATCAAAAAAATTTTTTATCTATTAATGTAAGAATTTTAATGACAAAATAAAAATCTCAGCTCGCTGTAGTGATAATAAAAAAAAATTCGACTGATGACCAGTCCTATACTTCCCACCTAGTAAATATTTGCAAAAAATAAACACTCTTTTTTTTTATTCTTTGACTAGGCCCAAATAACCTTAGCTGTTGGTGGTCTTTAAAACACAATTTAATTTTTATTCTTTGAAAAAAGCATGGCCCTCTTTTTTGTTTGGTGATCTACTGATGGCTAGGTTAATATAGCAAAAATCATGGTTACCTCGATTTACGTTCAATTTTTATTTTTTTTTTAGTAAAATATTTTTTTTCTCGAAAACTATACATTTTAGAGAAAAAAATATTTACATTTTTTTCATATTATAACATCTAGAATTCATTTATATTTTCTTTTACCTATGTTAATACGTGACATTGAGAACGTTTTTTTGAATATCTCAGGATCCACTGAACCGATTTGACTCAAAATCTAATCAGATCTAAGTTAAAGGCTGATAAACACAATAGAACAATCGGCATGCCCGTATGTTGTTCCGTTCTTAAGATATCGAAGGCGAAAAATTGACCACACACATACACACACACACACACATACAGACAGACATCAGTCAGAAAATGATCTTAAACGATTGCTAGGGTCTCAAAACGTGAAATCTGTTAAAATCTCGAAATATTTTTTTCGGACTAAATCCATTACTTCCCTACCATAGTAGAGGTGGGAAGTAATAAATATTGTCCTTTCGATACATGATTTTTTTAATTTAACACCTCAAAACAACATATTAAAATTTGCACCTTGAACTAATAATATAAATTTCGTCGGGTACATGACACGTTTAGCGTGATCTGCCACCCCTTTAATACCGCTATCTAGCAAAATCCCTTACTCAGGGCACTTTAATATGCCTCCCTCAACATCTTCACAAAAATAAGGCCTTGAATAAATAACACCAAAAAATTGTCACTAGCTCTCGGTCTATTATGTTTGTTTATAATTTTAGAGCTTGAAGAAGTATTAATTAAATACGAAACGTTGCTCATATGAATCAGTAGAGTTTATTAGTGTATTTGCCATAATATGGCACATACACTATTGGCGTCGGTCGGATGGCGGGACCTAGGGGTCGGGCCAAAATTTCTCGACGTTTCATAGCCACCTGAACAATTTGGCACTATTTTTGGAAATGTTTTGGAAAGACACTAAACACACGCCTACCACATGGTCCTGAGGCCAAAATAAGCCGATTTAAGCAAACTTACCTTCTTACAAAATTGCTTAGTTTGGGCGCTATACGGCCCTGAAGTTACAATTTTGAAATCATTTTTTTGTTATAAATTTAAAACGGCTTGTGCAATTTTGCTAAAATTTGGCACGTTGACATAGTTTTATGGAACAAAAAAACCCATATCAAAATTATGATTAATATTAATACATAGGCGTAGAACTCGGGTTTTTTAATATTTGAACGTTTCAAAATTTCTACGCCAATGGAAGAAATGGGGTTTAAGTATAAAATTTAGATTCAGTGACGTATTTGCTACAAAAAAGCTACTCTTAATAAGACTCGATTACTCTCATGGTTTTTGAGAAATTTGTATTTTAATAATAAGTTGATCAATAATAATACGTTCATAATAATAAGTTGATCAATAAACAAAAAAGATGGCCATGCTTTTTTCTAAGAATAAAACTGGAGATAATGAAGAAGTTATGCAAAGAGTAAATTAATTTTCTTCGTCGTATAAATCTTTGTATGCGTGAAAATGGAGGACACTTGGACCACTTTTTATGACATATTTATTTATTTCTATTCATGTTTTAGTAACTTTACTTCATTTTGTAAAAATTACTGCGAATTATTAAAATACAAATTTCTCAAAAACCATGAGAGTAATCGAGTCTTATTAAGAGTAACTTTTCTGTAGCAGATAAGTTACTGAATCTAAATTTTATACTTAAACCCCTTTTCTTCCATTGGCGTAAAAATTTGAAACGTTCAAATATTAAAAACCCGAGTTCTACGCCTATGGATTAATATTAATCATAATTTTGATATGGGTTTTTTTTGTTCCACAAAACTATGTCAACGTGCCAAATTTTAGCAAAATTGCACAAGCCGTTTTAAATTTATAACAAAAAAATGATTTCAAAATTGTAACTTCAGGGCCGTATAGCGCCCAAACTAAGCAATTTTGTAAGAAGGTAAGTTTGCTTAAATCGGCTTATTTTGGTCTCAGGATCATGTGGTAGGCGTGTGTTTAGTGTCTTTGAGGACACCCTGTATATATTATATGTGTGTGTGTGTGTGTGTGTGTTCGCGGCATAACTCTCGAAAGACTTAATTGATTTGAACGAAATTTGGTACACACGTTGGAATTCATCACCGCACGGAACCTATTTAAAATGGGCCAAATCGGACTATTTTAAGGGTGGTTTTTAGGGGTTGACAAAAGTTTTTGGGCCCGAAAATACCGAAAAAATTTTAGAATTGTTTCAAAATTGAAATTTAACCTTTTAATAAAGATCAAAATGTGCTGCTAAAATTTTAATAAAATCGGCCCGACAGGACCGGACTTACAAATTTTATGAAAACACTAGTTTGCGGATAGTGATTTACTTACTGAAGGGTGTATTTAATTTGGTACAGAGGTTGCATTGATAATAATATTGAAATTAGGAAAAAAAATATTATTTTAAGGGATGTATTAAGGGGTTAAATTTTTTATTTTGTCCAAAAACAAACTTAAGTTCACATAATAAAGCCACAATGCCAGTATTAGCAAATACACTATATGTCGGCAGGGTTTGGCACTGCGACCCGAGTTTTTTTTTATTTTTGTCCACTTTCCCGTAACTAAAAAATGAATACGTTTATTAACTTAACTTATGATAATAATTAAATTTTTGAGGGCTCGTGACACTTGGGGACACCCAGGGCTTAAGCCCTATTAGTCCCTATGTGGATCCGCTCCTTCTGTTCCATGACCTTCAGAAAATACTCCGTTACGGTCCTGGCAAAGAAAATCACACTCCAATGATTCAGCAGAAGAGCTGAGTCTTATTAAATTGTAAGATATCGGCCCTCTGAGACAAAAGAACAACGGACACGTAGAACTTCGCTCCGCAGATTTACAATCTACTCAACTGAAACAAACAATATTTTTTCTCTCTCTTCATCTACACAGAAATGTGCGCTTAAGTTATTGGCTTTATTTATTTACATTTTGTGTTTGTAAGCTTTGTTTGCACTCAACAAAAAAAAAGTTTGGAAGAAATGTGGATGAAATAGTGACTTGAAGAGAATGTAGATTATCTCAGGTCATTAATAGTGACTTGAAATAGTAGATTGTGTAATGACGTATATTACTGACGAGCAGTGACAGTAGATATGTTAAGAGGACAGTGTGGTGTAACGGTTAGCGTAGCCGACCTTTGAATCGCACTGTCCTGGGTTCAAATCCCACCTCCGCTCATGGATGTTTTGTGATGTCATTTAGTTTTAAGGAAGTTGTTATTTAATGTAATTAAGACGCTAATGACCTAAGTTGTCGACGCGTCTATTATCTACAATAAATAAAAATAAATAGATATGTTAAAACGAGCGACAGCTGGATAGTTGATAGTGATTAAAAAATGGGTTTTGTATGTGGGGAATGTTCAAATACATATTCTTCAAGACAGGCATTATAGTTCACAAAATTAGAATGAAAACTTCAGGTAAGGATTGTAATCTAATTTTTTCTATAAAAGTCGATCAATTTTCTGACATTTCAAAATAAAACTTAATTAAAATTTATTTTTCTAATCCAATTTCTCAAAAACACTTTTTTTGTAGAAATTTTGGACATCCTAATATCTCAAGTAATAATATTAAATTAGGTTTTATTTTTAAATGTCGAAAAATTGATCGACTTGTATAGAAAGAATTAGATTACAAGCTTTATCTGAAGTTTTCAATCTAATTTTGTGAACATTAATGCCTTGTCTTGAAGAATATGTGTTTGAACATTCTCCACATATATAGTAACAAAACCCAATTTTTAATCGCTATCAACTATCCATTTTAGTATACAGAGTTAACCAGTTGTTATGTTCGTTTAGGTGTGTGTGCGTGTGTCAAACGACATCAAGATGGAGGGCTTGAGAATAGCCGAGAGTGTAGCGGCGCTGTTGTTTACATGGCGTTGCTATGGTTTCTCTATTACAAGTCCTCAGTTCTCGGGTTCTAGTCCGAGAGCTGGTAAAAGTGTCAATTGGATTTTCAATTTATTATTAAAAAAAAAAAATAATAATAATGAATTGAAAATATGAATTGGTGCTAAGCCCAAATAACCTTAGCTGTTGGTGGTCTTTAAAACACAATTAATTGACATCAAGATGGGGTATTCGACCAATCAGAATTGACCCTGACTGCAGGACCTAGTCGCTTGTCCCCGAGACTTGCATTGTCTAGGGGCCTCTACATGACTTAATCCGGTCCTGGGTATAACTTCTAAAAAAATTACAATTAATAATGCATAGGTGCGAGTACTATTTAAAAATAATAACAACACATGATCTGTGAAAATTTCAACTAGCTACCTCTTATCGTTTGTGAGATAAGTCCTGTGACAGACGGACGGACAGACAGACATCGTAGGCAGGGTAACAGGGTTCCATTCAGAAGTACGGAACCCTATAACCCTATAAAAGTTATTGAATGAAAGCTGCTAAGAGGGCAGTATAGCCTAGTGGTTAGCGTGCTTAGTGCCGCAACCTCTGGACTGGACTGCCGTGGGTTCGAATCCCACCTACGCTCATGGATGTTTTGTGATGTTATTTAGTTTTAAGATAGTTTTTATTAACTTCCCATTGGAAGTTATTGTAATGGGTCCGAAAATCGAAATCAAAAAGGAAAAAAAAATTTTATGTTTCAAGGTCACTACACTATTTTTACACTACTTTTAGAAAGATGTCTGTGTGTGTGTGTGTGTGTGTGTGTGTGTGTACGTATGTACGTACGTACGTACGTACGTATGTATGTGTCCATTTCTTTCTAAGACGAAATCTCGAGAACGAAAAATGATATCGACTACGTTGGGGTGCCAATCGACGCGTATGAACGTAAATATGATCTGAAAGGAATTTTTTTAAAATCGGTTCAGCCGTTCTTTTTTCTTAAGCGAATAACCTCCAAAAAAGTAGATTTTACACAATATCTCGCGAATAAAAAATTATATCGACTTCGTAAGGGTGTCAATCGAGGCGTGTTAACGTCATTTTGATCCGACATAAATTTTATAAAAATCGGTTCAGCCGTTTTTTTTTCTTTTTTTTTTTTTTTAATTATTGATGTTTTAATGATAAAAATGATTACTTTTCTGTGTAATATCTAATTTAATTATTATTATTAAATATTTATCAAACTGGGAAGTTCGTCGTGTGAACCTCAAGGGTCGCACTTTAGTCCTAATAAACGACCCACCTCACGGCTTGTTTAGTGTATGTAGTTGAAAGACACTAGTGACCTGAGATGTCGACGCGTCTATAATCTACAATAAATAAATAAAAAATGAAAGCTGCTAAAAAAATTTCTTCGAAAATGTTTTTTATACTATTATTTGCGGTGAACCGGCATTGAAAATTAAAAAGAAAATCATTGTATGTGGAAAATAAAAACACCGCATTTTCTAAGCAACTTTGTAGATTAATAGAAATCTCATTTGGACAAAAAACTGGGACTGTGAGGAAAATGGTTTTCAGCTGTGTGAAACGAAACAACTGACAACCTACCAGACAGATAGACAGATAAACTGTACGTACAGAAATATACCAATACACAAGTTTAAATATTTGACATTAATAACGTCTAAATTGAAATAATTTTCACCTACAGGAATAGCTCTCGCTATTACGATGATTCACATCTACAACCTAGCTATAATTAATAACATTCGCATGTAGTGGAAATCTATTGATTCCTTTGCATATATGGAGAATGTTAGATTGGTAATCATGTCACGGTTGAGTAATGTAAGCTCATTTCGCCGCGATAGTGGAAAGGTTCAGGTTAAAGTCCTGACTGTAACTATGGTTGTCAAAATGATTTTTATTTGCAGGAATACATTGATGTATCTAGGTTATTATTTAATGTATCCCCTTTGGGTGTTTGAAATAATTTCACCTACATGAATAGCTCTCGCTATTACGATGATTCACATCTACAACCTAGCTATAATTAATAACACTCGCATGTAGTGGAAATCTATTGATTTCTTTGGATATATAGAGAATGTTAGATTGGTAATCATGTAACGATTGAGTAATGTAAGCTCATTTCGCCGCGATAGTGGAAAGGTTCAGGTTAGAGGCCTGACTGTAACTTTGGTTGTCAAAATGATTTTTTCCGATATTTGCAGGAATCAATTATGTAATTGGTTGCTCTTCTAATAAAAATTTTCGTTTGCAAAACAGTCGTATAAATCTATTTAATATGTAATGTTTAATGTCTCATATTGCGGTGGCATTTTAGAAATATTCATTTGTCTCGGAAAAATCTAGAAGGGGTAGTTTATTGACGAATTAAAAACCGCACTCTTGGAAATGAATAGACCAGCGGTTCCCAACCCCATAAGCCGCGGCCCACTTGTGGGCCGCGGGCAGCGTGGTGCTGGGTCTTGGACGCTGGTCGAGAGTCTAAGGCCTAAAGGTACGTGCAGTATGGAGCTGGGATTCTAGATGGAAGCGTAGATCATAGCAGGCTTAAATTAATGCATTGTTATATTATATGCGAGCGTACACAACGAAGCAGTGAGTGTAGCAGGTATAAGCGCTGTTACAAGAGCTGGTAGATACAAGAATGTATCTCACCATTCTTTCAGCGCGCTGACTACTACAATCAACGTGTGACAACTGTCAAATGGCCGTTACAAGTTTCGCAATAGATGTGACTAGTTTAATAAGTGAAATTTTGCCGGTTTTTATTTAATTTGTTTTGAGTTTTTTCTAAGACGTATTTAAAAGTATTAGGTTCCATACGTAAATATTCAAAAAACAGGTTTGGGTAAAATTTTAATTCTTGGCATAAATGACGAAATTCGCCATGTTTAGATCGTTTTCTATTAATAGAGTGGACATGATAGCTCCTACCCAAATTTGTATTTAAAATATACCACTTTGTAGCAGAAGAACACAAATATTCCTTTTCGCTATCTGAGATTTTAAACGCGATTTAAGCTTGTATCAATGCTAGTATCAAAGCTTCGTTGTGCAAACCTATAAGCGCTTATAATTTCAGTCACCATCTACCATACATGCTACCATCTAGAATCCCAGCTGCGTACTGCACGTACCTTAAGCTAAGATAAGAGCTTCAGCTGGGTCGAGATGGGAACAATCGAGTATATAGGTGTCTATTTGTGTGTGTGTGTTTATACTTTTTACTTGTATATTTAGTTAGTGGGCATCAATTTTTTTTACAAAACTGGTGGTCCGCACAACAAGAAAGGTTGGGAATCGCTGGAATAGATTGTTTTAAAATAAACAAATCACATGATTTCAATAAGACACAGTAATGTTCTGTGCCGGTGTGCAAGCTCTAATTATACGTTTCTGTACGTCTGTCTGGAACAATACGGGCACATCCATCGTTCTCATTACTAAATAAAACTTTTTATATAAATTACTGAAACTTCCATCGTATACAGGGTGGTAAAAAAACCGCTCAGGAATTTTTAAATGAATCAAATAAGCTCATTCATCCACAAAGTAAGTTACTAACCTCCTAAAAAATAGGTAAAAAAACATTGAAGTTAAACTGTTTTATTTTAAATCATCAGCTGTAACGAGGGTCTGATGATGGTATCAGGAGGTGGACAGTTGAAAGGATGAGGAGTTTGCATAATGATACGGGTCAGAAGTCAAAATAAAAACTAGAAAATAAAAATAGGTCAAAAAACTTTCAAGTTAAACGGTTTTATTTTAAATCATCAGCTGTATCAAAAACTAGAAAATAATTAGGACACAAACCAAGGGGCACTTTGTCTCGCTGCCTCAGCGAAATAAGTAATAATCTGGGACTTTTAACAGACTAAAATAAAAACATGGGCGCATTTGAAATATTTCTGTTGGTGGGCTTGGATACACATTTTTCTAGACAAGCCGTTTTTATTTAATAATTATACAGTCGTTATACAGATTTTTATGCGCCCCACGTTTTTATTTTAGTCTGTTTAAAGTCCCAGATTATTACTTATTCCGCTGACGCAGCGACACAAAGGGCTCCTTGGTTTGTGTCCTAATTTTTTTCTAGTTTTTGGTACAGCTGATGATTTAAAATAAAACCGTTAAACTTAAAAAAATTTTACCTATTTTTATTTTCTAGTTTTTAGTTTGATTTCTGGTCCGTATCATTATACAAACTCCTCATCCTTTCAATTGTCCACCTCCTGATTCCAGCAGCAGATCCTCGTTACCAAGTTGAAATTATCTTATTGTATTGTCACGCGAACTCAATGTGTGTACAAAGTTTCATAAGAATCGGTTAAGTAGAAGTAGTTGAAAAAGCTAACGCAAGGTTTGAAACAAAGATAGTAACAAACAAACAAACAAATATACGGGGTCAAGTTAAATAAAACCGTTTCATAAAAACCGAGTGTACTCAGGTCTGGTTGTATACCACAGTATTTTCCATACGACGTTTTTTGAAAAAAAAAATGTCAACGTATACATTTTTTTCGATGTTTTTTAACCGTAGATTGTATATCTAGTTGCTTAATGAGGTATATTACTGACGAGTAGTGACAGTATGTTAAAACGAGCGATGAAGCGAGTTTTAACAGTATACCTACACGACTCATAATATCATTACGCACGAGATATATATGGTATTTTTTGCCATACCCACTAATTACGCGTTAAAAAATCGCATGGCCCTATGTTATTCCGTTTTTACGATTCGAAGGAGAAAACTGTTACCGCACACACACACAGATGCATAGAGTCCCGGTACCAAATTTAATTAAATTAAGTATTTCTAGGTCACACCGTACAATGACGCCTGCAGTTGTTTTTTATCTATTCCATGACACTGTAAATGCACATTAATAAAAGATAGGTATATAATTTGAAATACGGAAAACCAATGATGCAGAGAGAGTCAACATCATATTATGGAAGCGCCTCTACACTGTAAAAAGTTGTGTAAAAATTACATTAGCAATGTCTAGACCCAAGATATTTATCAACAAATATTCTAAAAACACTACATACCTAATTTTCTCAATTTTCACGCGAACAACGTCTGATGTCTCATACTGGGGTCACATTTTAGAAATATTAGATATAACGGAAAGTGGCTGACATGTGAAATAAAACACAGCCTGTATAACTATGTTAAGGTTTCGGACACAGTAAGACAGGCGACCGTGTGACTGACAGGTACAAACACCAATCCCAGGTTAGAATCCCCAAAGGCCTTTAATATTTGTTTTTACAATGAAAATATATAGATATTGGATATCAATCTATATAATAAAAATCAATCGCTGTTCGTTAGTCTCGCTAAAACTCAAAAACGGCTTGACCGATTTGAATTTTTTTTTTGTTTTGTTCGCTCTAATACAGGGGTGGTTTAAAAAAAAATAGGAAAAACCCAAAAGGACAGCTGAAAAATCGAAAAATTCAAAATTAGTAATTTTGTATGTGAACTTCGGATTTTTGTATGGACTTAATTGACCATAACTCATAACTTTTTTTATACTGAACGACTTCCACGTATCCGATCGATTTGAAATTTTGTACACATATCTATGTTCTTCCGATGACAATACATGAATAAATCGTTTTTAGAAATAATTTCAACCTCTAAGGGGTTCAAACGAGGGTGTAGCGTTTTTTTGACTAATCAACGCCCAAGCCAAATCGCTGAAGCTAGAAACTTGAAATTTCGACAGTAGATTCCTGTTCTGACGTAAGTATCCACTAAGAACGGATTTCTCGAAATTCAACCCCTACGGGTGTCAAAGGGGGGTAAAATTTTGAAAGACTAAAATGAACAAAATAAAATATTAGTAAAAAACAACTTTTTAGAAACAAGCTTTTATTGTAATGTACCAAAAAGGAAAAAATAATATTTAATAATTTTGGTTCATAATTATTATAAAAGCGGGGGTTGCGACTATTAACTATATCATAGAGATTACAACCCCCGCTTTTATAATTTTTATGAACCAAAATTATTAAATATTATTTTTTCCTTTTTGGCACATTTCAATAAAAGCTTGTCTCTAAAAAGTTTTTTTTACTAATATTTCATTTGGCACTTCAATTAATGTGAAAACAGACTCTTATTTTTACAGTGTAGATTTATTATAAGCTATCGACCTGGTTGACGTCAAAATTCACGTCATGGTGACGGCATCGTCGTTCAGCGTCGCGTCGGTAGACTGGACGACGCCTTGTCACCGCAAAAGCGCCGTCGAAAACCATGTGTCTATACAGGCACCGCGTTTGACAAATTTTTAACTCCAAAAAAATAAATTACTTCCACAGAATTTCGCTATAATTTTAAAAACAGTTGGAAATTACTGTTGTGATTTGCGAACAAAAATTTACTGGCTACTGCATTATTTGAAGTTATACTTCTTTAGCGAAGGTGGTGAATTGGAATGACTTCGAGTCAAAAATTATCGACTCAAAAATTAATGAAACGCTGTAAACGGCTCTAACTAATTTTGGATGACATTTACAGAAAAAGGGGTTTTGAAGGGCAAAAAATCGATCTAGCTAGGTCTCGTCCCAGGAAAAATTCGTTTTCTTATAGATTTTATAAGTTTAAAAATCAATTTCTTGACGTTTCAAAATAGTGTAATATTGTAAGCAGGTTTTGGATACTTATATGTTTCCATGGCTTAAGGGAAATTTGATAAATTAGCATGCTAGTCAAAAGTAAAAATTGAAGACAGTGTGGTCCAGTGGTTACCGTCGCGGTCTCTGGAACAGACTCTCGTGGGTTAGAATCCCGCCTCCGCTTATGGATGTTTTGTGATGTCATTTAGTTTTAAGTTGATTGTTATTAAATGTAATCCAGACGCTAATGACCTAAGCTGTCGACGCGTCTTTAATTTACAATAAATAAATAAAAATTAGTAAATAGTTAAAATTAAAAATGCCAAAAACTTCAAGGGAACGTGTTCTAAAGAAAAATGAATGAAGTATAACTTCAACCGTGCATTTATGTGGAAAAGGCACACAGTCAATTTTTGAAGCTATGCTTCTATAGGCGCGTTAGACGATTTCTGGCAGGGGGTAAACTTATAGGTTTGCGTTACGGTGCGTGACGCGTCACGCTTATGTTATTAAAAGTATACTATAACTATGGCCAGCGGTGAAAGTAATATACTGGCGCACGCACAGTGAGAGTTTTATAAGACACAAAAAAATAAAATGGCGTCAGATTTCAAAATGGCGGCCATATGTACTTTTGTAAAAATAATCCGATCTTTCTGAAAATCGATATTTAAGAGTTTTATAGGACACAAAAAAATAAAATGGCGTCAGATTTCAAAATGGCGGCCATATGTACTTTTGTAAAAATTATCCGATCTTTTTGAAAATTGATATTAAGAGTTTTATAGGACACAAAAGAATAAAATGGCGACAAATTTCAAAATGGCGGCCATATGTATCTACTTTTGTAAAAATTATCCGATCTTTTTGAAAATTGATATTTAAGAGGTTTATAGGACACAAAAAAATAAAATGGCGACAGATTCCAAAATGGCGGCCGTATGTACTTTTGTAAAAATTATCCGATCTTTTTGAAAATTGATATTTAAAAGTTTTATACGACACAAAAAAATAAAATGGCGACAGATTTCAAAATGGCGACCATATATACTTTTGTAAAAAATATTCGATCTTTTTGGAAATTGATATTTAAGAGTTTTATAGGACACAAAAAAATAAAATTGCTTCTGATTTCAAAATGGTGATCAAATAATAACTTTTCAATTGTATTGTTATAGCTTTGATAAATTCGGTTTTATAGACAATGCGTAAAAAGCATAGCTTCTGTCGGGTGTCCCATGACACCTCTTGCCTTTTTTTCTATATTTAGACAGTAAGCACCCCTCTGTTTGGATAATCGAAGCTTCGGTGTACAGAGTGCCCATGCTCCAGGCTACATAATAATAACACAGACATCAGGGTTAACAATTATATATAAATGTTATTGTTAGATGCGAGTGATTGTTGGCATGCGATATAAATAATATATCCAACGTGATTAATAATGTATGGTTTGGCAGCTCAAGTGCAAACAAGATCAGCCCCATTGAACCGAAGCGAAAGCTCCGTTCACAATGATGTTTACGTAAATAATGGAAGCTTCCAATAGCCCTGCATGGAATCTTTCATCGTTCTTAGATTCTTAGAGTTCATCAGAATGAAAAAAAAGGGTGTCGGGACCCCCGACAGATGTGAAACATCAAAGAAAACGTTTTTGAACTCGGTGGTATTCTCTATGTAGTAGTATATATTTTTTCAAAAGCAGCAACTAACTGTTATGCTGACGTAATCCTATATACTGCACTGTAACACACGCGGCTGCGTTTGAGCACACCTGAGCCAGAAACGCACCTAAATACACAGCGAAGTATCTATATTACATACCTAAACGTGTATACATATACTTTTGCTTTACAGTACGTTCGTATGTATACTCTCTCTCTCTCTCTCCCGTGCCCGAGCGCGCGGAAGCCGAGAGAGAGAGAGAGAGTGCCGCAGTGGTGGGGACAACAGCAGCGATGGAGCGGACCATAAATTTCGTTGCATATTTCCCCTCACGCGGCTGTTCACAGCCCGACATAAGATGTTTCACATCAAAAATGGAACCGTCTGGTCTATCTGTCTCACTGTCTGCCTGTCGAGCGTCTATAATTTACAATTCATAAGATATAGACCTGATAACAAAATAAGTCTAAAAATTGCAACTTTGACAATCTGTAAGACCTACAATTTTGATAAAATAAATAACAATAAAAACACATTCATAATCTACTCAAAATGGCCCTTTTCAACAATACCCTACAAGAATAGGTACAAAAAAAAGTTATTTTGACCCCCGTTTGCATGTATGGGCGCCACCCTTAAATAAACCTTTTTAATCTTTTATTATTCTCTCCGTCTTTGGGCCGCGGTAATACATATTATGTGTGAATTTCAAGTCCCTATCCCATTTCGTTTAGAACAGATAGACATCGTTGGCACAACAATAGGGTTCCTTTCTGGTACGGAACCTTAAAAAAATGTTTTTTTCAACTCTGTCCTTGGATGAAGAGAAGGTTTCTATCTAAATCGATATTAAAGCGAGAAAACCCGCGGGTAACGACTAGTAAAGCCTATTAGAAATGAAAGGAAAAATATTGACAAACAAAATAGAGAACAATTTATTACGATAAAAGCTCAACATCGTAGGAAAACGCAGTCGATATCGAGAAAGCAGAGTGAAGCCCGCTGAGAATTCAGAAAAGAAAGGAATTCGTTAGATAAAACAGTCTAAAAGATTTACACGAAACAAGCCATAAATCAACAGGTATTCTTTGTTTTCTAGATATTGGCAGCTCTGAATACATCGGCTGTAATACTAAATATGATTTTTTGACATACCCACCATAAAATAACTGCTTTACATGCATGCATGTAAAATTACGTTTAACAGGCCGGTGTGCGGGGAACGAATCTTTCACACACTAGTGTGGGAAAGCAAACCATTTCATTAGTGATTTATGTTGACTTGCCCTGATCCGCCTGCCATTATCTACTGACAGCTATTCTCGGCCTACTATAGAAATGAAGTTGGCGACACAAAATGAAGTATCAACATTTTTTTGAAAATACTGGAAAATGAAATGAAAAACAGCTAATTTATAGCGGGTATGGTAAAAAAGATCAAATACATCTGGTGCGTAATGATATTATGACTCGTCTGACTGTTAAAAATCGTTATCGCTCGTTATACAATACTCGTCAGTAATATGCCTCATTACGCAACTAGATATAAAATCTACTATTAACCAACACAGTATTGCACGTTATAGACCGTGAGCTAGTGACAATTTTTTGGTGTTATTTATTCAAGGCCTTATTTTTGTGAAGATGTTGAGGGAGGCATATTAAAGTGCCCTGGGTACGGGATTAATATTATGTTGTTACGGCGACTGTTTTAAGCATATATTTCAATTTGCAAAACAAAATGTCGGTATTAACCCCCTTGCAGAACGATATAAACACCTAGGCGAGCAAGTTTCCCTCTAAGAGAGGGGGTTAATATCGACATTTTGTTCCGCAATTTGAAATATATGCTTAAAACAGTCGCCGTAACAACATATTAAAATTTGAACCTTGAACTAATAATATAAATTTCGCCGGGTACATGACACGTTTAGGGTGAACTGCCACCCCTTTAATACTGACCAATCGATCTGCAAATATTATAATGGAATTATTGGGTCACTGATAAGCTATACAAACAATTTCAGCCTTGAAGCAATAATAATTGTACCCATTTTTTACATGTTGGGGCGGTCTGCATCCCTCCCATACCGTTATCTAGTAAAATCCCTTACTCAGGACACTTTAATATGCCTCCCTCAACATCTTCACAAAAATAAGGCCTTGAATAAATTACACCAAAAAATTGTCACTAGCTCTTGGTCTATTAGTGTGAATACGAAAAAAATCAAGCCTGTTCACATAAGCGAAATTGAGGGTTACAGCGACATAACGTTGAACAGTTTTTAACCGACTTCAAAAAAAAGGAAGGTTCTGGTTTTCCCTAGTATATATGTTTGTATGTGTGTGTGTGTGTATATGATCGATTTTTTCAGAAACTACACGACCGATTTTTATGATATTTTTTTATTTAATAGGGCATACCTTCGGGATGGTTCTTATATAAATTTTACTTACAGAAAGAGAGAGATAGAGAGAGAGAGAGAGAGAGAGAGAAGAGAGAGAATTATAGACGCTCGATAGCTAAGGTAATTAGCGTTTATATATTATAAAATTTGATCTTTTTTACTTCCCACCTCTATACTATGGTAGGGAAGTAATGGATTTAGTCCGAAAAAAATATTTCGAAATTTTAACAAATCTTCCCGTTTTGAGACCCTAGCAATCGTTTAAGATCATTTTCTGACTGATGTCTGTATGTGTGTGTATGTGGTCAATTTTTCGCCTTCGATATCTTAAGAACGGAACAACATACGGCCATGCCGATTGTTCTATTGTGTTTATCAGCCTTTAACTTAGATCTGATTAGATTTTGAGTCAAATCGGTTCAGTGTCTCCTGAGATATTACAAAAAACGTTCTCAATGTCACGTATTAACATAGGTAAAAAAAAATATAAATGAATTCTAGATGTTATAATATGAAAAAAATGTAAATATTTTTTTTCTCTAAAATGTACAGTTTCCGAGAAAAAAAATATTTTACTAAAAAAAATAAAAATTGTACGTAAATCAAGGTAACCATGATTTTTGCTATATTAAGCTAGCCATCAGTAGATCACTAAACGAAAAAGAGGGCCATGCTTTTTTTCAAAGAATAAAAAAAGAGTGTTTATCTTTTGCAAATATTTACTAGGTGGAAAGTATAGGACTGGTCATCAGTCGAATTTTTACATTAGAGTACAGACACTCTATTCAGTTAAAGACTTTTTGTAAACAACTCCGAAGTGTGAACAAACTTGTGATATTTTTTTTTCAAAAACTGACCATTTGAGCTGCTTTAAAAACACCAGACAATGGAAAATAACCAAAATTTTGTTTGTGTTTTCAATAGCTGGACCTGAATTTTAAGTAGCTATATACATAATTTTAAGTTTTAACTGTATATTTGAAACCAGACAAGTACCTATCGATGGGTTCGAGCGATTTCAAGTAGTTCTGAAATAATTATGGGTAATAAAAAGTGTTAAATTTTTGAATAATCTTTATTATTATTCAGTATATTATGCAGGTATTATAGGTATATTTTGGCATATTGTTTTGTAAGTTATGAAATGGCTGTACTTATTTTAGTTGTTGCATAGTTTGTAAATATTAACTGCAAAATTGTCGAGTGTCTGTAATTTACAATATCTATTAGGGTGGGTCAAAAAAATCAATTATTTTTTTTTTTTTACAAGTGACACGGAAAAATGGGTTGCTAGACACCTTAAAAAAATTCTCACCAAATATGAGCTCTTAATTTTAATAGGAAGATCCTCCGCATCACAGTTTTTTATTTTTTTCTCATACCTCACCATTAATTGATTGTACAGAGAAATGTTTTAAGAGAATTTTGTAGGAAATTTAATGCTCTACAAAAAAGGTATCTTATATTTTTTCCGCAAACCTCACCATTTGAAAGATATTGAAGATTTATAATAGTCATTTATTGTTATAAAATTCATAAACAAAAATGAAATTTGTCTTAAAATAATCAAACTTAAATCTTCAATATCTTTCAAATGATGAGGTTTGCGGAAAAAATATAAGATACCTTTTTTGTAGAGCATTAAATTTCCTACAAAATTCTCTTAAAACATTTTTCTGTACAATCAATTAATGATGAGGTATGAATTTTTTTCTATTGGATAGAAAAAAATAAAAAACTGTGATGCGGAGGATCTTCCTAATTAAAATTAAGAGCTGATATTTGGTGAGAATTTTTTTAAGGTGTCTAGCAACCTATTTTTCCGTGTCACTTGTAAAAAAAAAATAATTGATATTTTTGACCCACCCTAATATCTATACTAAAAAAAACTTTTTAACAAAAAAAACCTCCTTCAAAAAGCCACCAAGAGGAAAATTAAAACTAAGTTCTGCGCCAATTTAATAAAATATATTAAAATATTAATCACTATACTTACCTTTTTAACCGACTTCATATTTTAATAAATTGGCGCAGACCTCAGTTTTATTATTTTTCTCTTTTTAGTGGCTTTTTTGAAGGAAGTTTTTTTTTCTTAAAAAGTTTTTTATTTTTTACTTTTTATTGACTTTACAGTACCTACCTAGCTAGTTTAGTCACTTGCTAATAGATTCACATCTACAAACTTTTTAACCGGCGCTGTGTGACGTGTCAAAAAAGTGACATTTACCTTAAAGGAATCACATGCCGTTACTCACTTTTATTAAACCAGCCGAACTACTGAACCGATTTAAGTAAAATTTATATGGAACCAACTTCGAGGTATACCCTATCCAATAAAACAAGAATCATCAAAATCGGACTACTCTGTAAAAAGTTATGTGTGGTCATTCATAAAAAATGAAAAAAAAATATAGGTACTTATATACGCGTCGACTTGAGAACTTCCCTCCTTTTTTTGAAGTCGGTTAAAAATGGATATGTCTGTATATTTGTGCCTGTGACTATACGTGTCATACAGGGCTTGAGAATGGCCGAGCGTGTAGCAATGCTGTCGTTTACATGGCGTTTGTATGGTTCCTCTATTACAAGTCTCTAGTTCCCGGGTTCTAGCCTGAGAGCTGGTAAAAGTGTCAATTGGAATTTCAATTTATTATTAAAAAAAAAATAATGAATTGAAAATATGAATTGGTGCTAGGCCCAAATATAACCTTAGCTGTTGGTGGTCTTTAAAACACACACACAAGTGCCATACATCCTTAAATGAGGTTGACAAATGAATGCGGAAGTTTCGTTTTATTATCGAAAAAATAATTTAAGTAGAACAAGATTTTCCTGTCTGGATATTTGATGCGGAACAGACGGTATACAAGAACCTGGGTCATTCATCACCCCGATATAAAAGTCGATGCGATTTCCAATTCAAGACTAGATGTCAGCTAGTTCTATTTTTATTGTGTCCTTTATTATGTTGGCAATACGGCAGCGTCGTAATCAGAACAACGGACACTATACTGTCTATATACAGGATGATTTAATATAAGTATTAGTTCGCCGACAAGTTCATCCAATTTTAGGGAAAACAAGCCGTGAGGTGGATCGTTTATTAGGACGAAAATGCGACCCTTGAGGTACACACGCCGAACTTCCCAGTTTGATAAATATTTAATAATAATTATTAAATTAGATATTACACAGAAAAGTAATCATTTTAATCATTAAAACATAATTATTATTTATTTTTAACAATAATTAAAAAAAAAACGCCTGAACCGATTTTTATAAAATTTATGTCGGATCAAAATGACGTTAACATCGCCTCGATTGACACCCTTACGATGTCGATATAATTTTTTATTCGCGAGATATTGTATAAAATCTACTTTTTTGGAGGTTATTTGGTTAAGAAAAAAGAACGGCTGAACCGATTTTGAAAAAATTTCTTTCAGATCATATTTACGTTAATACGCGTCGATTGGCACCCTATAACGTAGTCGATTTAATTTTTCATTCTCGAGATTTCGTCTTAGAAAGAAATGGACACATACGTACGTATACGTACGTACACACACATACACACACAGACATATTTCTAAAAATAGGTAGTGTAAAAATAGTGTAGTGACCTTGAAACCAAAATTTGTTATACATTTTGATTTCGATTTTC